>JADLZL010003006.1:0-309842 GCA_015844335.1 Chrysopogon serrulatus | reverse complement strand
ACTCATCACAAAGTGATATGTTTATACTTTTATGAAAGTATTTTTTAAGACAGACAAATCTATTCATATGGTTTTCACATTTCCAAACTTAACAACTTAAAAGTTATTCATGATTTATGTTCCCTTTGACCCAAACCTTATCCAAAAACGACTTCTTTTTTTCTATATGGAGAGAGTACAGGTGAAAATGGAGAAAATTAAATGTTGAGCGTTTAACTATTACCCCTCGCAGGCCCCGCGTCGCTTTGAGGTGGGCGGCATGGCCATCGCCGAAACCTAGTCACCCCTTCCCTTCCCTCTTCCATCCCTTGTCGCGTCATCACCAGCATGGCCGCATGGGTTGCCCGAAGGACGGCGGTGGGGTGCTCTCTCACGTTGGAGACATTGCAAGCTAGGCTCACGTGGTGCCGCATGATGCGTGGTGGCAGCGGCAGCTTAGGGTGGCTCCCTCGCCGGCTCTGACGGCCAAGGCTAGATTTGCGAGAGTTGTGGCTGCGCGTGCAGGAGCGTGTCCTAGACAATAAAAACAACGAGGCAGTGCGGCTTTCTAGGGCGCAGATTCCTTCAACGATAGCTCGTGGTCAGGTCTGGCGGCCTTGGGGTTGGATCTGGTGCTTCCTTGTCAGATCCGGCGGTTCATGGTAGGATCTGGCGAGGCCCATGGTGTGCGTTGTGTTGTGGCTTTGGGCTGGCGGTGCCAAGCCAAGGGTTGACGCTTCCAAAAATCTTTACCTTTCCAACATTTTGGAATAGAGGGGGTCTCAGGGTTTGAATCATCTTGAAAAACCGGCGCATCGGCTTTTGAAATAGCATAGGTTTTGATTGAAGAAGCTTTATAAACAAAGGATTTTCCAAAGCTTTGAAAATAGGTAGTTTTCGAAACTCCATTTGAACATGGCGTAGAGTTGTGCGAAACACTTTTGAAGTCCAAAATTAAAAGCAAAAGCTCCTTTCTTCAAGCAAGCCAAAATCAAAGATTTTTGGAAACTCAAAACTTTTAGAAATTCTTGTTTTGACAAAACACTTCTAAAAGGAGTACCAACCAAAAAGATTTTGGAAGCGTTATATATATTTTTAAAACAATCACTTTGCTTCCCTTTTGTTTGAAATAAAAACAAAGTCGGTTTTGAGAATGGTTTGAATCATTTTTCGGATCCAAAGGCAAGGCTTTCACAACGAAACCCCCTTTTTTTTAGAAAACACTTACTGAAATCAGATTTGAAATGCGCATTTCGATTTGCAAAAGTAACTTCTGAAATGTTTGTCATAAAATCTTTTTGCAAGAATTTTGTTCATAAATCCGGTTGTAAAACACATTTGCAAACAAGGATGATTGCTTTTGAAAAAGGGGAATTTGACTCATGAGTGAAATCAAGGCCTTTTTAAAACAAAACTTGAGCCAAAGTATCTTTGAAAATGTTTTATTGATTGAAAACAAAGTTTCGCTTTTGAAAGCGAATTTGGAGCACGTTTTGAAAATGGAGGAAACCAATTTTTTAAACTGTTCAAGACAACTTTTGAAATCAAATCGGGCTTTGAAACAGAGTTAAACCCAATTTCTTTCAAAAAGAGAGAAATCTTTCTAAAACCTTTTGAAACTTTTCCTCTTGAAATAAAATCACTCACTTTTTTTTTTTTTTAATTTGGGCTTTTGAAGGTAAAGGGGGAAGTTTGGAAGAGAAGATTGGTTCGAAAGACTAGAAAACCATTTTGAAGGGAGGTTGACAAAAATTTGATGCACCGACTTCCTACTTCCATCATAGGTTTGGCTTAGGTTTTTAGAGGGCTAGGTTACCTAGGCTCACGGAGTCACATATACAAAATAAACCCTATAGTCTACACTCAGGGCAATAAGAAGCATGAAAGGCATAACAACACGGGATCCGTGCAATCGACAAAGATTACAACTCCTATATGCATAGTGTTGACTTGAGGCGACTCCTAAGCCATCATAGTCTTACATCTACTCGATCTAGCGCGGCGCTAGTGGGGATATATTCTTACTTGGTCATCTTTTCATATCATGGTGGTCAAACAAAGAATGAAATTCAAGGCGGAGAGAGAAAAACAAGTGTTTTCATAACAAGCACATATAACAAACAAGATTGTTGGCTTCTATACTAGTGTTTAGGACCTAAGGTCTCGTCCCTACAGTCAAGTATGGCTCGATACCAACTGAAACGACCCGTGATTTCCTCGAAGGGAAATCCACAGAGTACATCGAATACACTTGATACCATAGTTCATACATCGCGAAAGGTACAAGTTACAGAGTATTACAACACTTGTAACACACCTAAGTACTTCGTATCCTAGCGATAAACACACACGGATCAACATCGGAGTAGACGTAGCGTCATAGCGGGTGAAGGCTCCTCCTTCACAGAGAATCATCAGAGTTGGGGTAGAGTATCAGCGGGCGTAGACTTGATCTTCTTAACCAAACTTGAGTGTAGAGACGAGACCACCTAATCCTTCTAGCTCCATTGTTGTCGTAGTTGTCCTCGGGTCCGAAACCTGCTCAACTCTATCAGTACGATTTGTACTGGCCACTGGCTCCCACCCTATGCTTTGCTTTGCTATGTAGTAAGTGGAATGCAAGGGTAGAGAGAAAAAGGCCTATATTTGGTCAGTAGTTTTCCTATGCCAGTTCATAATGTAAATATATATAGTTCATCAGGTTTTTAACCCCTCTCATCCACACATCCATCCATCCCATCCACATCCATACATCCCACCACACTCTCACTCTCTAGTCGGCAAGGAAGACTCCCGCTCCTCCTTGCCTCAACGGCCTAAGCCGGAATCCAACCACACCCAGGGGGGAGAAGAAAAGGACACCTCTCACTATAACGAACGTATGGTACTCACAGAATGTCCATACCGGGACACGGCTATACGTATAGATTTAGTAACTCTGCAGAGCTTGTACACCGAACCACAAGATCACCATCATCGACGATGCCTCGCCTAGGCCGATACCAAGCCGCCGCCTAACCGCCCGATGCCACTCTACCACTCGGCTCTAGGGCACCCCGGAGATCCACCGGCACGCCGAGACTGTGAGGCGTGGTACCGGATCCCAAAGGGATACCACGCTGTCTCAGGAGGGTGTGGGTCTCGGCACCCGTACCTCCCTACACTATCACCTATCAACCTAGTAGTAGCAGCAGGGGGCCAGCTAGTCGTCAAGTCGGACCCCGCCCATTCAGAGACGAGTGGTGTGCACGAAAAGGTCCTGTGAACCGGACGAACGCCAAACCAGTCCTTAGAAGGACTGGACAGGATATCTTCACAAGGGGCTCAGCGCCCGTGCCTCGACGGCACCTCCATTCCGGGGATTCGTCCCACAAAGACACTCCTCCCCGGAATCTACTCACATCACATGTACCCGCCACAGGTACTCTCTCACATAGGGAGTGCCCAGATCACACTCCACCGGCAAGACTTGTCCCCTGACTCGTCGTAGATCCTACCCAGTCGACACAACCCTCACCACACACCCAAGACACACGCCAAGATCTCTTCCATGTTAACCCAGTTATCCAATTTACGGCACCACGTGCCTTAGCCACACACAAACATGTATGAGTAAAGAGTAAGTGTGTAGCAAGTATCATGAAGTAGGCGAGCGTCTATCCTAGCAGCGGGTGTGCAGGGGGAAAAGTTGCGTCAAGTAATGGCTTATCAAGCAATCTACCATGCATCCTATCACAATTATTTGCATAAAGTAAAGCACTAGCAGCTATATATTGCATGTCTAATAGGATTCTACGAGGTTGGGTGGGACGTGGCACCTGTTTATAGCAATCCATAGTCATCCATATCCAATTGTCCTCATGCTTTCTGCTTCCTGTAGGTCTTCGGCCTATCCATCATCATCGCGATGTAACTACCTCCGTATAGCGACAAACAAGGTAAAGAGCAATCAATCCCTAACCAAAATCCAATACTCCCCAAAAAGGAAATAAGATATAAATGGAATTAGATAACTCCAATTAAACTCCAAAAGGCTTAGCCCTCACGGAGAGTGTCCATTCCTCGGGCTTCAAACAAACAAAGTGGTTGGTTGTTAAGCATAAGCTTCGGATCGAGGCCTCGAATAGCCAATACGTCCCGGGTCAACCATGTCGACCTGTACAGCTCCAAGAGAAGAGGCCTTGATCCTAACTTGTCTTAAACAAACACTACGGCTTGTGGCCTCACAATCCGAACGTCATGGAAATTGGCGGGGGACCGGGAGGATCACAAGCAAGAGGGAAAGGGAAAAAGGAACAACAGGTTTGGCCCTTGTGGCCTTTAACCCGCAAGTCACAACTACTACATAAGATTTGAGTAAGAACAATTAACACGAAATAGAGGAATCGTGACTTGGTTACGAGGCTCTTTAGCTTACCCGTCATGGTAGCCGACGGTAGCAAAAAGAGATTGGAACACAACAACGAAGAGCGGCTCAGGTGTCCTCTCGACCCGCACGACACAATAACATCGAGAGTCGAGAAGAGAGTAGCTCATCGGGGGAGAGAGAGTTAGCTAGGCATGTCCATGTCGCGGCCTCAATCACATCCCTAGTGAGGATGGTTTTCCAACGGTCGATCGGGTCGACTCACACGGTCCGAGAACGAGACATAGACCATAGCTTCGCTAACTAGAAGAGTTAGTCCGGTCTTTGATCCAATCGTCATGGCTAAGACGGGATCGAAAAGAACGGGCTAGCGGGGGAAAAATAACGATGTAGAAAAGAGAGGGAGCGGTGGTCTACTCCTTCCAATGCACATGCCACAAAAAAGGCAGGGCATCGAAGAGGAGCGATGCACAAGAGTACGAGTGCCTAATCCGCTTGTAGGGTACCTCGACCAAGGTGCACTATACGCACTAAGGCATTCCTAGAGCTCCTAACGGTGCGGTTGTCACCGTGAGAACTTCGAGGATGTCATGGTCTATTCTAGGTACAAACATACGAGGGGGTTAAGCACGAAGGACCCAAGAGAGAAAAAGGTGAGATTCGCCTTCCTTTGATCCACTCGCCATTGCAATCGACGGGAATCGAGGAATGGAATCGGAGAGCAATAATAGAACACCGACGAACTCGATCGAACATCAAACGAGATTTCGGTTCCACAAGATTTCCGGTCCACTTGACATGGCAATAGTCAATAATCAAAGTACTCGAGTCAAGAAAGTCAATCCACGCCTTTACTGAACTAGCGAGGATCAAAAGGATAAAGAAGGAAGAAAGGCCCCGCACTCTTCTCGACCTACTCGTCATGGCAAGGGACGGTGGTCGGAAGAAAAGAGACGGAAGTCTCGCACGGTCCCTTGATCCACACCAACTCGTAGGGCACCACGACCTCCGTGCAACTAAAGCGGCAAAAGCTATTCCTCGGGTTCGTAGCGATGCGGTTGTCATCACGAGTACCGAGGAATGCTCCAGTCTAGGTGGTGCAAGCATACGAGGTGGTGGGGAAAATAGCACAAGAAAAGAAAGGAAAGAAAAGAGGTGAAGCCCGATGGTCATGGCGAGATGACTCGCGGCCATAAGCTTTACCTACACGGGTTTGGCTCCCGTCGTCCCCACGATAGTTGCTTCCTAGTTCGTTTCCCACTAGACTAGGTCTTAGGGGCTCAATGTGCGCGGGTAAGATCCGCATCGATAGCGATATCGAGCTCCTTTATGACCACGTCCTAGGGCCGAAGGTAGAAGCTAACACTCAGGGTACGACGAAGACAACTAAAGCACGAGAGAACGAGTTACGCTCGGCGTCGCGATCACGGTGGGACGAACCCACGATCGAAACGCTCAAACGAGGTACGGTCCCTTGACCGCCCGAAGGCTCGGTCCACATACAAGCATCGCGCAAATACACAAGAAACAACAACACCATACAAGAACTAAACCAACACGACCATCACAGGCAGAGTGCACAGATCCATAGCATGAGGGAGATAGACCGGCGCGAAGGCACGGCACAGGCATAGATAGACATGGTATAGATAAAGTGCGACATTGAGAATAATAATGGAAAAAGCAGGGGGCTTTGCCGACGCCGTGGGCGGCGTCGGCGGGGGAGTTCAACGGTTAGACCTTGGCGGGATGAAGGCGAGGCCGAAAAGAGGCTTCACGGCGCGGTGTCGGAAGTGCCGGGAGGGCAGCAGTCAGCCGTGGCCTGCTGTAGCCACGTTTGGCCACCTCCGGCCGACTTTGGCCAGCCGAGCCCAGCCTGCAGCCAGCTCTGGCCGGCTGCTGGTGGCCAACAGCTAGCCGCGGCTAGCCGGGCCAGGCTGCTAGTGGCCGGAAGTGGCTACGGCTGGCCGGGCGGCGGCGAACGCGGCTAGGAGTGGCCGGATGCTGGCTGCGACCTCCCCCCAACGTATAGAAGTGGCACGGCGGCCGGTCTCGACGCCGTTGCCGGCAACTTCAGCGGAAAAAAAAAAAAAGGTGGGATTTTTGGGGCTTGGATGCTCACCGGGCGGTGGTGCTGCGGTTGTGCAGCAGCCCCGTGTGCAGCGGAACGGTGCCGGATGGGGGTGACCGCGGCTCGTCATGCTTCCGCTTGGCGGTGTGGAGGACGGAGGAGGTGGTCGAGGTGCTCGGTGCGATGGATGACGCGGCTCGTGACAAGGTGCTGCCGTGGCCGGCCACCGACGGCCGCCGGGCCGGCAGACGGCTACCGCTCGCCGGCACGGACGAGAGGCAGGCCGTGGCCAGCGGAGCTTCGTGGAGGGTGGTGGTCCGCCGGTGTTGAGGTGGCGAGGCGCGACGAGGCTGAAGGGGGAGCTCGGCCGCCGCTAGAGCTCAAGGCCGGGCAAGTGAGGAAGTCCGGTTGTCGGCGAACGAGCGCGACGACATCGCGTGGGGGCAGAGCTCGTGGAGCATCGCATCGCACGCCGGGTGCGCGCGACGGCGAACAACGCACGACGCAGGCCGCGGTTGGCCGAGGCGCGGGCGGGTTCGACGCCGGCACCGCGGGGGTCGCCGCGGCGGCGTGCGGCTCTGGTCTCGACGGAGTGGCGCTCGGGCGGGCGTTCTCCGACGGACGCAGCGGGCCGTGGCGGGCGCAGGGCGCGCCGCATCGTCCCGGGAACGACGCTGGGGCGGCGTGCGTTCGCGGGTGGGAGGCGAGGCCAGCGCTTGGGAAGGAGAGGTGCGACGCCGAGCAGCGTGCGAGCGCTGCGTGGCCGGGTTAAACGGGACGCGCACGCCGCCGCCCGTAGCGGCACGGGCAGCCGCCAGGAGGCGGCCGGGCGCCGGCAGCAGGCTGGTGCTTACCAAGGCGCACGGCGTGGTTCGGCGCGGCTGCGTGGCGAGGCGGCGGAGACGGCTAGGCAGCGATGCTCGGAGAGGAGGAGGAAGAGGAGCGGCGGCCGGGAAACGAGCGGTGAGGCGGCCGGGCGTTCGCCTTTTATAGGGGCAGCGCCTTAGGGCTCGGGGCATCGAGCCTCGACGTCCGCACCCTCGGATGCGTGGAGCATATCCATGGCACCGACGCCGAGGGCGCTTTGGGGCGCGCTGAGCCCCTAGCGGTGGCGGCCGGGCCGAGGGAGCCTGTGCTCCCTAGGGTTTGGGCGTGGAGGCGCGGGCTGGCCCGGCAGCCTTGGGCCCCGGTGTGGGCCGTGCAGGCCCACACGGGAAGGCCGAGCAGGCCGGTGGGCTTGCAAAGTGGGGGAAGGGGGGGAGCTGGCCGAGGGGCTGGGCCCGTGCGGGTAGGGAGACGGGAGGAGGGAAGAGAAGGGCCGGTTGGGCTGGTTTGATGGGGGAAAGGAGAAAGGCCTCTTTTTTTTCATTTTGGTTTTTAGGGATAGGTCTACTACATGTATTTGCAAAAGCTTATGGTATATGATAACTCTCCAAAAGGAGATCGAGATGAAAATACAAAGGAGCATAGAGTTGGGTTATGGTCTGGGTAGAATTTGCATAGTGGTTCTCGGAGGGAACTGACAAGTAGTGATTTGCCATGGCTTTGTGCACTCCAAAATCCGAATAGAACTCAACCCGAGGTTGACACAAAATCCGAGACACATTCCTACAACCAATTCTAAATGAATGCACTGATCTGTGTAGGATCTTTTCTCTGTCTGACATAGGTTCGACCTAGCAATTACATGCTTACACATGATTGCAGGAAAAACTTTAAAAAGTTCAGATTTTTGGTGTTTGGTAAAACCCAGGTTGTTACACCCTCTTCTCCCTACCATCTTCTTTTCCCCTTTCTCGAGCGAGAGCGTCCATAGTGGAGTTGGTTGGAGTTGCTTTCTATTGGTGTCGATTGCCATAGAGAGCGAACCCTTCAATAGGCTTATCACTGCTCTCTTCCTGACCGGTGTCCCTTGGGGATGGTGCGTGGGCGGGGATACTGCTGATCCATTGCCACAACCTGCTTCTCTAGTAGGTTTTGGGTCTCTAGCGGTGACACCCCCTAAAAATTATAAAACCAGTAATTTGGACTAAAATTTCACCATATATACACCTGTCGGTGTTTAGCCACCGATAGCCTGCCACGGGGTTCCCGAAGCAGTTGATTCAGATCTCGGCGAATACTAGAACTTGGCGGTTCACGCAAGAGACACTCGGTTTATCCTGGTTCGAGCCCTCGTTGTCGAGTAAAAGCTCTACTCCAGTCGGCCTTGGCCTTTTGCGTTGGATTGATGTATGAGTGTATGTTGCTTTTGCTTGTTACAAAGAGGGTGCTCTGGCCCCTTTTTATGAGAGAAAAGAGCCAGAGCTTTGGTTCTAATCCTAGTCGGACTTAGTAGAGAGTTCTGTTCCTATTACAGAAATTACTTTCTATTCGTCTAACTAGGACAGGAAGTCTTCTACTCGGAATTGGTCCTTCTGTCTCTGTCTCGTAGGTCCGTCCTGACATGAGTCACATTGATGGGGAACCGTCTTGGTCCCGCATCGACAAGCCCCCGAGCATTTCGAAGTTGAACTCGGGAGACGACTTGTATCATGAGTGATGCTTTAAAGTGGTCTTTCTTGAATTCTCTCCTCCTTTTCGTTGTGCACCATAGGTGCACTCATTGAGTATAGCCCCCGAGCCTCTTGCTATTTATTTATAAGTAGCTGGAGGGTCTTGAAAAATTTAAAAAAAGTTGAGGGTGTATACCCTGCAGCCTCCGAGCCTTTGTCCGAGTTCTTTTCCTTAAAAGTAGTCGGATGATGGCTTCTAGTTATCGTGCGCCCATAGGTGCACTCAATGAGTGTAGCCCCCGATCCTTTTGCTTTTTGGGACAAAGAGCTAGAGGATCTTGAGTAGAAATAATGTCTTCAAATTGTAGCCCCCGAGCCTAAGTTCCTTTTCTCAAAAGTAGTCAGATGGTGGCTTTTGATTACCGTGCGCCTATAGGTGCACTCAATGAGTGTAGCCCCCGAGCCTCTTGCTTTTTAGGACAAAGAGCTGGAGGATCTTGAGTAGAAATAATGTCTTGAAATTGTAGCCCCCAAACCTTTGTCCGGGTTCTTCTGTGCAGGGTTTGGACGAGGGCCCGTGACTCTTTTTTTGGTGGTTTGCTCTTTCACTGTAGCTTTTATGTCTTCCTCTTTATGGCTGGGCGTTGGCAGCTGGTGTAGTAAAGGCTATATGCTTTTACTGTGATGGGATATTCTTCAGATATGCTCCTTTACTGCACTATTTACTATCCTCTTTTAAGTCTTGCCAGTGTCTTTCTGTCTTGGTGAACTTGGTTCATGTACGCCGATCTTGTTCTATAAATAGGTCTTCTTCCTTCTTGGTCTTTTTAGGGCCTTGAAGTTTGTTGTTTTCTATTCTTGTGAGGATGATTGTTTGTGAGATTGATCAGCCCCCGGGCTTCTTTCTTTTCCTTCCAGTATGATCTTTTTAGTGGGTAGAAGAATTCTTGAGATAGGGATTAGGGGCAGACTAATCCCGGAGTAGCATTGTGATTGGAGGCTTGATCTGGTAGGTAGAAGAAGTCTTCAGATGTGTCTTGTGCTGGGCCATTTTGCAGTCTCAGTTCTTCTTTTCCACTCTGCCAGATATATGCTCTGCGTGGGAGGATTGCCGATTCGCACTGTCCTCTAGCTGTGTGGTGCAAAGCAGCGACCGCCCAACGCAGAGCTAGAGCCCTCTTGTTCACATGGGGTCCGATTCATCTTGTGGCTGGAGAGGCCCGATGTGATGCTTGAGAAGTCAGTGTTACTTTTGGCGATCTTGGATGCACTGTGTTGGTGTATCTAGGTTGCTTTGGATCTGCTTCGGCCGGGACTATCTCGAGAGGTAGTGCAGGTCGGCAACGGCTATCACCTTGGTTGTCCGGGGGTTCTGCGTAGTTGTTTTCTATGGCAGAATTCCACTGGGTTCCTTATAGCTGTTGCTTTAGTTTTCTTCTGAATTCGATGGGTCTTGTAAGACTTGTATCCTTATATCTTGATGAGAGTATGAATTATTATCTAGATCTGAGTTCTTTGAAACTGTATATGTTGGTTGTCTGCCTTCGAGCCGACTTATTTTTTTGATAACGACTGGTTGTCTGTCTCCAAGCTGACTTGTTTTTTGATACTATAGGCTTCAGTGGTGCTGTGTTTTTTATCACCGTTGTAACGGTTCAGAATGTTATCATTGGCCAGTGACGGGATAGAGACCGTTATCCCGGATTTTACTGGGCCTTTCCGTTATTACGCCATGTATCCGTTGGCCTTTTACCATTGTATTGTTGAATGGGCCCTAAGCCAGGCCATTCTTCCTTCTTATAAATTGGTGGTTTGGGGTAACTGTTCTTCTCCTTCGCTCCACCTCCGCATCTTGAAACCCTAGAAAAAATTCCTAATCTTGGTTGCTTGTCCTTGCTTGCACCTCCATCCATTGTTCTTTTGGTTTTGGCCGTTGCATGGGGAGGAAGAAGACTGCGAGCAAGAAGCCTACTGCTAACAAGCCTGTTCTTGAGGAGGAGGTTGACGAGCAGCTGAATCCTGAGTACGCCGTGATGAATATGACGGTAAAGTCATTCCCTGCTCCGACTACCCAGGAGAAGCACCTGGTTGAGTTGGAGGAGTAGGGGATGATTCAGTCCAAGGAGCTGGCTGGGTGGTCTGTGCCTGGTGAGCATCGTGTCCCTGTTCCTCGCCCAGGCGAGATTATTCTTTTTGTCTCCTTCGTCCGCGCCGGTCTTTGCCTTCCGGTGTGTACTTTCCTTCATAATTTCCTTCGTTTTTTCTGTGTTTCCCTTCATGATCTCACTCCCAATGGGATCCTTCATCTTTCTGTTTTTGTTTATTTTTGTGAAACTTTTCTTGGCATCCCTCCTTCTTTGAATCTGTTTCGCTTCCTTTTTATCTTACGCCGCAGCCTTGCTCGGATTGCATCCATGCCCTTAGTGGATGTGGGATCCAATTCCGGCAAGGTCGTAAGTCGAGTCATTTCTTTGAGTATGATCTTGTTGAATCCATGAAAGATTGGCGTTCTGAGTGGTTTTATGCTGGCAATATTGTTGGCGTTGCTGCTCCAGCTCTTACAACCTTCTCCGGAGTTCCGCCTGTTTCTAATAATCGGTGGGAGAAAGAACAGTTTAGTGCTACCGAGTTGTCTCTGCTTCAACCGCTTTTTGATAGGATTAGCTACTTGAAGCAGAACGGCTTGTCAGGCTTTGCTATAGTAGCTAGTTATCTTCGTCGCCGAGTACAGCCATTGAAGGTTGGGGAGCATTTTGGCTTCGAATACTCTGGTGCCGAAGATCCATCTCGGATGGTGGCTACTACCGAGTTGTCTGAGGATGAGATGTTTCTGCGCCTCAAGAGAATTTTGAAGGGTGCTGTGGTGGTCCCGACGACCAAGTTCGAGTACTCTGCCAAGAATCCTCCCCCTGCTGTAAGTCTTCTTTTATTTTTGGTTATCTTTGTTCTTGTGCTTTCGAGTACTTCTGACTCTGACTTGTGCCTGTGTCCTTGTAGCCTTTTGGCAGAGATTTTAATGCTGATGCTTTCCTCTTTGCTGATGGAGAGATAGTTCCTCTTCCGGCTCCTCTTGCTGCTGGTCATGCAGTGGTTGAGGGTCGAGTTGTTTTGCCGGAGGTTTCTGAAAAGGAACTCCCTCTTCAGTATGCTCCTTATTAGCCAGTGCCGCTTCCCCGAGCTACTCGTTCGGGTGGAAAGAGGGCTGCGCCTGGTGATTCTTCTTCTGCGCAGCCGAAGCGGGCTCGTACTTCTTCTACCCCTCAGCCTTCAAGTAATATTCTGATAGGTGAGAAGTTGCTTTGTTTTGTCCTGTTTCTTTTATTTGGCGTTTGGTCTTGATTCTCCTTTTTTGGTAGATGGTGATGTCGTCCTCTTATATGAGGATGAGACTGAAGATGTTGATGATTCCCCTCTTCTTCGTCGGTGAGTTGTTGGCTACTTATGATTTTGGTGTAGATTTTTCTTCTATTACTTGACTTTTGGTATTGTTTTCTGCAGCCCCCGGGGAACTTCTACTTCTTTCCTTGACTTGGAGTCCTTACCAGGCCCTACTCTCTCTTCTGCCGAGTTGTTGGCAGGCCTAGATGAGGTTATGCCGCCTCCTCCTTCTCGGCCTCTTCTTGCTCTTCGGCGTGTTCCCCGGTATGGATTTCTTCCGTCCGAGTTCTTTTTCTTCTCCTTTTTTCGATGTCTTAATAATTTTTGTCTCTGTAGGCCGTCTTCCACAGTTCCCTCTACTCCGGCTTCTGATTCAGAGAAGAACGCGAGTGTAGATGTTCTTGGGGCCGGGTGTCTTCTGCGCGCTGATCCTCATCCAGTTTGTAGAGTCGGCCCCGGTGGTGGCGTGACGTGGTGCCATCCTCTTCTGCTACAAGGCTGCGACTTCTTCTCTTCTGTTCGCGGAAGTTGTCGTCACTTCGGGGGGAGAGCGGCTTCCTTTTGCTCAGCCCTTGTCTTCTTCACGTCCTCTGGTTGGTTGCTCTTCTCCTTTGTCTCCTGCTCTCGCTCCTTGGGATATGATTCGTGATATGAAGTTGGTGCAGGAGTTGGAGGCGAAGTTTGATCCGAGTTCTCGCTTGCGAGGACTTGAGTCTGAATGGGACTCAGTTCAAGCCTCAATTCAGTCTTTTGCTCAGCGATTCCAGGTGAGTTCTTTTGAGCTTCATTTATCGTTTTGGATATTCTTCTTTTCTCGATTGCTTTGTTCTTTTGCTTTATAGAGTTTTGTCGGCGATTCTCGACCTCTTTTTTGGCTCGACCGAGTCACAAAAGAAGTTGTTGGAAGAGCTGGCTTCTTTGAAGTTCTGAGCTTGACGCCGAGCCTTGAAGGACGCCGGCAATCGGAGAGTGCCTTGCAGGCCCAGATCGTTGAAGTCGAGCAGCAGAAGTCGGCTGTCGTGGAAGCTGAGAAGGATACTTCGAGGAAGCTTAAAATTCTAAATAGTGATTTTCAGGGTAACTTTCTGACTGTCTTTATGCCCTGTTTACTTGGTATTGTCTCTTGCTGACTTCTTTTTGCCTTGTTTTTGAAGCTCTGAAGAAGTACTCTGAGGAAACTGAGGCTTTGAAGCTTGAGGTAAAGACCTTCCGTAACGAGTCGGAGAAGGTAAAAGAAGATGCTGAAGAAGTCCTTGCTAGAGCCCAGTTGATTAGGCGTGGTGCTGATCAAGATCTTTTGCAGGCCAAGTCGTCCGTGGAGGACTTGTCGGCCCGACTGAAAGCCTCGGAGGAGAGGTGGGAAGTTCTCTGGAACTCTGTTCAGAAACTTGCCGGTATGCTGAGGAAACCCGAAGATGCCGGGCTTGACCTGGGTTCGATTTCTTCCTCGGTATCCCACTCGGGTTGTTGGCTTGGTGAAGGATAGGATCCCCGTTGGCGTCAAAGGCGTCTTGGGGGCGTATTCGGTTGATTAATCCGGATGTGCCCCTAGAGAGGATCTTGGAAGGTGCGGCGACTCCCGAGGCTGAACAGGCTCTTACCCAAGCTGAAGCTGCCGTCTTAGATTTGGCTCGACAATTTGTTGAGCTTGTAGAGGTTGATTCTGTAGTTGTAGGTGATAATCCTCCGCAGTAATACTTTGTGCCTTGTTCGAGGCGTTTTGTATAAAATCTTTATCTTTTCGACTTGTTTCACAAATGGTGTTGAAAGTACTGTTCTTGCTTTCTTCTAAAAGTTCTTTAAGTTCTTGTTTGATAAATTGAGCTTGCTTGTGGAGACTCTAGGGTATTTTAGACCGTTGGCCCTCATCCGAGTCCTGTAGCCTAGAAGTCGGGATAGGTCGAGCCATCTTTGCTCTCATCTAGTTCTAAAAAGAAGCTAGGACATTTTGGATCGTAGGCCCTCATCCGAATTCATTTATCTAGAAGTCGGGATAGGTCGAGCTATCTTTGCTCTCATCTAGTTCTCAAAAGAAGCTAGGATATTTCGGACCGTAGGCCCTCATTCGAGGATTACGTTATCTAGAAGTCGGGATAGGTCGAACTATCTTTGCTCTCATCTAGTTCTGAAAAGAAACTAGGACATTTCGGACCGTAGGCCCTCATCCGAGTTCTGTTATCTAGAAGTCGGGATAGGTCGAGCTATCTTTGCTCTCATCTAGTTCTAAAAAGAAGCTAGGGCATTTCGGACCGTAGGCCCTCATCCGAGTTCTGTTATCTAGAAGTCGGGGATAGGTCGAGCTATCTTTGCTCTCATCTAGTTCTGAAAAGAAGCTAGGACAATTCGGACCGTAGGCCCTCATCCGAAGTTACGTTATCTAGAAGTTGGGATAGGTCGAGCTATTTTTGCTCTCATCTAGTTCCTCAAAAAAGAAGCTAGGACATTTCGGACCGTAGGCTCTTATCCGAGTTACGTTATCTAGAAGTCGGGATAGGTCGAGCTATTTTTGCTCTCATCTAGTTCTGAAAAGAAGCTAGGATAAGTCTCTTTTGAATGGAGATTTTATTGATAATTCGGGGTATATTGGCCTTGAATTTTATGCAAAGAATCGTCGTAGCTGGGATATGTGCCATGAGTTCTTTACTGGTGCTCCGTCCTCGGTCATTAGCTCGTAAGAACCTGGTCCTGTTACTTTTGCTATTATGAAGGGTCCCTCCCAAGGACTGAGTAGTTTATGCCTTCCATCTGGTTTTTGGATTCCTCGAAGGACTAGATCTCTAGCTTGTAAGCTTCTGGACTGTATGCTTTTGTCATAATGTCTTCTTAATCTATGCATGTATCTTGCTGATTGTAATGTTGCATTGATTCTGACTTCTTCTAGACTGTCGATTTCTAGTCTTCTTGTTTCTTCTGCCTCTCCTTCATTGTATTGTTTAACCTTTGGAGATGTCCAGATTAAATCTGCTGGTAGTACGGCTTCTGACCCGTAGACCAGAAAGAATGGTGAGTAGCCGGTAGCTCTGCTTATTTGAGTCCTTAGTCCCCAGACTACTTTTGGTAGCTCGTCTATCCATTTTGATCTATAATCTTTTAGATCTTCATATAATCTTGGTTTTAAACCGGCTAGTATGAGGCCGTTGGCCCTCTCGACTTGTCCATTTGCTTGAGGATGAGCGATTGATGCGTATCTATCTTTGAAACCACGCCTTGTGCCCAAATCTTGAATTCATTGGCTATGAAAGGTGATCCTAGATCCGTGATTATTCGTTTAGCATTCTGAATCTGTGCATGATTTCTTGGATGAATTTTTGTGCTTTGGCTGAACTCTATTTTACCAATGGTTTGTATTCTATCCATTTGGTGAATTTATCAATGGCCACGAAAATGTATTCGAATCCCCCTTTAGATTTCTTGAGTGGTCCGACTTGATCAAGCCCCCAGCATGAAAACGGCCATGTAGGTGGTATGCAAATCAGATTATGAGCTGGAACATGTGCTTGTCTTACGAACATCTGGTAATTTTTGCAGTGTCTGACTAGTTCTTCGACGTCTTTTAGCGCTGTTGGCCAATAGAATCCTGATCGAAATATTTTTCCGACTAGTGTTCTTGAAGATGCGTGATTTCCGCGGCATCCCGAGTGCATTTCGGTAATATTTCCTTTCCTTCCGATGTTGAAACGCATTTTAATAGTACTCCCCGATGATTACGCTCTTTTTGTAGAGACTGTTCCCTACTAGGGCGTAGTTTTTGCTTCTTCGATAACCCGAGTTGTTTACGTTTTTTATTGTCCGGCGGTTTCTTTTTTTTTTTTTGATGTAATCTATGAATACTTGCATCTAGGTTGTGTTATGCGAGTTGATTGTCAAGACTTGCTCTTGCTCGACTTGTTTTTCAGTGTTGCCTCGGTCTTCTTTTTTTGATTGAAGGCTTGGTTAGCTTCTTGACAAAGATCCCAAGTGGCACTTTTGCTCTGTCTGAGCCAAGTTTGGCTAGTACATCTGCTGCGACATTTAATTCTCGTAGTATGTAATGAATTTCTAAGCCTTGAAAATTTTTCTCGAGTTTCCGTATTTACGTATAGTAAGCATCCATGTTTTCTTTGGTACAATCCCGTCTTTATTTACTTGATTAACATCTACTTCTTTGTCCCCATAGACATGTAGTCTTTTGATTCCTAGCGATGTTGTGACTTGTAGTCCGTGAATGAGGGCTTCATACTCTGCTTCATTGTTGGTGGCTTGCCATAAAATTTGTAAAACGTATTTGAGTTATTTTTCGTCTGGTGCGATGAGTAGTACTCCAGCTCCCGTCCCTCCTAGTTTTAAAGATCCATCGAAGTACATTTTCCAATGGTCTAGGATGGCTTCTGGAGTGGGTTGTTGTATCTCAGTCCATTTCGCGATGAAGTCGGTCAGTGCCTGAGATTTGATTGCCTTTCTTGAAGTGAATTCTATTTTGAGTGCTCCGAGTTCTCTTGCCCATTTTGAGATTCTTTACTGTTGAGTCCCGATTTCTTAAGATATCGCTGAAGGGGAAATCTGTTACGACGATGATTTTATGTGCTTCAAAGTAGTGTCTGAGCTTCCTTGATGTTATCAGGATTGCATAGAGTAGTTTTTGTATATGAGGATATCTGACTTTTGATACTGTGAGTACTTCGCTGATGTAGTAGATAGGCCTTTAGACTTTGTAGACGTATCCTTGTTCTTCTCTTTCGACTACGATGGCAGTGCTTACTACTGAAGTAGTCCCCGTGATGTAAAGCATGAGATCTTCTTCTTTCTTGGGTGGCACCAATACTGGAGATGTGCTGATGTATGACTCTAGTTTGTCGAAGGCTTCTTGCGCTTCCTCATTCCAGGTGAATTTGTCCGTCTTCTTTAGTAGTTTAAAGAAAGGTAAGCCTTTTTCTCCGAGTCTTCAAATAAATCTGTTGAGGACGGCCATGCAACCCGTTAATTTTTGTAGATCTTTTATATCGGCAGGTGGGCCCATATCGGTTATTGCCTTGATTTGTTTTGTGTTAGCTTCGATTCCTCTCTGACTGACCAGAAATCCGAGTAGTTGTCCTGATGATACGCCAAATACGCACTTGTTTGGATTGAGTTTCCACTTCCATCTTTTGAGATTGTTAAAAGTTTGTTGTAGATCTTCTATCAGTGAATCTGGGTTCTTTGTTTTGACGACTATGTCATCCACATATGCTTCTGCGTTCTTTCCGATTTGGTCTCCTAAACAAGTCTGGATTGCCCTTTGATAAGTTGCTCCTGCATTTTTTAGCCCGAAGGACATTGTCTTGTAACAATAGGCTCCGAATGGGGTAATAAAAGAAGTCTTGCTTTGGTCTTCTTCCTTTAGTGCGATTTGGTGATACCCTGAGTAGCAATCCAGAAAAGATAACAAGGCTGCTCCAGCTGTTGAATCTACTATTTGATCAATCCTTGGTAATCCGAACGGATTCTTTGGACAATGTTTATTGAGATCAGTGTAGTCGACGCACATACGCCATTTATCTGTGTTCTTTTTGTGTACCAGGACTGGGTTGGCTACCCAATCTGGATGTAAGATCTCTCTTATGAAGAAGGCTGCTAATAATTTAGCTATTTCTTTCTTTATTGCTTCTTTCTTGTCAGGTGAAAAACGTCGTAATCTTTGTTTGATTGGTCTTGCTCCTTTGTTGACTTCTATTTTGTGCTCAGCCAACTCCCTTAGGACTCCTGGCATATCAGCTGGTTTCCAGGCAAATATGTCTTTGTTGTCCCTTAAGAAGTTGGTGAGCGCGAGTTCCTATTTGATAGGTAGATGAGCACCGATAGTGGCTATTTTGGATGGGTCAACAGTTACTAGATCAATCTTTTTGGTTCCTTCTCCTTCAGCTGTGGTAAGGATGACTTATTTTTTGGTGAAAATTTCCAATTCTTCTATTTTTACTTCAGCTGTTGCTGAGTTGATTTCTCTTTATACTTTTGAAGATATCTGTATAGCTTGTACATCGCACTCATAGGCACGTTTCAGGTCTCCTCTGAGAGAGAGTACTCCGTGTGGTCTTGGCATCTTGAGTAATAAGTAAGGGTAATGTGGAATAGCCAGAAATTTTGCCAACGCTGGTCTTCTCAATATTGTATGATAAGATGATTCAAAATCTGTAACTTCAAATTTGATGAGTTCTGTACGATAATTTGTCAGGGTTCCAAATGTTACTGGCAGAGTTATTTCTCCGAGGGGCATTGCTGGCCTCTCGGGTACTATTCCGTAGAAAGGTACACTTGTTGGTGTAATCATTTTTGAAAATTTAGGTCCCATTTTTCTTAGGGTATCTGCAAAAATGATGTTGAGCCCTGCTCCTCCATCGATGAGTACTTTGGTTACTATTATAGCTGCGATTGTAGGTCCGAGTACTAGTGGGTATAGTCCTGTGCTTCCGACGCTTGTCCATTGATCTTCTCGTGAGAACTGGATTGGATAATGAGACCAGTTTAGATATCGTGGAACGGCTGGTTCTGCTGCCATGATTGTTCTCCATGCCAGTTTATCTTCTTGCTTGCTTCTAGACCATAGGACTCCTAAGAATATTACTACTACTGTTGCTCTTGGGTTTTGAAATCCGTTGTCTACTGGATTGTTTTCTTCTTCTTTCTTTTCTCTGTTTTCTTCTTTTTCCTGTCTGTCTATCTTCATATATTTTTCTTGGAATATTCGACATTCACCCATTGGGTGAATTCCTGTTGGATGATATATGCATTTCATTTTCTCGAGTTCTTCAAATTTTCTAGCTGGGTAGAATTTCTTTCTTTCGGTAGCGGCCACCGTATTGTCCGAATATCTCTTCTTGTTATGGTATTCTTGTCTGCTGTCCGAGTTGTTCCACCTTCCTGAGTTGTCTTGTTTCTCCGTGTTGTTTCTTCTATCTGAGTTGTTTCTTCTATCTTGGTTGTTTTACGTTATCCGGGAATCTTTCCCCGTGTCTTTTTTTTCTTCTACGTAATTATTTTTTTTTGACTGTTCTTTTTGAATTCTTTATTTGTTCGTAGGTTTTTTCTTTGCAAAAATCGTGGAACATCCATCTTATTCTCAAGCCATATGAGAATGCTTCAATTACTTCTCTTTCGGTAATATCATGAACTTGTGCTCTTAGTTCTCTAAATCTTCTATAGAAATCCCCGAGACTTTCTCCTTGATTTTGTTTTTAAACCTTTCAATTCGGCTTGTGTTATTGGGTGTATGAGTATTTCTCGCGAAATTTTCGCGAGAAGACTTTCTCAAGATCTCCCATGTTTTGATTGACCCTCGGGCGTAACTTATCGAACCATTGTAGTGGTAGAGTTTCGAGTGCCATTGGAAAGAATAATGCTTTGATATCGTCATCTTCTCCGGCTAATTCTATTGATTGGGAGTAGATTCTGAGTCATTGCATTGGTTCTGTCTTGCCATCGTATTTTGAGTGGTTTGATGGTTTCAATTTGTGAGGTAACCTGACAGTGAGTAGCCTTCCCGCAAAGCAGGGGAATCTGTCGGGTACTTTTTCTGGTTTGTAGTCGGAATCTACCTGGCTGTTATATCTTGTAATAGATCTGGGAGGGCTTCGAAGAGGGCTTGGTAGCCTGTCGTGATTTTCCCCCGTTCTCTCAGCCCAATCATGATGCGGTTGAATTCTTCTGCTCTGATTTGGGACCGATAACCTTTCGAATGCGGAAACTCTCCGACTTCTTTGACTTGTCTGCTCAGATGGTACTCGACGAGGAGGTGCTCGGTCGTCTTGTATCCTTTGCACAGTTGTTCCGAGTAGGCTCCCGAGCCCGGCTTGTTCTTCACTTGGTCGTTGTATAGCGTCGATTTCGTTGATCAGTTCTTGTATCTTGTTGATGGGGTCAAGTCTGGCCCTTGCCGTGGCTCGTCTTTCTTCAGCTTCTTTCCCAGCTCTTCTTTCATTGTACTTGGCTAGTTCTTCTTCATATTTTCGCCACGCTTCCCTGCGTTCCTGTACTTGATTCCTCCTTCCTCCTCTCTTCTTGTTTCTTCTTTCCCTGGCTGCTTTTTGACTGTCAGTTTCTCCATCCCTGGTTACTGAATTAGGCGGGATATCGGCTTCTGATTCTTCTGAGGACCAGTAGTCGGGTTGAACTGGTGGTACCAGAGGTTGTCTGATCATGTAGACTTCTTTGCATATACCGAGCGAGTAGTCGGATCCTTCCTCATCTAGTGACCTTTCGTATTGAAAAGGGAGGGGAACTGAGTACTTATCTTGTTCTAAAGTTATGTCGTTAGATTCCATCGTGCTCTGGATGATGTTCTGATACGTCCGTGCAGTATTGCTGAGGCCGAAGTAAAAAGAAATTGGCGTGTTTCGAGTACTTGGTTTCTGAAACTTTTTCTTCCATCAGCTTGAGTCTTGAAAAAATTCTAGATATCTCCGGCTCTGGTTCCGGAAGAAGTCGACCGTGGAGAGCTCCGTGATCGTCTGCCTCGCAGATCCAGCTTCCGAAGATAAAGGATGATCCTTTCGGAAAAAATATCGTGTGTAGGTCCGCTGAGCTTTTGACGTTGAATTCGCCGAAAGCCCCTACCTGGCGCGCCAGCTGTTGGTGTTTAGCCACCGATAGCCTGCCACGGGGTTCCCGTAGCAGTTGATTCGGATCTCGGCGAATACTGGAACTCGGCGGTTCACGCAAGAGACACTCGATTTATCCTGGTTCGAGCCCTCGTCGTCGAGTAAAAGCTCTACTCCAGTCGGTCTTGACCTTTTGCGTTAGATTGATGTATTAGTGTATGTTGTTTTTGCTTGTTACAAAGAGGGTGCACTGGCCCCTTTTTCTCTACGACTAAAAAGGTGCAAAAGGAATCGTCAGCCCGGCTAATCGCTCGCTCTTGCTCGCTAAACACGCCCTCCCGACACTTATCACACGTGCTCGCTCCAGTCCGCCCGGGCGGTTCCGGTCATCCACGAGGACCACGACCCGGCGACCGAGGACTCGATCGCGTAGGACTCTAGCCCATGCTCCCACCGGTTCTTTGGCGCCAAACCTCGAGCTCCCTCCTTCGCACCCGCTCCCACGTCGCCGCCCGGCACCTGCACTCCGGCGCCCGGCGATCACCAGCGCACGCCCCGCCCGGCAGCCGCCTCTCATCTCCCTGCTGCCTCCCCTTTGCGATGCGCCGCATATTGCCCGCCTCCCTCCCTGCCGCGAATCCCATCGCGAAAGGCGCTCGTCGCACTTCAAGGCTTCGTTATTAGCGCCCGGCGCGGCGATGCCGCTTCGCCCGCCTCCCTCCCCAAAGGCTTGCGCCGTCGAGCTCGCCCGTTCAGCGCCAACGCCGTCGTCGTTGCACCCGCCCCGTCGCCAGCGCCCCGTCGTGATCCAGGTAATGACCCGTGTCGCGCTAATCTCACTCTAATCCCGCGCGGCCGTGGAACCGTCATTGACCACGACGCCCAGCTCGCCCCCGTGGCCCGCGCAGCTACTTCCCTCTCGCCAGCACAACCGCACCTCATTCGCCTTTGTTCAAGCAACTTTGTTTAAGCCACCTTCTATGCGGTACGGTTTTCCAGCGGAGGCAGAGCGAATCGGAGCGGGCGGGGCAGATCGGCGTCCCCAGCGTCGTGGAGGCGGCGGCGTCCCCAGATTCAGAGGCCACGGCGTCCCAGTGGCAGAGGCAGCGCGGCGTCCCGGTGGTGGATGCAGAGGCGGAGCGGCGGCGAGCAGCAGCAAGAGCTACCTATAGCAGGTGTGCCAATCTCTTCCCTTCCCTTCCTGTGCGAAACAGAGCATCCAACCCTAAGCTAATTGCCTATTTGCATTCCGATCTGATCTAATTACATGTTTGCATGTATTATGCCTGCTTATCATGCGTCCATGTGCAGTGTGCACACCCATCCGTCCTTTACTGGATCTATGCCTGCAGTTACGTGTGCTTTGCTTCCTAGCCCTTCTGCTCATCATCCTCCAAACCTTGGTGAGATTTTGATGGGCCAATGCAGAATATGTGGTTTCCTGACTTGGCTGACATAAAATGGAAGCAGCCCAAAACTGAAACACTTTGTGCTTTTTTGTAATCTTGTCATAGTCTATTTGATGCAGTACTGCCCGATCAAGTGATTATTAGTACCAACCAAGTATTGTTCTGAATGTTTAAAAAATAATCTTGACAGTCTTAAAGATTGGTGATGAGATGATACTGGCCTGCTTCTCTGGGTTCAGTCAAGATATACAGTCATGTTCCATTAAGTTGTTTTATTTTGCCATCAAGTTAGTTTATTTTTCCCTTTCCAATTATAAAAACACAGTCAATTTTACTGATGCTAGAAATGTTGCATATAAAAATTGTGGCAGCAGAAAAAAACACATTGCTAAAAGAAATTTAATTGGCCAATCAGACATGGTTTAGATTAATCAGCATGGACTTTTCTTTTTTGTTATTTCACAATGAGGATCACAATTTGCAATGGCTAGCTTTCGACAATTATGCCCCCACATCAATCCGCTGAACCCCGACAGATTTATTACTCACTGAGCGGCACAGTGGTGTGACAATATTGCTTCCTTGCTATAGGAGCTACATCCCTGATCTGAAATTCCAAAATAGACCCGTGACCAATGCCACCTATCTGGTCATAACCTTCACTATTTCTAGGACTTTTCGCAGCAGTGTGAAAGCAAGGAGCCATTTTTCTACTGGTTAGTGAAATTATCTGATGCATGACATTTGTATCTTCTAATATTTCATCAGCTATTGAATTTAGACATTTTTTGCCTCCAAAATATCTTCTGAAACAATGTAAATCACTTAGCAAAAGGTATCCATAAGCCTCGTGGTTTTCTTGGAAAAGATGCTCTGATGCATACACATCAATAACTGAGAATATGAAACATTTTCAGGTATGCAAGAATATGAACCATTAGCCTTTGTTGGAAATAATTCTGCAGGTCATTAGTTACTGTACTGTTCATGATGGCATAAATTGTTTGTCTTGAAAATTTCAGAAGAAATAGAGGGAAAAGATTAAATCACCATATAATGAACTTAAAAGGCCAAGAGTAGTTTTGATTATATGATTTGTGCCTGTGTCAACTCCAATCACAGATATGAGATTTGGACATTTGGTGCTATATCATATCTTGGCCATAATCCATGTATAAATTGATTCCTTAGTTTATCCCTTATACCATGTGCTCGAAAGTTTGGCAGTGCTAAATTCCTTGGGTAGAGTCAAATGTGTGGATTTTCCGATAGTTGCAAAGCAGAGCAGCAGCCTGAACTAAACGTGCCCTTGCTAACATGCACATGGTCCATGCCAAACATCAGGGTACGTAGCCGAATTCACAAAAGCTGGTGTCTGAACTTAGACAAGGAATATCTGAATTTTATGCCTGAACATTGTGCTCACATTTGCGACAAAATAACAGTGGCAGGAGAACAGCTCAGAGGACATCAAGAGCCGCTGTGCGGTAAGGCTCTGCAGATGCTGCACTCCCCTAATGTTGGGAGGTAAGTGCAGTTCAGCTTCATTTACCTGCTGCTCAATGTCATATTGGTGTTTGTGGAAGTAATGCTATTTACTAGCATTAAGGTTCTATTATTTGTTATATACCACTGGTTAGACTATAGTAAATTAAATAAACAAAACAAAGAAAGAAGTTGAGTTGGGTGACACATTTATTGTTTGGGAATTTTGCTACAGTTTTAATAAGAATGGTAGTTGAAGAGAGTTCTCTCTGCCGTGCCTTTGCTATGGTTTTTTTATTATAATTATCACTGCAATAGTCATAACATGCTTTTTGTAATACACATGGGTATTTTAGGAGTTGTTGTTTGTATAGGTTTCTGAGCTAATATCCTCAAAATCTTCCCTCATTTAAAAACTTCATTAGGAAAGCGACAATGGTGCTACTATACAAATCTTCAGTTATTTCATTGAATATTTGGTGTTAAGAGCGAGCTAGGTGATGTGCCATGTATAATTTACTGGCAACCATGTATAATCTTCAGTTCTTATGAAACTTATCATTACTACTATTATGCTGTTATATTGATCGTTTGATCACAGGTGCTCTAATCAAGGCACAGTCTTGCTGTGGGTTGATCACCCAAATTAAAAGCACTTCCTTTATTCATATGTAGTTCTTTATTTCCCGGTGTATGTAATTTCAACACTTCAGGTAATATTCTCAGTGAGAGACTTGGTTTGCACCTTGCAGGTTTTAAGCCAAGATGAGACACCCACCTTTTGCAGTTTGGTGTTGATGCTAATGGCTTATTTATCTTACATGCTAGCTAAAGTGAGCACCTTGTACTATCAATCCCTAAATATATTTCTGTATTGCTCTCTCTCAGATATATGATATGCTGATATCTGCATATTTGTAGCTGATGGCTGACATACCAAAGAGTAACCGTAAAAGCAAGAATGGATGGATATGCCATATCATAGGAATACAACATAAGAAGCATTGATTGGCACACTAAAGAAACAAAAGCATGGATGCGAAGGACCTTTATCTGTCAAGGAGGTGAGGAGATGATTTACCATGTATGAACCACACTCTTGATGATGTACATGTACCATTTATGATTTTGTCATGTATGAACCACACTCTTAACATCGTTTTTTTTGCCTTTTTTAATGGTACAACATATGTTTAAACTTCAATTATATTGGTTACATCGTTTTTTCCCGTTGCAACGCTGGGTTTTTACCTAGTATGAGAGAAAAGAGCCAGAGCTTTGGTTCTAATCCTAGTCGGACTTAGTAGAGAGAGTTCTGTTCCTATTACAGAAGTTACTTTCTATTCGTCTAACTAGGACAAGACGTCTTCTACTCGGAATCGGTCCTTTTGTCTCTGCCTCGTGGGTCCGTCCTGACAGGAGTCACGTTGATGGGGAACCGTCTTGGTCTCGCATCGACAACACCCCCACAAAAGATGTCTAGTCACCCACAAGCTAAGTGCACCCCCTTCTAATTTACTTTAGCTTCGCCACCGACGACGACGTCAGCGGATGTCATTCCCTTCTTGGAGGCATCCTTTCCTACCACTCCTCTCGTTGTACTAGATGATGTAGGTGAAAGCCTTCCCTTTGTGGGCATGGCTATGCTTTCCAGTTCTGTGATTGCTCCTTTGGTGTCTGGCTATGGTGGTGCCCTAGATGTGCTCTTTGGTGTCGCCCGTCTGGTCCAAGATTTTCTTCAGTCTTGTTTAGTTCTTACTTGGGTCGCTTCGACCAGGTTGGGGCATGTATTGGCGTGAGTTTTAAAGTGGTGTAGGATGAGTGGTGCACTCTTCTCAATTGTTTGGTTTTAGGCCTAGTTTCCAATAAAAAAAACTAGGCATGCACTTGCCTTTTTCTTTCTTTCTTCGTCTAATAGAAATTACAAAATTACAGTAAAGCTTTTGCCGTCCTTTTAAAAAACGTTGAGCATTTCATAATGAATCTAAGACAACGCAAGAATCCATATAATTTGATTACTAGTTTTTTCCCTACAAATTCTATGATTATGAAACCACTTTTTGTACGTAGAAAAAAAAGATTACTCATATAATTTTCTAGTGCATATAGTCAAATATACACAACGTAATTGGTGATGAAAGCGTTGCAAGTTGTTTTTATTAACAAAACAAGGCGAATTTCCTGCAGAATCTAGCACTGCGTTAACTTTTGTGTGGACACTTCAGCGACTTTCATGCTAAGCATTCAATAACGACAGATTGATGGTACAGACCAAAAATGTAAATGAACTAAACCCATGCACAGTAAAACTGTGTATTGCCTCGATCTATCTCAGAAGTATACGGAACACTTAATTCCATTATCTGTACTAAACTGAATGAAAGATAAGACATGCATGCATGTTTGGTTTTCTGAACATGGTATCTATTTTATCACCTTTAAGTTGAGGGATAAAAGGTTGTCAATAAGCCCCTGTGATATGTCATTAAAATTCAGCTGATTCAACTGGTTGAAACTCTTGTTATCATTGAGTTAGATGAAGGTTCAATTCCCGCGTGGGATAAAACAGTAAGATTTTTCGTTGGAAAAATACCAAGATCTAAATATCACCGTATCAACCAGCGTCCCAGCGGAGGTATGTGTCGAGTGAAAGTGAGAACGATCGATGGAAAGTGATTGATCGATGTATTGATGAATTGTTTAGGCCATGTTTGGTTTCTTTAGAGACTAAACTAAAGTCATTATGCTAAATTTTAGTCCCACCCTTTTTGGTTTCATAGATTTAAAGGGACTAAAGACATGAACAAAGACCAAACTGTCCTTCTTTCTCCTTGTTCCCTGCAAGCGCCGCCATTCACGAGCCCCAGCACCACCACTTAACCCCGGTCGCCACCGCCGCCATGCTACTGGGCCCTGCCACGCCCGCCTCTCGCTGCCATGCACGCGCACCGACCCCGCTCCCAATACTATATAAAAACTTATCTATAACCTTTTGAAATAGGCCTCCGAGGCTGGCAAGATTTTCAACCGCCTCGATCAATGCTCATCATGAACTGAGGCGAGCAGTTTTCATTAACCGAGGCGATTACAAACAACCTCCTCGCAAAATCGATTAACCGAGTAGGACACCTTAAAATGCTCGCCTTGTTTAATATCGATTAATCGAGACGGTTGTTCTAATGTAAACGCCTCAGTTACACTATAAGGCCCACCTCGAATAATACTGGTCCCATCTTATAGCCCAGACAACCAATATTAGCCTTAAAGTACGCTCAATGTATATATAATGAATCTAACCCTCACTCCTCCCATCTAGCCATCCCTAGCCCTGAGTCCCTTCGCATTGGCTCTTCTCTTCCCTCCGTGAGCGCGAGCACAACACTGCATAGCGTGCAAGCCCCCTTCCCTCTGGCACAACACTAGCACTACGCCCCATCCCTCTCTCACACACATCGGCGCCTCCTCCCTCTACCTCCAGCCACCATGGCGGCATGGCTCCACCACGGCATCATGGCGGCACGGCTCCCTCACATCACAGCTCCACCACAGTGGCAAGCGCAGGCCATATCGCTCAGCGGATCTAGCACCCACCTCTGCGGCGGCGCTCCCGATGCTCGGATCTGGTTGAGAAGGCAAGCGGCGTGCATTTGGTGGCAGCAGAACCGGTGGGCAAGATCCGGCGGCGTGGATGGGCTGGCGGGCCTGTGGTTGGGCTCCCTGGGTTTTTTTCTCTTGTTTTATTTTTTGTATTTGATTTATCGAGGCGGGCACCAAACCGTCTCGAAAAAGGTCGCAATAACTGTGACCTTAAGTCTGAGGCGTCTTGGAAAATCGTTTTGCCTGCCTCTGAAAATCTTTGATGTAGTAGTGTTCGCCTCGCCCCACCTCCCACGGCCGTGCCCGCGCATCGCCGCGCGCTGGCCTTGCTCCGCCACTCTCGCGGGAGGGAGGGAGGAGAGAGAAACATCCGCATTAAAGAGAGGCAGGGGCTGTCAACTTGGGCTTTAGTCCCATCTTGAGGATTAAAGAAACTAAAGTTTAGTCCACCCAAAAGCAAAGAGTGTTTAGCACTTTAGCGGCTATATAAATGGGACTAAACTTTAAAATTTAGCAAGGATGAACCAAATAGGCTTTTACAAGCCAAACTGCAGTTGCCTGTTGGCAAAATGTGTCTCTACGGGCGCGTTTGGATGATGACCAGAAGATGCCACGTCGGAGTCTGTGGCATGATGAAGGTGCGGCGCAGAAATCAGCCCAACTATGGCATGCGCTTTTGGCGTCCAAAATGAACTAGACAACCATGGCGAGTCCGCGGCATGCCGTAACGTTGGCAGTGAAGTAAACGCATGCTGCAACTACGACACGGAAGTTGTGGTACGGTGTAGCATCCTTTGGTCGCCAACCAAATGCTCCCTACGAGATCTATATGTGTCTCTACTGGAATCGCCATTAGAAGCTGCTCATGATTGGATTAACTAATTGATCACTAATTAGTTAATTTTTAACCGTAGTACATTTGTAAAATTGGACCTTGGTCTTTATTCTTTAAAATTTATTAATGTATTGTATAAAAAAATCACCTACTACATGTGTTACCAAGAAAGTCCAAAAATGACAGTGCTCTCCGCACTTTGTGTCCTAGCACGTGCTGCGCACAGTCAATCTGTCCATGTTGGCTATGGAAGGTGAAATTAGAATGGGTCAGCGAAATTAATTGACGAATGCAGACAGCGTGTAGCTTTTAGCAAAATGTTGCTCGCATTTTTAAATATACTAGAAAATATATCACGTATTGCTTATATTAGTTAGACCTACATGTTCTTATATAGGTTCAGTAATTGTATATAGTGGAAGTGACACGGATAGTTTGTATAAGAGACTGATGAAAGTTAATTAGTGGGATAACAATGGCATTTGGTGGGAGATTTTTTTTTGAATTACACAATACAGACGCTCATAATACACGCTCACTCATCCCTATAAATGCACACAAGAAAACCCTACTCCTATAAACATATTTGAAGACTGGGTTGATAAATCCTCGAGTTTGACGAAGTTATTATAAGCACCTCATTGTTGACGGGAACGTCGCCTACCACTGAAAGCATAATGTCGTAAAAATCCTAGAATATTCATTTCTACGAGGAATTGAATGGAGCTAAGACCACTAATTAAGGTCAGATGACATGTATAGATTGTACGTTAAGATAGAACTCGTAGTAGGGTTTAGCAAATAGCAATATAACTAAAAATTAGATGATGTCTTAAATTAAACATTTTCATCCTCAATCATCATTCTTTTTAAAAAATATATAGGTTATCAACATATGATTTTTTTGTTTAGAAATATTTTCATAAACATATAGTTCATATATTGTGAACTATATGAATTATTTGAAATTAATAGTGAAAGATACAAATGCTTAACTTAGAATAAAACTAATATGAAATGTAATTTAAAAAGGAGGAGTACAAGAATGTCGAAATAGCCTAGTCAATTATCTAGAAAATGTCTAAATGATCGTCGCAGGATTTTTTTTTTTTTTTGATGCTCGTCGTTAGATTTTTTTTTTTTTAATGCTCGTCGTAAGATGACCGCTAGTGTTACTTCAAAAACTGTGGTCATCCTATGACGGGACTGAGCGAGAGGATAGAAGCGAGAATTAATTGGCATGCATGGCCCGTGATAACGGAGCAAATTAATTATGCATGGCCCATGATAACAACACACGCGACCGATGCTCGGTAGAGTAGCATGGCATCTGCAGTAATCTACTCCTTCTGTCTAAAAAGAAGAGTCAATTTTTTAATTCAACTAACTTTATAAAAAATAATAACAATATTTATAACATAAAATAAGTATATTATGAAAAAATATTCTGTAGTAAATCTAATAATCCTAATTTGATAACATAAAATTTAATGTTTTTTCTAAAATTTTGGTTAAAGTTTTAAAAGTTTAACTTAGAAAATTCTATAAATCGCTTCTTTTAAGGATGGAGGAAGTAGCTTAGAGCTAGCTCATAAAATTTTTAATCATCAAATAATCCAAAGATAAGAGACTAGCATGGACTTAAGAGATAGTCTCTTATATTTCACGCTACATTTCTCTCTCACACCACAATGTTCAAAACAGCCTCGCCTCCATCATATTTATTAGCATAGAGCTTTAGTGCTAGCTCATACTGTTGGATGCACCCTTATTATCATATAATCTCTCTCTATTTCAATTTATAAGATGTTTTAACTTTTCTAGATATGTTATTTTTACTATATATCTAGACCTACTCTATAAATAGTTAAAATAGATATATGTAGAAAAACTAAAACTTATCATTAGAATGGAGAAAGTATTTCTATATAGGGAGTATTATCGGATCAAAATGCCACCATCTATATATAAAACCAAGGCACGGTAAGTATCTCCCCACATCAGAAGCATATATAAACCAAGGCACGGTAAGTATCTCCCCACATCAGAAGCAGAAGCTTACTTGCAACACAGGTCTTAGCCACCCAAAGAGCCGGCTGCCGATATGCCAACCGCCAGCCCCATGGCCCGTCATCACGGGCCACAGGCAGCAGCAGTAGTGCTGCTGCTGCAGCTCCTACAAACCCACCTCTTAGTCTCCGTCTCATCAGTCATGGCCGGTGCGTTCAGCAGCAACCACACTGTTGCCGTGGCACAGGTCCCATGCCTGCACGACCAGGCGACGGCGTTGCTCCGGTTCAAACAGCCATTCGCCGCCACCGCCGACTCCATCACGGCGTTCCAGTCATGGAAGGCCGGCACTGACTGCTGCGGCTGGGCGGGCGTGCACTGCGGTGACGCCGACGGCCGCGTGACTTCCCTCGACCTGGGGAACTGGGGTTTGGAGAGCGCAGGTATTGATCTTGCGCTCTTCGATCTAACCTCCCTTAGGCATCTCGACCTAAGCTGGAACGATTTCAACATGTCCGAACTCCCGTCCATCGGGTTTGAGAGATTGACTGAGCTTACCATCCTCAACCTCTCCAACGCCAACTTTTCCGGCCAAGTTCCTCAAAACATAGGCCGTCTGACGAATTTGTTCTCTCTCGACCTCTCTGTTTCTGCTGAAATTCAGGAGATACCCGGCGTTGGTTATATTATTGCCGCAGACATGGGCGATATCATTGGGCAGCTAGCCATGCCAAACTTTACGTCCTTCCTGGAAAAACTTGGTAGTTTGAGAGAACTCCATCTTGGTAACGTTGACTTATCCCAATCGACAGACTGGTGTGATGCTCTATCCATGTACACCCCAAATCTCCATATCCTTAGGTTGCCATTTTGCCGGATCTTTGGCCCCATATGTGGAAAACTCTCTGCTTTGCACTTGCTATCTGTGATTGATCTACAGTATAATTCTTTGACAGGTCCAGTTCCCGATTTCATTGCCAACTATTCCTCCCTCAGTGTTCTCCAGCTTAGCTACAATCCTAAACTCGAAGGTTGGTTTTCTCCTAAAATATTTGAACTTAAGAAATTAGTGACTATTGATCTTCGCTATAACCACAAAATATCTGGTAGCCTCCCAAATATCTCAGCTAAAGGTTGTCTACAGAATTTGCTTCTTGGTGACACTAACTTTTCTGGTACAATACCAAGTTCCATTGGCAAAATCCAATCTTTGAAGAGGCTAGGTCTTGATGCACCTGGTTTTTCTGGAAATCTGCCCTCGTCAATTGGCGAGCTGAAATCCTTGAACACATTGAAGATATCAGGTTCAGATCTAGTAGGATCTATACCCTCATGGATCACAAACTTAACTTCCTTGGAGGTTCTTCAGATTTCGCAGTGTGGTTTACATGGATCAATACCTTCTTCCATAAGTCATTTGATCAAACTAAAAACATTAGCAATCATGCAATGCAAAGCTTCAGGGAGGATACCTCCACATATCTTAAATATGACGAGATTAGAACAACTCGTCCTTGCTTCAAACAATTTCATAGGTACGGTGGAACTTAACTCGTTTTGGAAACTACCAAACCTATCCCTTTTAGACCTGTCAAACAACAAGATAATTGTACTTGAGGGACAAGATAATTCTTCAATGGTATCCTTCCCTAACATAATCTACTTAAAATTGGCATCATGTCGCATCACTAAGTTCCCTAGCATTGTAATGCATCTAAATGACATAATTGGGATTGACCTCTCATATAACCAAATGCATGGGGCCATACCGCTGTGGGCATGGGAAAAATTGTCGGCAAACTGCGGCCCAAATGGTGGTCTCTTCTTTCTGAATTTTTCACACAATTATTTTACCAGTGTTGGCTACAACACCTTTCTTCCTATTTATTCAGTAATTCTAGATCTCAGCTTTAATAAGTTTGAGGGGCCAATACCCCTACCCAAATATTCTGGAGAGGTGCTTGATTACTCTAGCAACATGTTTTCATCCATGCCACAAAATTTTTCTACTCAACTTCAAGATACTTATAGTTTCATGGCTCCGAGAAACAACCTTTCAGGGAATATTCCAACATCTTTTTGTGTGGGTCTTGAAATCCTTGACCTCTCTTACAATGCCTTCAATGGTTCGATCCCCTCTTGCCTAATGGAGAATGCCAATCGACTGAGAGAATTATATCTCAACGAAAATCAACTTGACGGAAAGATTCCTGATAACTTCAACAAAATATGCACTCTTGACTTAATAGACATAAGTGGAAATATGATTGATGGGCACTTGCCTAGATCTATAGCCGCTTGCAAATATATGGAGGTCCTTGATATAGCAAACAATGAGATTACTGGCTCTTTTCCATGCTGGATGAGTGTACTCCCCAGACTTCAAGTTGTCATCCTGAAACACAACAAGTTCTTTGGATCGGTGACACCATCTAGCGCGAAACAAAACATCATGACTTGCAGATTCCCAAGTGTACGGATTTTGGATCTATCCTCCAACTACTTCTCAGGCACACTGAACAAGGTATGGATTTCAAAATTAATGGCCATGATGGTGGTAGAAGTTAGTAATGAGACGAGGGTCATGGAATATGATACTCTTTACGTATCGAACCAACACCTGGGCATTAAACTCATATACAAAGGGTCAGAACTCACATTCGATAAGATACCGAGGACCCTTGTTTTCCTTGATGTCTCAAATAATGCTTTCCAAGGAAGCATCCCCACATCTATCGGTGAACTTGTTTTGCTGCATGTGTTAAACATGTCACATAACTCGTTCACAGGACCGATTCCATCTCAGTTTGGCCATTTGACACTCTTGGAGTCTTTGGACCTATCCTCCAATGAGCTTTCTGGGGAGATCCCATTGGGGCTAGCATCACTGGACTCACTTGGAACATTGGACCTGTCCAATAACAAGTTGGTGGGAAGCATACCAGAATCACCCCAATTCTCAACATTCTCCAACAGTTCATTTCTAGGAAATGTTGGTTTGTGCGGACCTCCATTGTCCAAAAATTGTGTCAACACAACAACAGCAAATGTGGCATCACATCAATCCAAGAAGAAATCAGTAGACATTGTACTGTTTCTCTTTGCTGGAGTGGGATTTGGTGTTGGGTTTGCAATTGCAGTTGTCTGGGGATGTGGAATCCCTATCAGGAAAAGACGATCTTGAAAGTCCAAGAAGCACTCATGTATGTATGCATTCGGAATGATATAAAGTAGTAACATGTTTGCGGTCACTTGCAATCAAGGAGATGACTTATGTAGCATGGGATCTTGTCATGTGCAAATGTTTATTTTTGTAATGGAGGTGTGTTTGACTATTAGTAATTGCAGTGTGTCATAGTGGAGCTGCGGTTGAGCAGCAGCTCGTGGACTCCGTGGCCAGCCGCATCCCGACCTGGAAGGCTGGACTGTTGAACGAGGCTGGTAGGAAGACCCTCACCCAGGCCACCCTTTCCGCCATCCCCGTTCATGTGTCCATCAACTGCTCGCTGTCGGCCTGGGCAGTGCGGCAGATTGACAAGAGACGTCGGGCGTTCCTCTGGTCTGGCGGGACGACGGTAAGTGGCGGCAAGTGCAAGGTTGCTTGGCCGATCGTCTGCTCGCCCAAGGTCTACGGTGGCCTGCGCTTACCTGACCTCCGCGTGCTCGGGTTCGCACTGCGGCTTCGTTGGGAGTGGCAGCGGAGGGCCGCCGGGGCGCCATCTTGGATGCAGCTCCCGGCGAAGATTGAGCCGCAGGTACTGGCCATGTTTGCTGCTTCAGTCATGGTTGAGCTGGGTGATGGGGCCTCCGCTCGGTTCTGGTCTGATCCTTGGCTACCGAAGGGGCCGATCCGGTCTGTTGCGCCTAATCTTCACGCCGCTGTTGCTCGACGCTTCTGGGCGACTCCGGTGAGAGATGCCTTGGCCGGCAATCGCTGGGTCCGCCACATCTCCGGCGCCCTCACCGTCCCGGTCCTGCTGGAATACGTCTCCCTGTGGGAACGGGTGCAGAGCGTGCAATTACGCCCATCGGCTTCGGACCGCTTCATCTGGCGTTGGACGCCGGACGGGTCTTACTCTGCATCCTCGGCTTACCGATCCTACTTCGTCGGGATGTCCGCCATGTTGGGCGCGACGGAGCTTTGGCGCGCCTCCGTTCCACCCAAGGTCAAGCTCTTCTTCTGGCTGGCTCTCCACGGTCGTATCTGGACGGCGGAGCGGCGCCACCGCCACGGGTTGCAGAGCTCCGCTGACTGCGGCCTTTGCTGCCAGGAGCCGGAAACCGTCGACCACCTTCTGCTTTCCTGCGTGTTCGCGAGAGAAGTTTGGAGTTTCACACTCCATCGGTTGGGTTGGGGCTCCTCTGTGCCGTCGTCTGGTGCTGCGCTCACGTCTTGGTGGTTCCAGGTCAGGGCGCAGGTCCCCCGACTACTTCGCCGCGGCTTCGACTCCTTGCTGCTGCTGGTTACCTGGCATCTGTGGAAGGAACGCAATCGCAGGGTGTTCGACGGGATCGTCCACCCCCCTGTGGTAGTCGCTCAGGCGGCAATCGCCGAGGGGGCGGCTTGCGCGCGCCGGCCAGCGGCTCTGTCGCCGCTGCTCATCCACTTTGAGCCCCCCTAGTTCCGCGCTCTGTCTGTATCGCTGCTCGTTTACCTTTCTTGCCCCGCGCTCTGTGCCGAGGCAGCTCGCCTCTGTATTCGCTGTTGGACTGTATCCGTTGTTGGACTTTTTCTTCTTAATGAAATACGCGTGAAGTCGCGTTCTTGAAAAAAAAAATATACAAAAACTCTCAGACATACGTACGCGCATGATTCATAGGCATGGCCATGTATTTTTGTGTATTCGTACCTGCATCAGTACTTGGCATGCACACTATAGTACTCTGTACCATGTACAAACCACTCATATATCTTGTCAAAAAAAAACCCATTCATATTATATACTTCCTGGGCCTAAGCCCATCCACCATCAGCCTTTTGAATTGGGCAGAGCTCGTCCGTACGTCGCAGAGCAGCCCAAACCAAAACCGAGGGAGCCTCTCGTCTCCGCACTTGTCCCTCGCACGTGCTGCGCACACCCCCATTTCTACCCACCCCACTAGCCCACGCAAGCAGCCGATGGTTGCTAGTACTGTAGAGTACAAGCACTGCCACCTCCGGGGCGCTGCCGCGCGCGGGCGAGGCGATCGAACTAGCGGTGGTTCTAGCAGCATCCCCCGATCAACCCGGCTCCCCGGCGCCCAAGCACGTAAGCGATCCCTCCCCTCTGCCTCTCGCCTCGGTCTGGGCGCGATCGGTGCTGCTTTCCCCACGTTTTGGTGGGGTTTTAGGCGGGTTTTGTGGTTGTGGTTGGGAGGATGCGGCCACCGGCCACGGGTTGCCGCTCGCTTGTCCGTGACTGCGCAGTGGGCGATGCGGCGCCGTTTTGCGTGGTTTCGGGGCTAGGGTTTGGGGGAGATGGGGGCTGAATGCGCGAGCCTGGTTTGGGTTGCAACGGGTCGAGGTGGCTCTGAACTTTGGGCAATTTGGGTTGGAATTTGCGCGCTTTGTGAGGGCAGAGCTGCGATTGGACGCCTTCCTGCGAGGCGTTTGTTGGTTTTCGCGTGCAGTTCCTCTGGGTGTTTTTCAATGCAGTTCGTAAGGGGGGGCGTTGTCGAGGATTCGGAATTTTGTGGATTATTTCTGCCAATTTTTTTTTCAGACCTGCATTTGTTCTAACAGTTAATCGTTTATAATTCCGGTAATTCCAGTGCAACTCTGGTAATTCCAGTGCAGCTTGGCTACCCCAAAATTACTGGGGTTTTGGTATTTGGGGAGCTGAGGTTTTGCCCTTTTTGGGAGGCAAGAACTATTTAATTTTTTTAATCTTTTTTTTCCTAAAAAAATTGCATATAACAAAGCATGAGTGTGTGGTTCACTGAAACTGGAAAATGATTCCATTTTTCTGTGTGGTTCTTCTTCTGTGGCGAATGATGTGGAGTACTTGAGTAGCCTTCTGACTTGTACAGTCACAGAATTAGCACCGTGGATTGCTAGATGGCTCACCAGATGATGAGATGTGTACCAGCAGTGATTTTCATGACCAGCATGACAGAAAGCTGGGCTGTCATTTTTGTGCTATGTTGGGTTTGGTTTGGTTTGGTTTTTTTTTTTTTTTTTTTTTTTTTTTTTTTTGTTATTCTAGGTGCTGATCCAATTGCACATTAAATGGAGTCTTTGAATTTCCTTTGGTTACTTAATTTTGTTTCATTATGGATTATATGGAATTTGGTACTCCTAGTTTACCTGCATCTGCATGTATAATGTCCATACTTGTTCAACTTTCAATTTTTATCAAACAATGACGGTTCATGAACATTTGAGACGAGGAACAACTCTTACAAAGCAAACATACCTATGGACTAGTAACTGGGAGTCCATGATTCTTTAGATTTTATCTTCCCTTTTCCTGTTTGTAGATGTTCTGTACTCCCTCCATCTCAAATTACAAGCCATTCTAACTTTCTTGGGGAGTTAATTAATTTCAAGTTTGACCAAATCTATATAGTAATATAATAACATTTATGATACCATCTAAGTATGATTAGATTCTTCATTGTAGTTCTCTTGATAACTTTGGTCAAACTTAAGATGCTTTGACCCTCCAAGAATGTTGGAATAACTTATAATTTGGAATGGAGGGAGTACATTACTTCCCTTTTTATGTGCACTTTGCTTGTCCTTGGTGGCTTGGTGGTCCTAGTTGCATTACTGGTTCCAAATACATTTTTAGACATTTATTTCTCCATATTACTCTGTGTTGCTACCTATGGTGAGTTATCTCAGTATCGATTTTGTTTGTCCAACTTGCCCCTGCATGTACGCTGTATGCATATTAATGTTGCCATTTTGCATGTTTTTCATGATATCAAAGAATGGGTGCTGGAAGGAAGACTGAAACATTCTATGGTGCAACACCAAGTGCACAGACCCAAAATCGAACCAATGAATGGCATGGAGCGTTTTCTGTTGCTGCCCGTAATCTTCGGGAAGACGAGCTAGGAGGGGTGATTTTTGGCTGCAAACACAACACAATCAATGAATGCCTCTCTAAACAGCTGTTTGGTTAGTAAATTCCTTTCCACCTTTTAACTAGCAGTTCCTTTTCCACCTTATAGTGCAACGCCACTACTGCAGTTAAATCATCATCCCCATAAAACTATAAACTGTCATCCTCACATCAGTTCTTAGCTTTTTGGAACTGACTTATACTCATCAGCATTTTGTTCAATATAGGTTTGCCTTCAAGCCATTTCTCATATGTGAAGAATGTTAAACCTGGCATGCCTCTATTTCTGTTCAATTATAGTGACCGAAAAATGCATGGAATTTATGAGGCTGCATGTGCTGGCAAGCTTAACATTGATCAATTTGCTTGGAGTGATGGTGGTAGAATAAAGACACAATTTCCTGCACAGGTATCATCAAATAAGAATCCTTCCATTTATACAGCACTGTACACCCATGTATGTATGGTTTATCTGGTCATAGGGTTCATAAGCTTACTGACTTGTGTGACATGCATTTTGAAGGTCCTCATCTCTATGAAGACTCAGTGCTTTCCAGTTCCAGAGTCTCAATTCCAAAGTGTGATCAGTGGCAATTATTACAGACCTCGGCACTTCTTCTTTGAGCTAGACCATGAACAAACAAGAGCTTTGATATCTTTGTTTAAGCCTCTCCCTGTTCATGATGTTCCAAACAAATGGGATCCTTCTAGATCTCTGCAATCTCAAACAGTCGAAGCATATGTCAATCACGGTGATGTGAAGCCTGAGTCCTATATAAAGGATCTCAATCCATTTGATGTTTCTTCTGAATCTCATTGTATTGACCCTTACAAGTTGGTTGATCCAGATGGTGAACATGCTAGTGGAAGTAGAACATCAACAAGCCACCTTGATGAGGAGTCTTCTAACTGGGATGATTTAGATGATGTTGCGACCAAGGAAGTAACTGAATTTGTCAATGATGAGCATCCACATATTGATCCACCACATGATGAAAGCACAGTGGCCGTTAGGCAGAAACTACAGGAGCTGTTTGTTTTACAACAGCAGGAGGCTCAATCCTCCAAGGACACTGTTGATTCTGCTTCAAATAAATCAATGCCTCAAGAAACACATGCCACCCTCCCCACAGACCCATCTGATTCCACCTCAAAGGGTGACGTACGTATTGAAGACCTGGCATCATTAGGGCAAGCTTGTGGAAATGCTGAGGTGCTTTAAGCTATTCCATTCTATAGCTTTCTCTTTTACAGAAATTACTTTCGGATTACGCTCCATATTTTCAACTGTATGATTTGTAATGTTTGTTACCTATCTGATATGTCTTGTTGTCTGTAGCTGCTTCACATCGTCAAAGAGTTATCCAAGAGGAACCAAGCAATGGAGAAAAAACTGGTACTGCTCTTCTTGACCGTTTAGGTGGAAAAGTGAAAGCATCATTGTCCATTAGAGTATAAATAGATTATTTTAGTTTCCTCATTGGCTCTGGATCTGCATTAGCATCTGTGGTTATTTGGATTTTGAAATTATCTCAAATTTTCAATAGAATTATGAAATTACATATGATATGTGTACCCTGTAGATGTGCTTGATGCTGAGTTATGTGGTATTGATGCATGATATATGTGCAATCTCCTCCTAATTGTGGTTCTTCTATCTACCAGTTTGAGTCAGATAAAGAAATACTGTTTCTGAGGGAATTGATGAAGGACACAGGAAGAAGAATTCAGGAACTGGAATACCAGTATGAGAAACTACAATCAAACTATAGTTCTTTAGTCCCACTCCTTGGTAGTCCACATAATAATATGAAAGGACCATCAATATTCCTAATAGGTGGCTACAGGGGCAGTACTTGCCTGTCATCACTGGATTCCTTTTGCCCTATGACAGACAGAGTAGTGCCTCTGTGTTCAATGAGCTCAGCCCGTGCATATGCAGCAGTAGCTGCATTGAAGGATCATCTTTATATTTTTGGTGGTGGGGATGGCAGTTCATGGTATCACACAGGTAAATGTTCTACATGATCAAGTGTTTTATGTAAGTTTCAAGCTGTTGACTATCTGCATTCCTTTTATTGAAGTGGAATGCTACAGTATGGGTGGTAATAAATGGATAGCATGCCCCCGCTTGAAACATGCAAAAGGAAGCCTTGCTGGAACTACATTGAATGATAAAATATTTGCTATTGGTGGTGGAGATGGGTCTGCAGTTTTCTCAGAAGTTGAGATGTTTGATCCAGCTCTTGGGAGATGGATAGACAGTGTCTCAATGCGGCAAAAGGTATGGTCTCACAGTCTCTCACTTCCTATCACATTTAGTTTGTTTGATATAGAGTAGGATGTTCCAAACTACTTACTCTGTTCCAAATTGTAAGTCATTCTAGATTTGTCCTAAGTCAAACTTGTCTAACTTTGACCAAGTTTATAGAAAAATATAGTAACATCTATAGTATCATACAAATACACTATCAAAATATATGTTATGATTTATCTTATGAATCTAGTTTGATGTTGATGTTTGTGCATTTTTCTACAAACTTGGTTGAAACTACAGAAGCTTGACTCAGGATAAAGCTAGAATGACTTACTAATATCGATGGCTTCCTTACCAGTCTATTCTTTATTCTCGTGTTATGGTTAACAAGGTTCAGGATCCATATATAATAGAGCAAAAAGTAAAAAGGAAATGTTACAGGGAGAAATTGTTTGAACCCTATAGCTAAAAGTTCCAGTCTTCTAGATCACAAGTAGAAGCATGCTTTTGAAGTAGATAGTCATATTATTTTATTATCATTTGCTTGTCATAAATTGGCAAGGCAATGTTCATTCTTACAGTGAGACCAGTAATTATCGATTGCTTCAGAATATGGATAGCTGTTTAAGCATTGGGGTGGTGAGTGTACTATATGGAACTAATTCTTGCTTTTGTTATATATGTTGTTCCAGAGATTTGCTCCTGCTGCAACCGCATTAAGTGGCACACTCTATGTAACTGGTGGTTATGATGGCAACACATACTTACAGTATGATTCTTGACCATTCTTTCCGGATTATGATTTAGATGTCTCTTGACTTTCTATTTGAAAAATGATGGTAATACACAGATCAGCGGAAAGATATGACCCAAGGGAAGGTTTCTGGACTCTGCTTCCAAGTATGAGTGCAAGAAGAGGATCCCACTCTGTAGCTGTCATGGGGGAATCCTTGTGAGTTCTGATTCTCTTTCTCTCCATCCTATATGACCTCCTTGCAACCCAAGACTTGCATAATCTGCCTCATTGCTGTGTACACTGAACAGGACAGCTTATGTTTCAGATTTGCTGTGGGAGGGTATGATGGAAACAGCAAGATTTCCACTGTAGAAATCTTTGATCCGCGTGCCAATTCATGGAGGATAGGCAGTTCATCCAGCATTGCAAGAGGATACGGATGTGCAGTGACAATGAACGATAATCTGTACCTCATTGGTGGGGTCAACAATGATGGAGAAACTATCAAGACTGTAAGTCTTTTGGTAGTTGTTTTCCCATGATCTATTTTCCCTTGATCTATTTGTCTTGAATTTCTTCTGTTGCTGTTTCATAGGTGGAAGTGTACAATGAGAGGCAAGGCTGGTCGATCTCTGACTGCAAATCCATAGGGAGGAGGGCCTTTGCCTGTGCTATCACCATTTGACAGGACCACGGATCTCATATCCTACCAAGTTTTTGGAACAGCCTACCCTCTTGCTGGTTCTACACATTGGTCAGAGTATACCTTCTTCCCAAAACAGTCACTGGGTTGAGAAAAATTTTGCTCCCTCCTTCCATCCCTACTTATATTACCTCCGTCTGTGAATAAATCAACTTCTAGAGTTGTCTTGAGTCAAACTTTTACAAGTTTGGTTGAATTTATAGGAAATAACACCAATATTTTTGACACAAAATTAGTATCATTGGATACACCATGAAATATATTTTTCATAGTGTACTCGTTTAGTGTCATAGATCTTAATATTCTTTCCTATAAAATTAGTCAAGCTTACAAAAGTTTGATTTAGGACAGCTCTAAAAGTTGAATTATTTGGTGACGGAGGGAGTATAAGACAAAGCCACCTATTTTTCTGTTGGTGCACGTGGGAATTGACAATCACAGGACGCCACCAAATGGCAAAGGCCACAGTAGCATGTTCAGTTGTGTAATGTTCAGGCAGTCTGCTGCTGTTTGCACTCCTGAGAAACAGACATGGTAGGTGATGAGACGTACATGGTGTGGGGAACCTGAGGGTTTTGGAGAGTTCAAATGTACACCCCGAGCTCTTTGCAGCATTCGAGGCACAATGAACCTTGGAGCATTATTTCTTGCTCCGTAATTGCTGAATGCTGGTGATAGCAACTGGCAGCTCTAATTGGCTGCCGATGGATATGATTGTTGCGCTACGCAAGGGAATCGCTGGGATCGCTTTTTGTGCCGGCGAGCTGATAGCATCTCTATTCTTCTCGTGACATATAGACATATAGTGCGAGCGGTTGGTGGAATCTGGACTCTCGGGCAATGCATTGTGTTGCCGAACAGAGTGCAGCGCTGCTAAGCAAGGAATATTGTCCTAACTCTAGGGAATTTGACCCGCCAAACTGCCTATCGTAGGAGCAAAGATGCTGTGCGACTGCGGACCTGTTGCTTGTGCGAGATCTTACAGGGTCAGTTAAGCCTTGATCAGTTCAGGCATTCTCTCCAAAGATGCCTGGTTGCTTTGCGTCTGTGTAAGCTCAGACACAAATAGGATTTCTCATTGCCAAATGTTAGCTGCGATATAACGTATGCGGAATGAGAACTAACTGGGCGGTTAGGTCTGCAGTTGATAAATTCTGAAACCTCACGAAAGCAAAGAAGAAAAAATATTCTAAAAAAAATCGACAGCGCAAGGTTCCCGTACAAGGCTAGCATCCATTCATCGTCCAGAACGGCAGAATCCAAATAAATCTAGTGGACTCAGACGTACACACCAAATAATCCAACACCATGCCGGTCCTCAGTGCAAGTAATCATCTAGCATAACCCTATTTTATCCGGTTAGCATCGCGCTTTCCCCATCTTTGTTATTTAAAAGTCACAGCATTTTCTTCATTAGAGCACAAGGCACCAACTTGAGCTTGAAATATGTTGCATCGATTTACCAGATTCCTCAAGGTCCAATTGACAAAAGAAATTCTCCAACCCAGACACGCATCTTCAAACCAAGAATCTGCTTTGCCCCAAACTTTGCCGGGCCTTACTGGACTCAATCATCGTCGACCAAAATTCTATCCACAAAAACATTGCCTTCATCCTCTATAAAATCTACCTATTCCCCTCATCGATCAACAAACCACCAGCTTAAGTTTCCAGCACCAGAACAATGGCCTCCAACTTTGTGCCCGATGCCTGGGCTTGGATCACCAGCCTGCCCCCATTCACCCAGTGGCGCACCAACGCCATGTCCCTTTGCATTTGCAACACAGCATCACAATCAGGGTCGTCGCAGCCATCGATGAACCTCTCAATTGTGAAAACCCCTTCCATCCCCCAGCCTTCATATGTTACCTTCTCCATCTTTGCATACTACAGCGTGCCAGTTTCCCTGTGGACGTCAAAACCAGTCCACCTGAAAACAGAGACACAGCAAACTCTAGATGAACAAGACATGATACAGGTATTCGTCGACATTGTCAACTCAGTGCTGAAGTACTGTCCAGACAATAAATTGTCATTTCGGTTCCCTGGGGCCCAGCATCATGCCAACTTCAAGGACGTGTTCAACATAGTTTTCTTGTCCCTGGCCTTCCTGGTGTGCATCTACGAGGCTCCTCGTAATCTCCGTCCTGGATGCTTGGATTCACTGAGAACTCAGCTTACTGGTTCAAAGTGCAAAGATGCCGCAAAGAACCTTGTAAAGATGCTTGGGGCAAACCTTGAGGACCAGTGGATGCAGACAATGAATCTTGCAGTAACTAACTGGATCGTTGAGCTGAAATCCTCAATTCAGTCTGGTGTACCATCGCCGCTGTTCTCATATGCCCTCTCAGCAAGCGGGCTCTGGAAGGTGCAGCTGTACTGCCCAGTCATAGCCATGGGCATGAAGGAACCTGCAGAAGCAACACAGGATGAGCGCCTTCTCTTCTCACTCATTTATCAGCAGGTTGAATGTGTGATTCAGCTAGCTTATAGAACAGCAAGAAGGGATAACTGGATTGATGTCGAGGTGAAGGTAGACAACATAAGGTCAGTAATGTAACATATAAGAACCAGTTCTTTCTATTACACGAACTCACAATCAAGTTTCTGTTCTTTTTCCTGAGGTAGCAATGACAACTTGATTTTTTTTTTTTAGTACAAAGGCCAAAGAATAGTTAAATTTTAGTGGTAACTCGATTTTTTTTTTAGTACAAAGGCCAAAGAATAGTTAAATTTTAGTGGTAACTCGTAAAGTGTACACAGAAGTTGCATCAAAGCTAAATCATTAGATAGCAAATAGATCCTAGACATGTCAAACTCAAACATAGTTACCTTCTACACTAAAGTAAATTGACATGGAGTAAGGAATCATGTTTATTTTGTAAAATGTTGTTAAATAGGAATAATATAGATCTTATCAACTAAGAGAGAGTAAAACTCCCATTTGAGTAGTCTATACCAGAACTGTCTACAAAGCATTAACATACTGTATAATCTATAAGCCAACACCATCTAAAAATCATTAGAAATTCATGGTTATTCATTGTTTCATACAATGATGATTAACTGTAGAAAGCAACTTCATTACAAAAACATTTGTCCATATACTTCGACTATCTAATAAAACAAAATAAAAGGGAAAAGACAGCACTCACTTTTGGCATCTATCACAGGTGTGACGTGGACTCTTTGGTCTCCAAGACCCTCATGGCAGAACGTGGATATGGCTCTGAAGAGAAGCACTTCCCATCTCGTGTCATGCTGCAAATCACACCTATGCAACAATCTGATGTGCTGTCTGTTTCTGTCGGCAAGTCCAACGACAACCCCACACATGAATTCGGCATTGAGAAGGGCTTTGAGGGTTCCTTTGATCCCCCAAACTCATTTGGTCTGAAGGCATCAGTCACTGAAAGCATTACACTGGCCATGAAGCCCTGGAAATTTGAGCAGTCTGTGCATGGCAACACTGCAACCTTGAACTGGTCTCTTCATGATGGTGTCAATGGAAGGGAGGTTTATTCCGCAAAACCCTCAAAGCTTTCTATGCTTCAACCAAGGGCCTGGTTCCGTGACAGGTACTCAAATGCATACCGCCCGTTCACAAAGCAGGGTGGTGTCATTTTTGCACGCGATGAGTATGGAGATAGTGTCTGGTGGAAGATCTGTGGTGCAACATTAGGAAAGACTATAAACTGGGAAATCCGAGGCTGGATTTGGCTAACCTACTGGCCTAACAAACAAAGGACCTTCCACAGCGAAACAAGGTGGCTTCAATTTAGAGAATGCCTGCAGCTTCCCCTTACAAAGTTTCCTTAAATCACTTGTACTCTGAATGGTTGTGTAGCAGTGTGGGATATAAGCATTGAAAAATCCATGCATGTATGAGGCACAAAAAGTATGATACTCTATTGTAACTGAATGTACCATTACAACGAAATAACTTCTTCATATGCCTGCTTGCAATGTAATGCAATCCTAAAAATTTTATTCGGTGTACTTACCATTCCTTTTCTTGAGCTAACTTGAGTTCACCCGAGCAAATGTGCAATATTAACAACCAAGAGAGCTCATTAACCACGGACTCATTTCCTACTATAGTACAGGAACTCAACACACAGGACAACTTCTTGTACCGGTTGGCTCATAGTATAAAGCTATGTCTCAGTAAGATGAAAACCACAAATGACTACAACGCTTCAGGTTGAAGCGTTTTCCTAACATCTAGAATGAAGTTATTCCTACTGCTCCCCATGACCATGCTTCTAATATGCAAAAAGGCTAAACCCATCATCTCCCTCATGGTATTCTTCATGTGCTTCAATTTTTTTATCAGCATTCAATTCTATAATTATCATCTCAACCACCTCTTCAACGTTGAAGTATTCATAACTTACGTCCCCTTCTTTGTGCAACACACTCTCCTTAGATCGAATGACGTCCACAGTCTTGCAGGAGACATGGACACTTCCCAGGTCATCATTCGATTCTGTTTTCACCTCACGGACCTCGGTCTCCACAGATTCCACCTCAGTTTCCACTTTCTCATCAGACCGCTGCAACGTGGCAGCCGGTACACTAGATGCCAGCAGCGAAAGCGCCGACGTGCAGCCAGAGTTGGCGTCAGCAGAGTTCTCCGAGAAGTTGACACGTGCCTTGGGGCCGTACATGGCCTTTGCCGCCTCATCGTATGCATGGGCAGCCTCCACAGCAGTAGGGAAGGAGCCCAACCATAGCCTCCGGCCACGGTTGGGCTCGCGGATCTCCGCCACCCACTTACCCCACGTCCGCTGCCTCACGCCGCGGTACACGCAGTTGACGTTCTCAGGCCCTCCTTTGCCCGTCATGCACCCTTTCTTGGAACCCTTGGCTGGCGCCTTCCTGGAGCCGCTCTCGTCCTGCAGCTTCTGGTTCTGCTCCTTCCACCACTTGATCGTCTCGGCAATGGAGTCAGGGCCAGTGCTCTTCCTCCTCATCCTCTTCTTCCTGACCCAACAAGGCAATTCATTCATCATTTCATAAAACCTGGAGCGGAAACACTCAAATGGAAATCATAAGATATAGAATGCCATCTATCTAATCCACTCCAAGGAAAGAACTAAACGAGCCCTCTTGATTCCTTCAGGGACCAGCAGTAACCTAACCAAACTGAAAAGAAAAAACAGAGAGTCGTTTTAGATGCTGTGCACAAGAAAGCTTTGCTTCTGCCAGAGCATTCCAGGAAGAAATGGAACTGCACCACCAGGAAAACAGGAGGCTCCCACATCCGCTATACCGCTACCCCCAAGGACAACATCGCCTGTTTGTCTCGCCGAATTCAGCACTGAGGCACCTCCCCCGAATAATTCTGAACCGTAATTCTCCCCCCGAGATGCCTAACTTACAAAATTCTCCACCAAGAAAGCTTCAAGCTAACCAAAAAGTAAAAGGAGCTATATTTGGAAACGAAGATCGGATGAAATAGTGTCGCGAACTACTCCTAGCCGTGGAAGATTTGGTCCACCAAATCCGCCGCCAAGCGAGCACAGCACAGGAGCGAGATGGATGGAGAAGCTCCAGGTCAGCATCAGCAGCAGCAGGAGGCTCGTCAACACTAGCCACCCAAAACCACCAGACAGAAGAAGCACATCGGGCAGGCACGCACCGATTCCGCGGCAGGCAGGCAGGCGCACAGGACGCCGGCGGCGCAGCAATGCTCGACGGCTGCCCAGCAGCGAGAAAGGAAGGACCGCGAGAGGGAGAACCGGAGGAGAAGATGGACGACAGGACAGCTCACCTGACAAGGGCCCCGGAGGCGTCCCCTTGCGCTCCCTGGCCGGCGGCGGCGTCTCCCAGCTCCATGGACGGAAGAGCGAGTCGAGAAGAGAAGAGAACGCACAAGAGAGATCTCTCCCCGCTCCTCCTCCGTCCTCCCTAGATTTCGTCCCTCCCTCGCGCCCGCCCGGCCGCCGCCTCTCGGTGGCGGTGGCGGTGGTATCCTTGGTTGTTTCTCCTCTGGGCAGCAGCCAGGCAGCCAGCCAGATCTTCTACGGCCGGCGCGCGCCCCTGGACTGGATCTCTCCCACCACCCCCCCCTTCCCTCCCACCTCACACACACGCACCGCGACGCGGCAGGTGTCGGTGTCCCACTCCCACTCCCACCCCCAGCCACCTCTGACGGACGCTGCTGCCGCCGCTTCTTCGGTTTTGACGTGGACGCCACCGCGGTGCGGCTAATCTGGCAGGCGGCCAGGCGCGCGGCGCCGGGGGCCGGGGCGGGTGGGTCAAACTCAAACGTGAAACAAAACATCCGGCGCCCGCAAGCGTTTACTACACGCCAGCGAGCGGCATCCGCCCCGCCGCCCTGGCAGTGGCAGCACCAACACGCAGGCACGCGTGCTTCTCGCGCGCCCCGGGTCCGGTCCGGTCCGCGACTACCGTCTCTTTCGATTCTAACAGAAACAACATCGTGTCCGTGCAACTAACTCTCCTCTGGATGGCCTTTTCGACATCGTCATTTTCTTTTCTTTCTTTTTAGAAAAATAAATAGGAAAAGCATTTGGATAGGTATATATATATACATCCCTGACATACTGTACAGCCTTTGGCTGACCATGGACGGGACGGATATGGATGCTGCGGTGGCTAACGGTGGGGTGGCATCAGGCATCGTATCCGCGTCGTATGCTCTTGACCATTTGTGTCGACGACTTGAGTTGCTTGATGGCATAAATGGACAGTATCATGGTATATGGTGCATTTTAATTAGGCTTGTGTGGATTCAGGATAGGTTACCACAAGTAGAAATTGCACCAGAGAGGCATATGCTACGATTACATATTATATTAGGCAATACTGGTTTTTTTCCCCTAAATTTAGTTGATTCGGAGCTTATACCATAAGTGAAGCTTATATTAGTGATGATTAACTAACATAACAAACAACTATTAAAAGGAACCATTCGAAACGTCAACGAATCCATAAGCAACGCTCATGCAGGTTAGATAATGTCTTTCTTTATGCGGCGGAAAGATAGTAATGCTATGATAAACTAAAGAAGAGGAACGTGAAAGTCGAGGTTCAGAACTCTAGCTAGCTCCCCTAGTTGAGCTGGATCAGCTAATTCTTAGTTACATGCGTGTCCCGACAATTTAAGCGATAGAAATTGATGTAACAACCAACTGTAAAAACGCACCATTCGAAACGTCGACAAATCCAAAAGACGACACTCACGAAAGCTTAGATAGTGTCTTTCTTTATGCGACGTAAAGGAAGCAACATTCTGACAAATTAAAGAAGAGGAACGTGAAAGTCGAGGTTTGAAACCCTAGCTAGCTCCGTCCCAGTTGAGCTGGATCACTCAACTCTTGTTTACACGCGTGTCCTGACAATTTAAGCGATAGGAATTGACGTAACGACCAACTATAAAAGGCACCATTCGAAATGCCAACGACAAATCCAAAAGACGGCGCTCTCACGGGATAGATAGTATCTTTCTTCATGCGACAAAAAGGTTGTAACGCTCTAATAAATCAAAGAAGAGGAATGTGAAAGTCGAGGTTTGAAACCCTAGCTAGCTCTGCCCAGTTGAGCTGGATCACTCAACTCTTGTTTACACGCGTGTTCCGACAATTTAAGCGACAGGAGTTGACGTAACGGCCAACTGTAAAAAGGTACCATTCAAAATGACGACGAATCCAAAAGACGACGCTCACGCAGGATAGATAATGTCTTAATTTCTTTATGCGACAGAAAGGTAGTAACACTATGACAAATTAAAAAAGAGAAATGTGAAAGTCGAGGTTTGAAACCCTAGCTAGCTCCACCCAGTTGAGCTAGATCACTCGACTCTTGTTTCCACGCGTGTCCTGATAATTTAAGGGACAAATAGAATTAAGGTGGACATCTTGTCTACTTTTATGGTACCTTCTCACTCCTCTATATAATTTTTTTTTGTCCTTCGTCAATTTTTTACATGTTATTATTGTACTCCTATATACTCTTTTTTACTTTTATGATTCATAGTACCGGTGTAGATGCTTATACATGTACAAATATTTTTAGAGAGATTTACTTTATGGCCCTAGAAAAAAAATACCTCTTCCTTATATGGCTTTATTCTTTTTAAACTTTCTTCTATGGCCTTGAAACGAATTTTGATTACTTGTTTGGCCTTCCGTCCCTTCAGCTCAATTAACGGTGCTAACCGAAGGGTAAAAGGACCATATTATCCCCGGCGAGAAAAAATTTGTAGAGTTTTATTTATTTTTTTATTTAGAGTAATATTTGGCAAATAATTTGACCCACAACAGTAGATCATATTTAGCAAATAATTGATGAAATACTCCAAATATGCTCTACTGTTATGTGTCAAATTTTTTGCCAAATATTATCTAAATATAAAAAAATAAACAAAACTTTGTAATTTTTTCCATTAGAGGTAATATGGTCTTTTTTGCTTCAGTTAACACCGTTAAGTAGGTAGAACGGACGGAAGGCCATACAAGTAATCAAAATTCGTTTCAGGGCCATAGAAAGAAGTTCAAAAAAAATAAAACCATACAAAAAGAGGTATTTTTTTCAGGGGCCATACAAGTAAATCTCTCATATTTTTATGAACATCTTTTGAATTTGACGTCCATACATCTTGCTCCTGTGAGTATCTTTGAAAGACTAAAGTGAGGTTGAGCGACCCAAACCAATATCTAATCTCACTTTTACAATTTTAATAATCCTAAGAAAATCCCTGTTGTATCACGATCGGTTTCATTTGAACCTTTGTAGTTACAAAACTTTCGTACAAAACATTTACGATCGTCGTGACTCGTCAGCGGCGCTCGATCAAGTGCTGCGGGTACAGCATCCTAGTCATAACTCATATCAACGTTGTCTGATTGTCTCGGCACAAGGCGGTGTCGTTCGTGGCGGTCCACACCATACGGCTGGCGGGCGGTGGCGGTGCATGGTGTGAAAAAGTCACGCGGGACAGGTGGGAGGACGGCGGCACGGCAGCTGGGCTGCCAACGTCAGGCGCGGTGTGCCGCTGAAAGGTGTCGTGCAGTCCACCTGGGCTGTTTCCTACCACGGGGTCCACAGGGTTGGCGGTTGCTGGGCCGTGCGGCCCGTACGCGCATCCATCGCAAGGCCTCGTCGTCCAAGCTCGGCCCGGTCGGTTCTATACGGCCCACCTTAGTTGAAGATCATCACACATGCTCGCTCGTATATATATATAAAATGAAATTCAGATAATTTTACTTCGGTTCAGTGCATCGTGGTTGCTGATTTCGCCAACTTTGATCAAACATGTGCGCTGCAGTGCATCAGCTCACATTACATTAAAACATCAGAATATTGCATAAGCGAGGAGGATTCAATTCATCTCTGATCAAGAATTCCCGAAGAACTGGGAGATGAGAATTAATTGTTCCATCTGTTAAGGCATCGTGGTAGTAGTAGTAATTTTCATTTTCCAAATAAAGACGAGACGCCGGAAGGATTTATTTGTTTAATGAGGCATTAAATTTTGAAACTCACCATACTACTGAAAGAAACGGGGTGACGCTGAATTGTCAGGCTATTTTTTAAGGTTTCAATTAAATGCTCACTAGCAAACGGTCAGATATCATCTCCATAAATACCAGGGATTTGTGGTGATTAATAACAAACCAATCTGGAGAGAAAGGAAAGAAGGAGAGAGCATCGATCGTGTGAAAAAATGGCAACGATTACTGTTCCTCGAGTTGTCCCTTCCCCTGCTGAAGATGCCGCGGCTCTCTTGAAGGCTTTCCAAGGTTGTTGTTGCTCCTGATCTTTCTGACTCTCTAGCATAGCTCATGCTCAAATATTTGCCTCAAATTTCATATAAGTGGAAGAAAAGCGTCAATGCGTCATAACAAAAGAAATGATCTGTGGTTGATTCATTCAGGATGGGGCACCGACGAGCAGGCAGTGATATCCATCCTAGCCCACCGCGACGCGACCCAGAGGAAGCAGATCGCGGTGGAGTACGAGCACAAGTACGGCGAGAGCCTAATCCAGCGCCTGCAGTCAGAGCTCTCCGGCGATTTCGAGAGAGCAGTGTACCACTGGATGCTTGGCCCCGCCGAGCGGCAGGCCGTGATGGCGAACGCCGCGACGGAGTGCATCCAGGAGGAGTACCCGGTCATCGTCGAGGTCGCGTGCGCCAACTCCTCCGCGGAGCTCGTCGCCGTCAAGCAGGCCTACCATGCCCTCTACCGGCGCTCCCTGGAAGAAGACGTCGCCGCTCGTGCCACCGGCGACCTTCGCAGTGTATGTGCAGTTCACTTGCATTGTTTCCTCCCCCGGCCTTGTCTCGCCGGCCGGCGGCTCGCCGCTAACCTGTCCTAGCACGGCGACGTCGCCATTCGATCGTTCAGCTCTTGCTCGCGCTGGTGAGCACGTACAGGTACGACGGCGACGACAACGTGGACATGGAGCTGGCGCGGTCGGAGGCCAAGATCGTGCACGAGGCCGTGAGGAACGGCGGCGCGGTGGCGGGGGGCCACGACGAGCTCATCAGGGTGGTGGGCACCAGGAGCAAGGCGCAGCTCAGGGCCACGTTCGCCTGCTTCAAGGACGAGCACTGGAGCAGCGTCACCAAGGCGCTGCCGCGTGGGAGCGACGCCACGGGGTACCTCCGCGCGCTGCGGACGGCGGTGAGGTGCGTCGCCGATGCCAGCAAGTACTTCGCCAAGGTACGTCGTGAGGTGGTCGACGATCGTCGTCGTCGTCGGCGGCGGCGGCGATTGAACTGAACTGAATCACTGATCATTGCGGATTGTGTGGTTGCCTGAAAAGATTCTGAGATCGATCGATCGATTGATTGAATAAGCAGGTGCTGAGGCACGCGACGCGCGAGTCGGCAGGGACCGACGAGGAGAGCCTGACACGGGTGGTGGTGCTGCACGCGGAGAAAGACGACATGGGGGCCATCTGCGCCGCGTTCCAGAAGAGGGCGTCGTGTACCTTGGAACAGGCCATCGCCAAGGAAACCTCGGGTGACTACAGGAGCTTCCTGCTGGCTCTTCTTGGAAGCTAAATAAATAAACAGCAATTCATATAATGCTAATGCTGATGCTAATGCATGGTCGGTCGATGCCCCGGACTATTTATATGCTATATGCCTATATCTTGCTGAAACAAAATAACGGTCCCTTGTGATGCAGTGGTGTGGTACAGTTATAGTGTGCGTTTTTTCAGTACTACCTTATATATTTATTAGCTTGGAGTAAGATGCAATAAGTGATAAGATATTATATAAAAAATAATTCAGAGATGTAATAAGTGATAAGATATGTGTAATTTGTTGACTCTAATCACCGGCATATGCAGAAGTCGTTATCTCCCTTTTTTGGTCGTCATTTAATTGCAACAGAACCCAAATTAAAGTCAAAACCAATGTGTCGTTTCATCTTGCACCCCGAATAAGAGCGTCTGCAGAGGTGAAAGCCAACGACAAAGACTATTTATTTATTAATATATTTATATATCATTGAACCCATACACTTCTCTCGCATATTCTCAGACTACGTGAAATAGATCGCTTTATTTGTTTGTCGCTAGTTACTACTCTCTTCTCTCCACTTTTTTCATATCACGTCACATATAGCTAGCTAAATAACTAGCTGTTGGGACGTCCTAAGCTTCTGATGTGATGTAACATTAATTGCCTACTTAAAAATTAAAAGAAATGCATCATCCTACATCGAATAACATCTTGTCGGGATGTAACATTAATTGCCTATTTAATAATGGAGAAAGAAATGCATCATCTTGCATCGGATAAATCTCATGTCGGGATGTAATATTAATTGCCTTTTTAATAATGGAAAGAGATGTTTTAGAGCGTTTTTAATGACAATTTAAAAATAGCTAGCTAGATAGAGTTTAAAAAGAATAGAAAAAAAAAAACACTAGTGTTGAGTTATGTGAGCCGTTAGCTATTTGATCTCTTTCCTTTAGCCGATAGAACTCTTCTTATATTAACTATTTAAAAATCATTGAAGATGCCCATAGTCCAGGTTATTACAATAGTGTTATTGTTAGCTGTCTAAGCATCGGCATATAAAAGTCGCCGTCTCCCTGAATAGTACATGTAAGTAAGATTTTGCTAACATTTGTCAAAAAATAGCTCATTCTGATTGACCATAATACTGCCCAGCACAGAGCTGAATCCCCTATCAGCATTTTTAACATTTTAAGTTTAATATTAGACACCAGCGGCATACCTCACCCATTTGGAAAAACCAAACACATTAGTTGGTGCCTTGGTGGTACAATGTTAAAAGTGAATTGAAATGCATGCAAAATAAACTTAGAATAATGTCAATAAAAATATTGTACGGTTTCATGTGATTGTGATAAAAAACATTTATAGTACCACTGATCCAATTTATAAGATGTTTTGACTTTTCTACATATATTGTTTTTACTATGTATCTATAGACATAGCATATATCTAAATACATAGCAAAAGTTTAAATATCTAGAAAAAGCAAAAACGTTTTGCTCTTGAGCAAGAGCAAGGATCTAGGTGCCTTACACAAGAAAGAGCAAAAAGCTATGTATGCTCTTCCTCCTAATGATCAAGGATTCAATGAAGTTTACTGATAACACCATATATTAAAATCAATGAATATAAATAGGTTATCATTTTGATCTATGTGTTACAAAAGATACATCTCCAGAAATGAACAGGGCAAGGACAACAAAGTGAAACAAGTAATAGAAAACAAAATTCAGCTACGCATGCTCAGTAACAATCTGAGACTAACTGCAGTATGATGCTAAATGTATGGCCTTGGACATTCATGGTTGAGCAAGCACCTTTGTTGATCATGAGCTGCCGTGGCAGAAATTGTATTATTTCAGCCGATGGTTTAGATGAAAACATCGACATAAAATTCTTTTCTCATGTATTATATCTGCACAACGTAGAGGTATCACATCAGTAAATCTTGGAGTCTTGAACCTCAAAATCAGGCGTTATCATCCTTTGGCCTCCAAAAACCAATGAATTTGATGTTTTATAATTTAATTTTAATTTAGCTAGATTTACTGATGCCTAGCTGGTGCCACACACCAACTAGAAAAATTGCTAAAACCAGCTGGTACCTGCAGCCTGCAGAATTATGGCAAGACAAGACAAGGTTTACCTTGAACATTTCGCTGAAAAGTCCTTCTAAAGGGTTCTGGCGCTGTATATTGTAAAATTTTGCAGCTATTTCGTCCAGTAACTGCAAATGTAACCATGCTATCTCATAAGCTGCCAAAGTTTGCAAATTTTCTAGCTTTGACATGATACTATGATAGCAAGTTGGTTCCAGCAATACAGCTAACTTTCAACAGATTCCTACAGGATCTAAAATAATCTTTTACGAAAGCACATTATTACCAATATTTTTTCCAGTTTTTAAAGTGTTCTCTTGAGTTCGGCCAAATTCATGGCTACAGTCGTAAAAGATGTCATGTGATGCTAAACAGATATTCTTAACGAGCAAAACAAAATATTTGAGAAACTGCACTACCTCCTGAAACACAGGGTCACGATCTGTACTGGTCTTATACTTCTGTCGAAGTGTCCTAAAAAGAGGGTAAGCATCTCTCTCAAGCCTGTAAACAGTGTCACATGTTACAAATGCTAGAGTGCTGGAAACAAATAATATATTCCATGATATGAATCTTAGGTTGGAAGATCACACAAAATTAGCTCATTTTGCAGTTGACAATTCAAAACTGTTTATGCAAAACTGCAGCACTTGTCCTGCAACAATTTATCCAGTCTGAAAGAGAGAACATTCTTACGTTGATAAAAATCTGGAAAGAATAGGACAAACTTACGTTGGTAAAAGATACTTGATGAACTGAATCAAATCTGTTTTCGGAAAATCTGAGTTAGCAGATTTTAGTCGTTCCTTCATCTCATCCATAAGTAAATTTGCATCTCTCAGGTTCTCTTGAGATAGATACCTTAAGGAATGAATATGTCAGGAAACAGAATATCTCTACCCAACGATAGTATATACTCGAATCCCACCAAAAAAACCCGTCTAGTTTACTTTTAAGTATGCTACTCTCTGCATTCGGTACAAGCCAAAGGGAATCCGTGGATCACATGTCAGGATATTTAATCAAGACAATCTAACCTAGGTAGTGTTATTGTTGTTTTAGGGCAACCTAGGTAGTGATGTTAATCATATACCAGTTAATTAGAAAAACTCAACCAACGTATGAAGAACTAGATGTCATTGTAAATATAAAAAATAGGGAACCAAATTCAAGTTGGGGAGGACCCAAACCTGTTTGGGTGCTCGGAGTGTACACCCACAACTCCCAACAAATGAACTTTCAGTTTCTAATTATGGTCTAGCTAATCTCTACCTAATACTGCAAATATAACAGAAACCAGACCCTTACACTCATACATGGAAAGGATATCCTCCCAACCCCAAGAAAAAATTATGGAAAGATATCTTACATTAAGACCCCACGTGCAATTGCAGTATCATCTTCACCAGGGTAACACTGCATATCACAACAAAAAGGATTAGAGTATAGTAACAACAGTATCATCTTCACCAGGGTAACACTGCATATCACAACACTTATTTGTTAAGACCAAAACCGCTACCTTGCCCATAAAGTTCACCAGCATAGAAGCGAACTTTTTTGGATCATTTCCACGAACAAAATGACTTGAGACTTTAGTCATGTCCTGCAGTCAAGGTACTAAACATTAAACCTTGGAGCAAAATCACAAAAGCACTAAACTAGTAACAACAGTAGTGACTCATAAAAAAACTGCAGCTTCAACATAGAAGACATCCACAATCTTATGAGCAAATGAAACCAGCTACCGTCTCTGGAGATTCCGAATATATGTATTCTGCTAACATAACATGCAGCTCAGGAGAACCATTTTTTGATGTCCCAAACTCAGCAGACCACCTCAAAACATAAATGAGACATTATTAGTGTCATATGAAGACAGCACCTTGCTAATGGGGACAACCATCATGAAGCTCAGTAACAGTAAGCATGAAAATAGCTATTGTAATTCATATTGCAGTGTCAAAACCAGACAACAGTTTAGCCAGACAACAGTTTAGCATAAGTCACATTTCAATATTTGATCATGAAAAAACAGCATGACCAACTCTAGAAACCACAGCGTTATGATCAACTATTGAAAGTCTCAATAAAACACGTGAAATGAGAGTAATATTATGGAAGGAAAATTGGCTCCGTTCGATCGGCTGGAAGACCAGCCGATTCCTTCAGCAGCGTTTTCCAGCCGGCTGGTGTTGCTATCACGGAAACAGTAGAATTCCAGCGAATTCCAGCGGATACAAGACAGCCGAACGGAGCCATTATCTTTACCTTTTGACTTAACCAACCGGATAATTCCGATTTTTCATATGAAATGAGAGCGAATGAGTCAGAACCACACATGACCCTATCACTACAATCTAAACTCATTGATGTTATTCGCTAGGTTATGCAAATAACAAGTTTGGAAACAATTTGATGCTTAAATGGCAAGCATTTGTTTATTGTTACTTGCATTTAATAAAATTAGTGTAACCCTACCTGATTGCAGCTTTCAGGAATGATGAACAACTCTCTGCACGCACTTTGGCTGCAGAAATAGCTTCAGATAATTGATGCCCCTCATCATCATAGTCATCTCCAAGGAAATGTGGAACAGTTATCCTTGGGAATGCCTCATACATCTTTCTGATACGATCTAATGTTACACAATATAGTTACTATCACAAAATGTGATATCTATCAGCCGAACTTATTGCATGCATTGATTTACTGAAAGGGGGTTGTTTTATTTAGTTCATGCAGAACCATAACGGGACCAATAAGACTTTGTGTAAGAGGGAAAAAAAAATGAAGAAGAGAACTAAATATGCTAAAATCATATTTGGCACTAGTGGTCACTTGCTTTCAACAGTATTTTAGGCTCTTTCAATATTTTGCACAACAGACAAGCTAGGAGTAACTAAAAAATGATATATTGTACAAATGGATTGGCTAGATAATGGAATGGAAAACAAACTGAAACAATAGGAAATATCTGGATGATCTGTAGAAGGAACTTATGTAATGTGCTGCTTTAGTTGGTCGGTCGTTGCTGTATTGTCAACCGGCGCTCCAGTGTATATTTTTCAGTAGTGGTGTGTGTGGGTGGGTGGTTCGGGTCTATGTATGACTCTTTTCCTTCTATTAATATAATGATACGCAGCTCTCCTGCGTGTTCGAGAAAAATAATGTGCTGCTTTATAAAAGAAAAAAACTGACCAAAAATTTGTTCACTATATGGAAGCTCTGCTGTGATGAGGGTGTCAACAAAGAGGACAGCAAGTTCACCACCACAGGTAACCTGGAATTGTTGATAATAATATAAAGGCATCAGAATTTTTTACCAGTAAGGAAAAATGGAAGAATTTCAAGTTCTACATGCTGCTGCAATGTGGCTTCTACCATGGATTGGGTCCAAATGCAATTCAGGTTGACACAAGTACATGAGCAGATAACAGCAAAACTAGTGTGCTACCATTTGTCCAGAAAATCCAAAGCACCTCACTATAGAACAGCAAGTAGCCTGCTACTATAACATCCGTTTCCAATTAAAGAGCGAAATGGAATGCACATTTGTAGAATCTGTTTTATAAATTATTTTAGGGGTGCAAAAAAAGGAAAAATAAAACAGGAAACAATGAAACATTAGCAGCTTGGCAGAGGAAGCAACTGCATGCATAAAAATCTAGCTTAAGCTGTTTTTCCCTTTTTGGTTCTGCAGCCCCTAAACTGAAAAAAAGTCAAGAAAAATGTATAGTTGAGTAATTCCTACATAAAAATTAGGAAAACTCATAATGAGATTGAATCAATGAATATTCCTGGTATAAATTGATGATGAAATCAGCTGCTAAAAACATTTGTTAACTTGCACTAGTACATCACAAGAAAGTAACCTGCCCATGCTTCAATTGCACCAAAGCGCCTGATTCAAAGATGTCCAAGGCTTCTGAATACTTCTGAGCAGTAATATACCTACATAAGATGTATCAAAACAAATTAAGATGATACTAATTTTTTGGTATATTGTACTACATTTTCCCCTGGCTAATTCTGCTAAAATTTTAGACATCATTCTCAGCTATTTATTTTTCTAATTATCTGATGCATCTTTATCCTTAAAAATCACACTGTTTCGTCTCCTGTTGAATCTTGTTAGCAAATTACATATACATCTGCAAATAATTTTTTTTTTTTTAAATTACCCAACCAAATCTGCACTATCCTTCTGGCTTAAGAAACATGGGTGTTTCATGTAAGAATAGCGTTTGTCCACGATGCCAAGTCATTGTTCTTTCTTTTACTTGTAATAATGATATGTATGACCTGACATGAGCACCTTTAAGATGCTATATGAGCCAAATTAATAACAACAAACTGATTCAGCTCTTGCTCAGGGAGTCAGCTTGAAGTAATAACGGTGTGGAAGATTGATCTCCATCGTGTAATAAGAAACTTTTATAAATAGACTGAAACATAAGGCTGTTGAAATTGTGCAATATAGAGGAACAAAGGGAACCAATTGTTATTGAGTTAAATAATATACATAGTACCTTGCACCTGTTGACTTGTACATTTGTTGAGCTTCATAGAAATTTCCTCCAGCCACCATACTCTCGAGCCTTTCAATTGTCTGAGACACATAATTCACAATTATTAATTAATTGGGTAAAACTCTACAGGACCTGTGCCTAAAATACAACTTAATGCTGCCAACGAAGCACGAGCTCACATAAAAGCTAATGCTAAAAGGGTGCAGTGAAATGCTTTAGGGCAGATAGGGCAAGTTTTTGTTGCTAAATCCATTCACTTTCCAACCTAAGGCTCACTAGTTGAAAAACACAAGCCACCGGGTGGTATGGCAAGTACTCCTGAATATTTACATCATTGAACTGTTTTTCAAAATGCTTCTACCCTCTTAATGGATAATGACTGCTTTCTGTAGCTACAGAAATTTCACAAGGACCGAAAAAGTAATATTAAAGGAACTTTCGGATTTTGGTTTCGAGGTAAAAATTTCTAAAATTTCCCCTTGCATTCAAAATGCAAGCAATATTAAAGTAACACTTTCTGAAATTTCCCCTTGCATTAAAGAATTTTGGTTTCAAGGTAAAAATTGTACTTAGTTTTGCTCAAGTAAATGAAGCCAAGCTAAGGGAAGAGAAATGATCAAATATGGTTGTTAGGTTGCTATAATATGGTAATTCTGGTGATAAAAGCATCAACGTTGGGATCTTATTATTATACAGGATACAGTACTACTCGTTGCTTCCTTTTTTTAATTGATTGAAACGAGAAAAGTGTACAGTTGTGCAGACAACTAGATTCAACCAGGCGAAACACAACATCATTGATTGAATTTTCGTCCTCTCGAACACATGCCCTCCCTGCCGTGCATTGGAGGTCTTCAGCAACCCTAGTTCCACCCAATTGGCCACGAGAGGCGATGCCCCGGAGGAGCAGACGTTGGTTCCCCAAGATCCAACTCGCCCATCGCGCACGCGCCCGAAAGACACGAACTCTCCCATTGATGCGGGCGCGCTCACCCAACCCGCGGGGCCGAGCAGAAGCCAGAGGGAGGGAAGGGATGGACGGGAAGAGGGGATCCCTCACCTTCTCGGGAGGAGGCAGGTCGCGGCGCGACCTCATGCTCCCCCTGATGCTCAAGGACCGCGACATGGCTCCCCGATGGGCTAGCCCCGGCGCCGGCGGCGAGAGGAGGACGGCGGGCGGGCCGCGGTGATGGGTGATCGGAGTCGCCGCGTCGGTGAAGGATTCGCCTATGGGGTGAAGAGACGGCGTTGGCCTGGCACCTGGCTCTTAGTGGGTGGGCGCTGATCGTGCTCGCGCGAATCCTAAAGCACTCGGCTCTCTGTTTTGGTTCCCGAATCCCGAGCCCCTTAGTTTAGGGAAATCCACGTATTTTCCGACTTCTTCTCAGCCCAAGGACAACTTATACTTGCATGACTTTGACTTTAGGCTTGTTTGGATGGGATTATAAAATTCAGATTTTTTAACATAAAATATTATAGATTCTTTTAAGAGTTAAATGTATCAGAAGTCCATTAACTTGTGAGTAAATTTTAGTTAGATCCATCAACTTAAAAAATATTTTTTTATCCATTAACTTGTGAGGAGTTTCAGTTAAATCCATCAACCTATAAAGTGGATTTTTTGGTCCATTAACTTTGTATGCCGTATCATTTAGTTCCATATCCCTCCATGTGGATTTTCTCGCGCTGACACTTATCCATCTGAAACAATTGTTGGCCTTTATTTTATCAAATATTTTATGGGCACGCGAGTAGGCACCACCTCCACCAATGCGAGCACAAAAACAAGCCGTCGTTGTGGCCAAATGGGTGCGCAGACACGCGAGCAGGCTTGCTGCGGCCATGCAGGTGAGCATCGTTGCCAGCTCGGCCCCTACGAGGCCACGGCCACGCAGGCACATGAACAACGCACCACCATGGCCACGCGGGCCATTCTATGCACATGAGTGGGTGGGTGTTCATAGGTGGGCGGGTATTTCTTGGTGCTCGCGTTTATTGTGAACTCCGTACATAAAATGGCACGTGATCGCCCACCAGCCCTCGTGGTCATGGCAGCCTGCTTGTGCGCCCGTGTGGCCTTAGCAACGACAATGCTCGCCGGTATGCCCTTGTGGTCATGGTGTGGGGCAGCACTCGCCTATGCGACCGAGCAGCCTACTCGCGCTTTCTGGTGGCCATGGCAGCGCTCGCCCCTAACTGCGTGCCCGCGGCGACTCGTTTATGTGCCCACATCGATGGAGGCGGCGCTCACTCGCTTGCTCACAATGTGTCTGACGAAATGAAGGGTTAACAGCTGTTTCAGATGGACAAATTAGCAGGCCATATTAGCGCAAGAAGTCTACGTGAGGAATATGGACCTAAGTGATACGTCATACAAAATTTATGGATTTAAACAATCATTTTCTAAGTTAGTGGACCTAACTTCTAAGTTGATGGAACTAACTGAAACCTGCTCACAAGTTGATAGACAAAAAAACCACTTTCTAAGTTGATGGACCTAACTGAAACTTGCTCACAAGTTAATGGACCTCTGGTGCATTTTACTCTTCTGGATTTATTCCAGGATTTAACGGCGCTATGCTTGCAGTGGTAGGCGGTGTACTCGTCGACAACGAGGCGCATGTGGTGACTTCATCAATCTTGAGATTTGCCGATCTATCTCAGTTCTTCGAAGATGCTCATAGAGGTAGAATGTGCGTGCGTGCATTCATAGGGGTGAGTGTACACTTGTATATATGAATGTCTAAGTCTTTAACTGGACCTTCGCCAAAAAAACTGCAAAGAACAAAAAACAGATACATGATTTAGACCCTGCATCTCATACAACTGGTACAGTTCCTGACCAGACCACTACAAATACAGTGTCGAGAGTACGCAGTAAGTCCACACGTCTAATCTTAATCTATTAATGGACATAATTCTCTGAACAACCTAAACTCCATTAAATCTAATCTGTGGGAAATCGAATATGTGCGTGAGTTACCTCAAGATCTAAAAGCTATAGGGCTCTCAATGCATAGCTTCCGCGGCTCATGTTGGCGTGTCTGTTTTTTTTTTTTGCCTATGCAGATCCAGCCTGCAAATTTTGCTCAGCAACGAAATGTTTGCCGATCCTCGGTCAGTCGTCAGGTACACAGCTTGTGTTTTTTTCTCTCCTATTATTGTTCACAGTGAGGTTACATTTATGTGCTTAGGACCTACTACTTGGCTTGCTTGCTCTGTGCCTTTCAACTACTTTTCCGATGGCCTGCTTCCCCTGGTAGTTGCATTGGTCGAACTCCTATGGCCACAAACCAGGTAGCGCCATAGAACATAACAGAGTTGCCAGAGCTGTCCAAGCTTTATAATCTCATATTATCTACGTAAGCACATTGCTTTCTGATAGTTCCAGCTTTACTGAGGTCCCTAACTCCCTACTAAACCTTATTAATCAGGGAAATAGATGTATCGTCAGATTTCAAGTAAAGAGTCTGGTCACCGATCAATCATGGTGGTACCCAGTCTGTGAAATGCGCAATAAAACGTTAAAACAAGATAGTTGCAATTCCATATTGCACTGGTCTGAAATACTCTGGAACAAGCGGTGAACCAAGGTCAGAAAGTTTATTATCATATTGTTATCTGCATTAGTGTATCTGTGATGCTATCATCACAAAGAAGTTCATTCTGCTAAACACATTGGTATTATACATATAGGTACCAACTGGCTGTAATTGCAGTACACCCTGCAAACTCACTGCACTACAACAATGTGCTGCTATAAGTCTCTTGTTCTTTGGTTCTGTAGTAGAGGAAATAGTTGGAAAGCCTGATGCCCTCATTGCTAGGGGTGGTCCTACCAGTGCATTTCTGCCAACTCGGATTACAGCCTTTAAGGAAGACAGTTTGAGCTTCGTGTCAGTGATGCTGTTTTAGGCATTTGGAGACATAGCTCCCTTACCAGATAATCAAACATCATACATTTTTTTAATCACAAGCACCCGCCCCCCAACAAACACACACATACATACTCACAACCACAGATCCATTAACACTCCATGTTTGTTTATGTTTATACCATTGCAAAAAATAGCCACAACCCCCGACTTCCGTAACTCAGATGGTTCTCACCAAAAACAGAGCATCCGTAGGAACAGCTGTTCTGATTGCCACTATCTCCCACATCCAGACTACTGCAGTGGCACAGGTGCATGGTTTCAACAAAAGCACATCTTGCAGATATAGGAAATCTGATCCATTAACAATACATATATGTTTACTGACAGCTGAATGGAATTTGCACTTTTAACTCTTTCTATCACCATATGTACAGAAAGATCAATCCACAATTTCTCATGCGCAGACAACCCCACCGCCTGAACATATACACAAAACTCCACAGGTATGCGAGAAAAACATACAATTTCACAAAACCATAGTTGTCGTTCTCATTGGCCAAATATGTTTTCGAATCTCTAAAATACACATGCATGGCCTTCATGAAACACAATATGGCACAGGTGATGTCACTATCATTTACCATCAGACGAATAAACCTTATTATCAGTGCAGTACTTCAGTCATTCACTGGCATCTATGTTTACTAGACAACTAATATAATGTCCATTTTTAACTCTTCTCTCTTGCCATGTGTATAGACAAATCATCTTTTGCCTCCTGAAATGCAGGCAACTTCACTGCCTCGGAATATACAATAAACTGAACACTTGAACAGGTATGTAGGCACAGTAAATTTGTTTCACAGGAATTTCATTTACATTTGCTCTTGATCCATTATGTTGCCTTTGCATTTCCACATAAAAATTTTAGATCATAAAAGCACATGGAACTCAGAAACAAAAAAAAAGGTGAGGACCTCAATCATGATGAACTTCATGGTGGATAAAGGTACAGGCATATTGTCATTTGGATATACCAAATTTTGCACTCATGATCACTTAAGGCTAATCTAAATGCTCAACACACAAAATCATTCTAAATATAAAAGGCTACCTCCAACAGATAGGCCACACAAAAACAATTCCACTCTATACCTGAATATATAGATTTGTACTGATATGCTTCATGTCACATACTAATGAGTGCTACCACGAATACTGGCCATGTATATGTGTGATCTCGTGATGCTTCAATGCATCATCACACTTCCAATATCCTAAGGTTATATTGGAATATTTCCCACAAATTGCTATGTGTATGATTCACGAGATTCTCAACAAACTCAAATATCCTTCTCCTGGACTATGGATTCTATATGTTTCCATTTCATATCCTTCCAGTCAGAGACTAAGAAATTCTAATAGAAATGCTAATAACTATGTACTTGTATGGCATTCCAGAAAAATTAATAACTAATGTCATCAAACTCTCAATGTCTTATGCAACTGATTTATTATGTCCTTCCCAAGTCCTCTCACCTTGCATCTGATTTATTCATAACATGACTGCTTATTGTGCTTATAGCAGCAAGCTTTATTCATAACATGGCTGTTTATTAGCAGCAAGCTATAGATATCAATCAGATAAACAGTCATTCATTCAAACAAAGAGTATAGGCCCCCCTAACAACAGGTCAAGGACACGCCCAGTAAGTAAACCATCAAGGTTATTTAGTCCAAGCACACCTACTAATCCACCTTTCTTCAAAAAAACCTACTACTACACCCAAAATACCTCCACTTCCCTTCCAGATACATCACAAATGCAGTCCAGAGACAATAGCCAACGATATACTGTAAATACAAAACAGGAACAGAACACAACATACACATTGCCATCTGATTTCCATGCCATTTCTACATGTGTAATGCCTTGTCTTGCATCTATGATTTCCTTACCTTACCATCTTTTATGCAATCAGGCAAAAAAGAGCCTACCACACGTCTAATTGACACTGAAATATTATTACTCACATAAAAAACAACACATAATCTACGACTGTCTTGAAGAACAATTGGTCAACGCAGGCAAAACAACACATAAATAATCTATGACGACTATCTTGAAGAACAATTGGTTAACGCAGGCAAAGAACACGAGATGATGCTTTAGCAATGTTCCACGACAACTATTTAAAGCCTACCAAAACACACATCGAATTGCACGAAAACAAAAAGAAGACACACGCCAACTTTTGGAAGATTACTAATCACCAAACACCAGAACAACGATACCAACAGCCAAGAACCAGGCAATCATCATCCAGCAACGCACCAAGAAAGTTTGTTTACTGGATAGCATCAGCGACTTCACAGCCCAGCAGTTACATGAGGCTCACTCAAAATTGAAACGCAAAATAGATTCTGATGAAGGCACGAAACAAGTAGACTTAATCCCAGAGTTGGTTGATTCCATATTTCGAGACATGAACATGAGTATCATCAGGAATCGTAATATTCGTATGTCTCAATCGTGCAACCAGAACCATCAATATCGTCGAAAGAATCATCAGTTCGTCGAAAGAATCCCAGACTTGGTTGAAAGGAGAGCAGACTGGAGTTTTTCAGAACAGAACAAACCTAGGGTGCAGGCGGCTTGGCGCTCGCTGCGGGCGACGACCGCGACGCCCTTGGGATGATTCGATAAGCGGGAGGGGATGTACCCTCCCTCTCATCTGCCATTCATTGGTACATCAGGATTCGTGCACATTATGCATATGTGGACTGATAGTTGTGCTAATTACCTAATTTCCATACACGTAGTAGGCGATGACGCGTAAGTGAACACAGAGCACTCTGCTGTCCCATGTGCCTCCACTGTGCGCCTTGCCTGTCGATGTCAGGAGAGTAAATGCTGGCAACCACTCGGCTTCTACTGTGGCAAGCGTAGACTTTCTTCCTCCGCCGTTTATTGCTGTTCTGATTTTCTGCACAGCCAGCCATGCATCTGTGTGTGTGAATCCATCCACAGTGCACTTCGTCTTCCCCGTCTGTCTTGCCTTTTTTCCCTTCCGGTCTTTCCCATTGCATTCCGTGATCGATGTCACCTCCGAGGGAGACTAGGCGCGTCCAACATTTCTTTCCTATGCGGTCAGGTCTCCGACGCTAGGACGGCGCCAAATCAAAGTCAGCCATGTCTTCTTCACCGTTCTCCACTTGCCGGCTTGCGTTCATGGGTGGCGGCGGCGGCGGCGGCGACCCCACACATGGCGCTCCTCTGCCTCCAGCCTCCTTGCTCTGGCGCTCCTCCGGCTTGCGTTCATGTGAGATTCCGGCCTCCTTGGTCTGATGCTTGGATCCGACTACGAACCTCAGATGCCTCCATTAGTATAGCTTCAGTATCAAAGACTTGTTTTGATGTTTTTTCGTTGATGCAATCATGCTTAGCCAAGTTTTGAGATTATTTTTTACCATGTTGATCTGATGCTTATTGATGGAATTAGTTTCTTTTTATGGGACAGGAGGGCTTTCATCCCCTACTGGATTTTTATTGATGAAAAGTACAAAACTGATGTAATTAGTTTTGTAGTGCTCTTTGATTCATACTGTTTAAATTTTCTTGATTCATTGTGTTATTGAAATTAAACTGTGAATGATTGGTTCAGATCAACCAACTACATGCTCAGATTTCCCTTTGCTATGATATGGCTACATTGGTCAATACTTATCTGACATAATTTCAGATAAGTTCGATGCACTGACTGAAAGTCTAGCATGGAGTTTATTCCGTCCTGTTAATCATTGCACTTTTTAAGCTCCCTGAACTTGTGCAAAATCTCACTGCATTTCAAATAGCAACTATTGATTTACACCTTAATTATTGCAATTGATAAATTTGCTAACATAATTATTTAAAATTGAGGAAGCATTGATGTGTGGTTTTAGGGAATATCGACTGCAAGGAACTTGCTTAATATAGATTTCAATCAGATGATAAGCTTATAAATCTCTCTTTTAGGTGACATTTGTGGTTCATTGCATCTGCAAACACATCTAAGAATGAAAATGCGAAGAGAATTAAACTCTTGAAAGGATCTATTGGTTGCAATATGTAGAACCAAAACCGTGAAGCTATTGGTAGACTTATCTTGGAACACCACCTTACATTCAAGTGTTTGCATAGTGATGTAATCTTAGAACTCCACTTGATAGTATTAGTAAACAATATTTGGATGGTCATTGTCTTGTTTGTTGTCACTTCGTGTTGCCTGGCTAGGTTGACTTATGAGGTCATCAATCCTACATTTTTATAACAACTATGTGCTCATTGAAAGTGTGGTACTATAGAGGATCTTTACCTGAGTCTAATGGTTTTGGTTTAGATAGGTGTTGCCAAATCACATTGATTGAAGCAACATTCTGTATGGCTCGAATACTTATATTCCTATTGAGGTTATGCTATTTTTATTTACCACAGGTCATTCTGTACCAAACTAAGTGTCATTAGGCATTACTTGGACATCTGATATGCTCTTTTTGGTACTTCATTCACTTACTCACACCAAATACCACATTGCTTTTAATACATTGACCATGTATTGTGCCACTGATGGAATATGCATGCATCACCGTCATATGTTTGTAGGAATAATAAAGCTGCACTTTTGTTCTACAGAAGTTAAATTACTTAATAGTCCAATCAGGCTACATCTGGACTATATATGATCTATTGTTCATTACAATACAGTAATAACTTATGTAGGATTCCCTGTCTCAGCATGATCCATCACAGTGCGATTCGCTACTTTACTCTAGTTGTTCTTATTGTTCCCTGCATTTCCCACTTGCATCACATCAGTTAAAGGTCGTGTCTTGCCTCCCTTTGGGTTCTCCTCATCTGTTGTCTCCTTTATCTGCTCTCCTGTCTTCACTATAACCTGTTGTTTCTTCTTGTGCTGCTCAACCTCCCATGAGTGTAGGCTTGTGTTTTGTGGCCTCCCTCGCCTTGATGGGCGTGGTGGGCATGCGGTTGGCATAACACCTCCGTCTATGTTCCCAAGTGCTTTCATGTTGTTGCTATTTTTGTCATTTGTGTCTCCATAACTGCTAATCCTATCCATGGCTTGCATTGCCTCAAAAAATACCCCCTCACCCAATGTGGTTCGACTATTAGTTATGTAACACCCCCTGGTGTTACGTTAACCTAAACCCACCATGTCATCATATTATGCATTAAGCATCATGTTTATCGATTCAATGATAATGCAAATGGCATATAATCATATGCATCATTAAGTTGATCCTTAAGCATTATGTGCATTGGTGCATTTCATGGTGTTAATAATTAACTTTGATGTGATTAAGTGCTTTAGTTTGATATGAGAAAAATGTTAATAATGTGACTTATCTTATTCTAAGTATAATATGAGAGGGTTGCTAATGATGATAAATGATCATGAAGTATAAAGTGTTTGCTCATTAATATATAGGTTAAACCTTAAACACTGAGCTTAAATTATTTAGTTATGATTTAATCATGAAATTGAGATTTGAAAGGTTCCAAACTGAAGTTGCAAAATAAGGTTTCAAAAACAGTTTTTTTTTAAAAAAATCAAATTTGAATTCAATTTCAAAATCTTAATTTAAACCCTTTTTTTTTTTTAGCCTTTTTCTAAAATTCAAAATCTAGCAAGAATTTGGAGATGACCCCAAAAGCAAAGTTGTAAATCTTGAAATTCTATACAACTTTTATTTTGGGAGTTTTTCAAGTTTATATGCAATTTTGGGAGTAATGTGAGAAATTCAGAGATTGGGAAACCTGCTACAGTACCCGACCCCTCCCTGGCTGCCACCTTCTGCTCGCCGGCAAGCTATCTGTCTGCTTGTTTCACCGTCGATCACTGCCGTGGCAAGTTTGGCCTCCTCTCTGTGCATGGTACGCAGCTGCCTTGGTGGCAAGTTCAAGCAGCTGCTAGCAACACCTAGAAGCCTCACCCGTTCCTATTTAAGCCACGCCACTGGCCCCTCCTCTGTTTTCTCCTCCTGCTAGCCATGAACAGCTGCAGCCGAGCTCCATGGCCGCTGCCGCTGCTTCCTTCTGCAGGCCGCCCCAGCCTCAGCCACCACACTAGAGCCACCTCCTCCACCTCGTGCTCCTCCTTGACTGCTGCGCCGTGCCTCGCCACCGGTCTAGCTCTCTCTCCTAGCTGGGCTCGCTGCCGCCGCCGTGCCATACTGCCTGGAGCCGCCTGCTCCTGTGGTCAGCCCACCACCGGCTATCTCCGACCGAGCCGAGGGCACCAGCAAGTTCGCCTCGCGCCGGAGCCTCTCCCAGCCAGTTTGGCCACCGCTCGCCTCCCACCTGCCATCGCCGGCAAACTCCAGGCCAGCTCCAGCCGTCTCTGCTTTGTTCTCGGCTGAGGAAGAAGAACAGTAGAAGGATTGTTCTTTTTCAGAAAAGATTAAAAAGGTTGGTTTTTGTTTATTTCATAATTAAATAATTAGAGCTCAGAAAAATATAAACTAAATTTCTTTGTAATTCTCATGATGTGTAGTTTCATAGAAAAATTTGTGTGCAGCATGTTAATCACTTTTTACATGGTTAATAATTCCATGTTTAAATTAATAAATAGCAGGTGTTCGATTTTTCTAGGGCAAAATAAAAATCCAAAAATCATGAAAAATTAGGGTTAAGCTTTTCATGCTAAAATCAAATTTCACTAAAAATTGGGGACTGTTTTGAGTAAGTTTAGTTTAATGATTAATTTCCACTTTATTTAAAGACTGTAAAAATGATTAATAAAATAATCAATTAGTTAAATTAGTTTTCTAATTAATTGTTGAGTGATTTGTGCCTTTATGTGAAGCCCAGGGATCAGCAAATCATCCTGGTCCATGGCATGTTTATGTATAGCTTAGAAATAGAATTGCTCACGTGCTTAATAAATATTAAAGTGCTTAAGAAAATAATAATAGGATTCACTTAGGGTTGCTTGATTTTGGGATTGAGTGATGACCCTAGGTCATTAACCCTAATGACCTTCGACAATTCAATTACGTTGATTGCGTACTGTTGATTAATCGTAATCGATGTTAATTATAATTTCTTAATGCAACTTTACCATGAAGGAAAGTTGTACTCAAGGTAATAAAGAGTTAAGTTGTTTCATCCATGTTGCCCTGCATCATGCATCATGTCATGCATTTCATTATACTTAGCATACATCATTTCATGTACATATAGTCCACGTGAGAGCGATGGCTCACGATGGTCAAGCTTCGGAGGAGGTTCGCGATGATCCAACCCTGACGAGATGAATCCCCGAAGACGTTGATATCAAGATTAACCGCTAACCTTCTCTGCAACGCAGGCAAGCCCCGGATGCATTTAAACCCTTCCTTGAATTTCGAAAGTCTTTTATATCGTATGTTGATAATGTGATGCATTAAGTAACAGGAGTTGTGTGATATCCTATCTTGATGCATTTACCGTACCTTGTTATACTATCTCTGAAACCTGTTTTGATTTGAAAATATTTAGTATATGCTTAGTCTTGCTAATAGCATAGGCTTTGCAAATAAAAGGTTTTCAAAAGTTGATCACAATATCCCCGTTGAGGGCAATTACGAAAATCTGATGTTGCTTATTGTTTATCCTTTACTTCGATCGGGTCAAGGGTACTCAATAAGAACATGATGATGAGTAAATTGAGACGCCGGTGGAGTGACTTGCATCAGGAGGGGCTATTGCCCTGGTGTAGTGTCGTCCACTTGTGTCGGTTAAGGACCGTCCGTTGTTTGGCCCTGGGATCATGAGGTTATTGGATAGTACTAGTCGCATGCTAATGGCGGTAAGCTCCCTTGTACGATCCATACGAGAACGGACACCGGGACGGGAAGTAGCGTGTACCCACACTACGAGCGCACCGTCGACGGTTGTGACTGACGGCGTAGGGAGATGGTGTACTGTGCTCTCGTGGCTAGGACCCGTTCTGGTCTGGAGAAATGCAAGCGTGAGTTGATGTATGTGAGATGTTCGGTCCTCGCATACATCGTGTGGCTAGGAAGCCCCAAATTGGGTATATAAAGCGATTCGAATCGTCATTGCTCCACGATATGGGAGACTTGATCCGAGTCCCGCATCGTAGTAATGAGGAAAGTTGCTGAGGATGGAAAGTTTTTGAAAACCGAGATCTTGCTTGACAAGTGTTTGCTCTAGACTAAGATAACCTAGATGGATAGCTTAATGCTTAATGAAAATATCAGATAAGAATGAATACTAAGGATCAATATTAGTCGCTTTTCCGCAAAGGTGTCTTTGATTCTTGCTAAAGCCTTACCTTGATTCCTATTAACTAGCATTCCTGAGTCTTCTCCACTCTTTTCTGTCGGGTAAGTCTTGCGGAGTACTTTTGTACTCAGGGTTTGTTTAACCCCTGTTGCAGGTGTTGACTAGTGAAGCTAACTCGGTCATACCAGTGGGCTTGGCATGATCGAATATCTTCCGTCTACAAAGTTCTTTTCTCGCTTTCGCAAACCCAGTTAAGTTTTGTTTAATCAAACTCTGATCAAGTGTTGTAATTTTCTTTTGTAAATCTTCCGCTACTCTGTTATGTTTATATGAATGGTTGTAATACTGCAAGTTCTTTGTAAGAAGTGGATCCTGGAGGATCGTGGTGTCATCGGGGTTTCACCCGACAGAACTTTTCAAGTTATGTAGTACACAAGTATGGCTGACAGAGGTCTTAGGGACAATGTCAGGTGCTTGTGGGCCATATAATTTGGAAGGTTCTGCCACAAGTTAGCTCCACTACCCTCTTTAGGAGCAGCATCTTTTGCATGTAATCTGTAGTCTCTGACATTGCCATTGTGCCATGTGCTGATGTACTCAAGCCTGGAGATTGACCCGCATCCTTTGTCCATCTGTGCTTGATGTTATATCTTGGTATTTCAGTCTTGTCCAGATGAACGAGCACCTACAAATGCATGAAACCATAACATCCAGTTCCTCTTATTGTAAGAAGTAATGCATTCAAAAAGACATACCTTTAGTGCGTGCCTGCATAACATTCCTATGTGCTCATACATACCGCATTCACATTCTATCTTATCATCTCCTTGTATAACTACATTGAATTTTCTTCCATCCTCTTGCCCCATTTCCTTGGTGTGCATTAGTACAAACCTGTCCTCCCCTTCGCGATCCTTTATTGCATACGCCTCCTGACTCATAAAGCTCATTGTAGAACTTCTCATGCATGGCCCTTGTATAAATTGCTTCAGCATGTCTCTCGATAGGCACCCCAATTCTTTTCTTCCTCTTCATCTGCAACACCAACTACAAGAATTTAATCAAAATGCTACGACAAATACAACCAACATTATTGATTATGTTCACAGCAAACACACTCCACCTTTTTTGTTATATGATTCTCCTTATCTTCTTGCTCGCTTCTCGCAATCAGAGCTCTCGCAAATTTTCTCACGAACATGTGCATTGGTGCCGAGCGTTGGATGATTGCCTTTAACATGTGATTAGCACTCTCACTGCGTTGCGTACTTGTCATCCCTGCACAAAAAATGTTCATGAAGTATGGCTTTGCCCACATACCGCGGTGCTTGTATATTCGCTGTAGAAATTTGTTCTCTGTGAGGTTGTATTTTCTAATTAGCTGCCTCCATTTTCTCTCAAATTTGCTTGCTGACACCTCTTCTGTGATCAACTTATTAAACTCTTTCTTGAATCCCCCAGTCTTGCTATATGCACCTCCAAGCTTCTGTTTTGCATTTCGCAGCACATGCCACCGGCACCACCGATGCCTTGTCTTCTTCATTGTTGTTTTTATTGCAGCCACCATTGCTTGGCATTGGTCTATTCATAAGAAATAATGAAATCAAATTTAACTTTAATGATGTGCAATTTGAAACCTACAACTATGTATTGCAATGAGATAAGTTTCGATACATTGTCAAGATTGTTATTGGCTCCTTTCCCTCCATTATTTGAATGAAGTTTGAAAAGGCCCATTCAAAGTCCTCTATTTTTTCAGATGTCAACAAAACCCCTCCAAATATTATTGATTGGAAATGATTGTTAACTCCAACAAATAACCCAAATGGTAGGTTGTATAAGTTTGTGCGGTATGTAGTGTCGAAAGTTACCACGTCACCGAAGTGATTATAATCAGCTCTATTCTTCCCAAGGCACCACAACATTGACTTGATTCTACCCTCACCGGTCTACCCGGAACTTAACCGCCATTTCAGAATCTTTTTCCTTCATCTCATTTAGCAGGTTCATGGTCTTGCCAATGTCATCCTTTATGTTCTCTTGAGCCAATCTTGCACATAGTGACCGCACCACTTCTTTCCCCGATAGGCACTCTTTGCTGTGTCACCAAGTGACACCTAGTATGTTGCATACTAAGCCTCTATGCTAACATTATTCTCTCTGAGTTTCTTGACAAAGTCCTTCGTCAGTGGGTCAATCTCACTGTGTGAGTTCCATTGCTTGTTTTCTCCATAACTCTCAGAGAAAGCATGGTTATGGGTGTCATCAATCCTACTTATATACCATCCATGGTTCTTGGAACGCAGCAATCTGATCATTGCTTTGCAGCCTGTCCTGCAGGAGCTTGCTCTGGGATTGCGGTTCGTACCCTGCACATTTTAATTACTTCGCCGTCAGATGCATATTCTTAGAACTCTGAAACTCTGAAACAAGCTTAACTGATGAAACTGAATATAAACTGAAAGAAAACAGTCACACTCTGAAACAGCCTGAAAGTGAACAACTAGAGTTAGATCAGCATATATATGGCACACTCAGCTTGCTTGTGCTATTGAATATACTTATGTCTTTAGCTAGCTCATCTCTTACCTCGCATGAGCACACAATATCCATCTTTGTTCTATAATTATTGTCATTCGTCTTCCCCCTTCCTGTTCTTATCCCAAATCCAACCTCCCAGGAGTAAAGGTTGTAGAAGTCTTTTGCCTCCTCAAATGAGTTGAAAGATGTGCCTTGGTATGGGAAGAAAATTGCATGGCCTTGACGGTCCCGAGCAGTACGCATTGCTCGTGTGATGGCGCTTTCCTCTGCAGGTGCTATTCTAGCGTCTGGCCCTTGGCGGCCTCGCTTCCTGCAGTTCCAACAATTCTAATATGGTCAATTTTCAAATCCATACGTTTTGCAACCAGTTCATATATATCAGTTACTACAAAACCTCATCACTCGTCACTTCACTGCAGCATTTCTACATCTCACGTAAGATCTACATTTCCATTTGCTAGGATGAGATGGAAAAGTTCAGATTGCTGGTTTTTTTTGAGAGAGAAGCAGATTGCTGTTTTTGGACTGTTAAAAAAATAGATATTTGCTAGAGCGGCAAACAGCAATTCAATACTAATTCTGCTAGAAAATTGCTGTCTCCAGTGCACTGATTTTATCTGATCAAACATCTAATAAAAATAATGATAAAAATGCTCATTCTTACTGGATCCAGTGTGTATATACACCAATGGTATTTAGACGTACCTTTTCTTGTAGGAGAACGATGTATTCAGGGGCTGTGAATGTCGTAACGGATCCAGCTGCACATTCGCTTCCATGCCTTCGTGACCTCTCGGCTGTTGGTAGTTGGCGATGCCTGCTGACTGCATCCATCCGCCTCCCACCCCCAGCTGAACGTCTTGCCAACCCTGACGAACTACTACACCAGATGGAAGAGGAAGACCAGACTCCTTACTAGTCGCCAATGCGTCAGGTTGCAGTGGCAGAAGCTGCGGATCTGCACCCATGGCGTCGCCGCCTGATTCGCCTCCGGCCATGCCCGTCGTCGCTCCCTGCTCTCGGCTCTCAATTGTGTATTTTGGCGCTGCGTCGATCCAAATGCACTTGCATTTAACTTCAGATGCGTATCATGCAAGGAAGAGGTCTGGGCTTGTAGTGGTGGCCCCCGCAATATCTGACACATAGCAGGGTACGTCTTTCTGGAAGCATGTCCCGTCGTGCCACGTAAGAGCCAGCTTGGACTCATTACTCTAAACTACTGGCTGTTTTCGAATTTGACAGCTCCCCGCCTTCTCCAATCTCAAAGCCCAACTTGCTGCTGCGTCGTTCGATCAGGGGCGGTACCTCCCGTCCCTGCATACAGAATCCGCGTTCGACGCCGGCCGAGCCCGGAGAAGGCGCAGGCGGCTTGGCGCCGCTGCGGGGAGACGACGCGACGCCCAGCTTAGCGCCGGTGAACTTGTCGTGCGGGTAGAAGACGCGAGGCGACGAGCGATGCGGATTTAAGCCGGGCCTGACTTCGGACGAGCAGGTCGGCGCGCGAACATGCATCCGCCCGCAGCGTGGTAGCCGGCGATCGGCTCGCGGACGGCGGTTGGAGTTTGCTGTCGCTGTTGTTTAGCGCGCGACCTCCCCAAGGGCGCGCCCGAAGCTCGGGTCCGCCTCCGCGGCACGTCTAGCCCGCTTCTGCGGCCGGCAGCCGCGCCGCCGCCCCGCCTCCTCCTCGCCCTCCTCTCCGCCTCCGCTGCGGCGGCACGGGGGCGGCCGGCCCGGCACCAACCCGGGTATCTCAGATGTCCTCTAGGGTGTAGTACTTGCTGTCTTCGCAGATAGGGCAATAGATCATCGTCGCGAAGTTGACGACGCAACCTCCCATTCTTGAGGGCCTTGGGGGCAAGCAGCGCTTCTACGGTACATGTTGGCTGTTGCGTGGTGGTGCGGTGGCGGGTTGCGGTGGTGGTGCGGCCGGTTTTGGGGTCGGCGTGGGTTCAACGAGGGCTTGGCCGGGATGTGGTGGTGCGGTGGCCGGTTTTGGGCTGTTCCAGTCGTCTTGCAAGGTAGCTTTGGCTTTCAGCAACGTCCGCGCCCGGTCCGCGGCAATATATAGAGGCATTGTGGATTCGGGGGATTGCGGTGTCGAATGTTCTAGAGACTAGAGCTGGCCGCGGCTTGCAATGCAATGCAATGCAATGCAACACAGGTGGAAGAGCTCTGAATGTTTGGAGACGTTTCAGTTAGAGCGAGTTGCCCATTCTGGGCCCACAAGGGTGTTGGGGCCGCCGATTGCTCCCCTGGGCCTGGCGTTGTAGCTCGTTGGAGTCGTAGCCGTGGGAGGAGCGGTGCTATGGATTTGGATAATTTAAATTTTAATTAGCCTCTAATTGCTTTAGATGGATTAATTAATGAGATCTATTTGGATTAGATATCATCCAGTGAATCTAAAATCCATTTTGCAGATTAAATTAAAAAAGTTATGGTGTCCATTGGATTTATATGGAATTGAGATCGAGGTACATCAACCTCTAATGACTGACTAGTTTAGAGTTTATTATGATGATACGAGGCCCACGTGTAGTATATATTTAGTGACACTGTTCTACAAAGCTAGGGAGCAATCGTATTGAGTACCATCAAAGTATTTCAGTCGATTTTGATAGACTTATATAGGTGTGAACATGACGTTTTCAGTTTTAAGTTCCAGATTTTTAATATACAAAAAAGTTAATTCATACTAGTCAAAACCAACCCCCACGCGTGCGGATATGAGTCATAGAAACATATGAATTTATTATGTTTTGATGTGGTCACATGGAGTATAGAAGTTTGGTATGTAACCATCCAGTAATAGTTCTCTGTAGGGAAAGTATATGTCCTTTACATATAGGGGCAGAACTGTAATAATAGTCAAAATTATTAGTGCTGTCAAGGGCAACCTCAGATGCCAGTCAAAATAAAAGGTGTATGGACTACATGTTAGTATGTTAGTTTGTCAAAAGGCGCATGGATGTTTTGTTCTTCGGAGCCAGGGCAATCGCTTGTTATGTAGATACCCAACAGCAGCTCTAAAAACATATGACAAAAAAGATTTGAGGTAAAAGAACAATTATGTACTGACAAAATAGCTATGGATAATGTTGTGAACCGCTGTGGAAGGAAAATTCATTTACCTGATAAAACGTGAGGCGTTCACCGTTGCCCAAAAAATTCTATTTTTTTTAACAAAAATGCCATTTGTGAACCAGAGCTGTCATGGGAATGTGTTGCACCAGAATGAGCATGATCATGAAAGACGCTTAATTAGAGAAAAATAAAGCATCCAACATGTAGAACTATGCAAGTGCATTGAAAAGCTTCCATTTCAAGTGAATCACATTGGTGTAATTAGAATTTATTTGGATGCACAGTTTAGCATCTGCAACTTTTTTCAGTTCTAAAAATACATGACATCAGCATATCCGTAAGCTCCATCACTATAGATGGCCAACGGGGCCGCGCCGCCCGATGGCCGCCGTGCTCGCCGGGCTGTGCCTCCACGGGCTTCATGCCTGGCCTTCGCCCATGGCACGCCCGCGGGCCGCCGGGCCGCCCGAAAGCACGCCGCGTGCGTGCGTGCCTGGTGCCGACCGCCGAGGCCGAAGGGCGAAAGGGAGCAAATGAGGAGGGCATGACCATGACGCATCCGCCCGCACGCATGGAGGCTTGGAGACGGCCGAGGAAGGGAAAGCAGGAGGCGGGGAGGGAGACGGCCGTGCCGCCCACGCGTGAGGGAGCCGCCGCCGCCGAGAGGCGAGGGAGAGTACAAGGCGGGGAGGGGAGATGGTCGCGCCGCCGCCCGCCGGGAGGAATAGGCGCGAGGGACCCGCCGCCGGCCGCCGGGCGTCACCCGCCGCGAGGAAGAGGCGTGAGGGAGCCACCGCCCGGCTGCCGGCATGGAGGAGGCCGTGGCGGCGCACTCCCACCGGGCAGCGGAGCTCGGGTCTGGGGCTGCCACTGGGGACCTTCACTTCACCCCCACGGTGACAGTCGGGAGGAGGCAGGAGCGTGGGAGGAAGCGACACGCCGACCAAGCGAAGCGGCGCAAGGCGCCGACGGGAGGGGGGCGACGCAGCGGCGAACGCCGAACGACGTGGGGAGTGAGTTAGGATTGGGAATTGAGGTAGTTCCTAGTGGGCTGTTAGCGTGCCCCGACCTTCATCCTTTTCACTGGGTCGCGTCTTCGTGCCATGCCACGGGCTAGGGGTGGCGCCCAAGCACGGCCGTCGGTCTACCGTGCCGCGGCGGCCCGCCCCGTGGCCACGGGCCGTGCCGCGCTTGCGCCAAAGCCAAAAACAAATGCCCACGGGCCGGGCCAGAGGCCCACGGGCTGCATGGCCATATATATCCATCACCATGCATATGGGCCATCACGGAAGCCAACGCCCCTCTATTGCGGTGCAGCATTCCCTGTGCATGCACTGGGCCTTGCTGCCCACTTCGATCTGTGCACACAAACAACTAAGAAAAAAGTCTATTTTTTCTCCCTCAACTTTCGTGAAAGTCTACTTTTCTCTCTAGACTTTAAAACCCGGACAAATAACCTTTCTCAACTTTTCAAACCATGCGCTTTACCTCCCTAGACTGGTTTTGATGGTGGTTTTACTTACCACGTGGACAGATGATTTTATCTTTTTTTTTTTTATTTATTTTGGCTGAATTTTTAAACAATTATAGTAAATCATAAAAAATTATAAAATGGAAAATCTAATTTTGTTGGACTCCATATGAGTAGATCTATACACTGAATATATAATATAGTATGCTTTAGTATAAAGTTTTTGCTAGCTTTTTTCTTTTTTATTTATTTTGGCTGAATATTTAAAAAATCATAATAAATCATAGAAAAATCATAAAATAGAAAATCTAATTTTCTTAGACTCCACATAAGTAGATCTACAAATGAATATATAATATTGTATACTTTAGTACAAAGTTCTTATTGTAGCTTTTGATCTATGCTTTTGTGTAATTGATTAAAATAATTCATAATTATTTTGTTGGACTAAAACATACCATATTGTATATTCAATATGTATACCTACTCATGTGGAGTCCAAAAAAAATTAAAATTCCTATTTTATGTTTTTCTATGATTTAATATGATTTTTCAAAGATTCAGCTGAAATAAATAAAAAAGAAAAAGACTAGCAAAAACTTTATAATAAAGCATACCATATTATATATTCAAATATACTCATATGGAATCCAACAAAATTAGATTTTCTATTTTATGATTTACTATGTTTTTTCAAAAATTCAGCCGAAATAAATTAAAAAAGAAAAAGACAAAATCACTGTCACTGTAGCAAAATCACGTCAAAACCACTCTAGGGAGGTAAAATACATGATTTGAAAAGTTGAGAGGGATTATTTGTCGGATTTTAAAATTCAGAGAGTAAAAATAGAGTTTTGTAAAAGTTGGAGGAGAAAAAATAGACTTTTTCAACAATTAAACTGACACGGTTGGTGCGGCCTAAAAATGTTGGCAGCATGGGCTTCAAAATGGACCAAATGAAAAAAAGGCCCGGTAGGAGGGAAACTGACGCTGGTGGCAGACATTTTAGTATGGGTCGGCCTGGTTTAAAAAAAGAAAAGTATGGGTCAGAGTGCGACTGGTGCGGACCCGGTCGGCGCATAGCATGATCCGCGTGGTCGCGGGCTCTCCGCTCTCGGTTCCCGCCTCGGCGTGCTAGCGTCCGACGGGTCGGCATCCCGCACCTCGCCGACCCAGCCCTCCGCAGCTGATTTCTGCGCACCCGGCCACCTACCGCCTTCCATAGGCCTGCTTTTTGTAGTCTTGGCCCACTGGCTTTCCACGTTGCTGATCCCGCCTCCGGCTTGGCTTCCTACGTTGTTTCCAGCTCACGGCTTCCTACGTTGCTTTTCCACGTTGCTGATCCCGCCTCGACTTGGCTTCCTACGTTGTTTCCATCTCACGGCTTCCTACGTTGCTTTCCATCTGACAGCCGTTTCTTTATTATATCAACAAACATAAAAATCGATCATTTGTAGAGTCGAAGACAAGACCCATTTATGCATTATAAAAAGTACTATCTTCCTACCACTACACCAATAGATTATCCTCCTACCACTACACCAATAGATCTTTTGCATTATTTAACAAATTTTTTTGTTATTAACCATCATAAAAGGTATAAAATACTATTTTAATCATTTTAGGCTGAGCAAAAATTACTCCACCTGACTACCTGACAGGAATATATACGAGATCAAAATGTGCCATAGGACATCTTATGAAATATGGAACGATAACTACGTAATAGATAAAACAAATACAAAAAAAAGAGAACACAAAGAAAAAGGCATGTGATGGTACAAAAAATGATAATAGGAATAAAATAAAATAAAATACAAAGAAAATGCATAAAAATAGAAAGTAATAAAAACATAGAACGTCACTTGGATAGCAATTCAATAATCTAAAATATATCTAGAACATCTCACAAGTACGTACTAGAATACTTAAAGAAAATTAAGGTGAACATCATAAAAATACATCAAAGAATATCATATGTATAGTAAGTGAATTCACATATATCCCATGAAATATAGAGATAAAAAATAAAATATGCAAGTAAAATAAATAATTAGTAACCAAAAAAAGAAGAAAAATGATAAGCAAAGATGAAAATCCAATGAAATATAAAGAAATAAATAATTTAAATAGAAAATATTTTACAAAAAAGTTTGACCAAAACATAAGGAAAACAAAGATAATATAAGGAAAAATACATAACAAAGAAAAAAAAAAAAAAGAGAGCATCACATGGACAATACTTGAACAATGTAAATATACCATAGAACATCTTATGAATACCATGTGAATGCTCGAAGATAACCATGGAACATCCTATTTATACAACATGAATATCCGAGAAACACATAGTATAACTGTTGACACTCGTTAGCGTCAACTTTTACTAGGGCTTTTTACCCGAATGAAAACAAGAAAACACACTAGTCTAGGGTTTTATCTGACAATTTCCACGAGTTTTGCATATTCTGTATTTTTCAGCGTGATTTTCAGAAAAGATAAAAAAGAGGGATTCTAGTGCATATTTAGCACGAAAACTTATCCGCCACGGAAATATCACGATTGGGCTCAAGAACCATCTAGAAGACACCCGAAGCAACGGGACCCCGAGAGGAGGAAAAGTGGGGCCGGCCGGCCCCACCTTGGGGCCGCCCGGCGCCCTGCTGCTAGGGTTTCGACCCCCCTCCGGAAGCTTCCTCCACCGCCTACGAGGAGTCATCTTGGCCCTTGGTTACGTCGGTTTGATCTGCTCGCGCGCACGCCGATCCCACCGGGCTATAAATAAAGGGGTAAACCCCGTCCCTAAAGGCATCAAGTCATTTGGAGATCCAGCCCATCAAGAGCCTTCTCTAGTTCATCGAGCCTCTCTAGTTCATAGCTTTAGCCTAGTTTGATTAGAAGTAGAAGAGTTCTAGTTCTTCACGGGATCCGGGGAGCCCAAGGCGTCTGTCTGAGCGCGGAGTTCGGTATAGATCTAGTACCTTTCTCTTATTGTATTCATTATGATTCAGGCAATATTGTTCTTAATCTCTTATATATTCTTAATTGCAATAGTCATTGTCTACTTTGATTATATATCTAGGATAGTTGGTTTGATCTTATTGAATTCATGTAATTGCTCAGTATAGCGTTTACCCAAGCGCCCGCTGGTAGATGGTAGATAATATGTAGACGTGGTGTCTAGATATCTTGTTTATCTCACAGAGTGCACCCCGACGTCTTGGGGCGTGTGGTAGTCCGCGCAGGTGGCAGCCTGCGTTGGTTCCTCTCGTAGTCCACCCTCCGTGCGTAGAACTAGCATGGGCACGGTCGCGAAGGAGGTGACCTTTGTGTCTTAATACCCTCATTAGTTGATGCCTCTTTACATGTGATAATGATATAGGGTTAACTTAACAATGATTGCTAGATGTAGTTGCACTAATTAGAGTTATTCATTGATGTAGTTATTGAATTACCTTAGTATTTATTCCCGAGTTTATCCATTGGCTAGCTATTGTTATGACTAGAAGAGCTCTAATGTTTATCTATTTATGATGACTGATCATTATTATTATTTATCATATATATCTTTTATCACGTGACTTATCCCTGTTATGAGTAGGATTCTAGTTATGGTTTGCCTTTCACATCAATAGTATAAGTTATAGTTTATAAGTCCTACATATAGACCTTCCCAAAGGTATAAATATAAATCGACAACCCGGTAGACTTCCCTAGGTAAAATGCTACAATGGTATAATTATCCGTCCGCTTGCGAACCGATCTTAGTTTATATTCTTATCTTTATATTCATATCTTTTATTTCTGCCTAGTCATATTGAATATATATAAATCTATAGTTATTTCTTAAGCAATATGATTAAGGATGACAACTTAATTCATGCTTAGGAATGATAGTGATAAATAGGTGGCTAGTTGCTAATGACAAGTTAATTATATACCGACCATTTCGAAGTTGTTGCTAGGGGTAGGAATTATCTCTTGCTTTTTAGTAGTGACGTTAGAAATGCCAACAAGCATTTTTGGCGCCGTTGCCGGGGAAGGTAGCTAGGCAATTAAGAACATTGATAGACTTATACTTAATTATGTGATCGAAATAACCATTAACCCCTGCTCAAGCAGGATTACCCTTGTTTGTCTACTTTAATATCTTATGCAGGGTAATAAACGACCGGTTTACGACCTTCCGGCATGCCCCCACAAAACAAAAATAAACATAACAAATCCAATGTTGGAGAAAGAGGTCGACGTCACAAGACTTTAATTCATATCTCAAGTGACGGGGGAACAAAGATGTTGCATCACTCATAAATTCCAAAGATGTGAGTCATGGTAAGTATGATCAATTAAAGGTGAGGAAGTCTTGCTCATGGACTTTAAATTTGATAAGTAGTTATCTTTTGCATTCCACTACATGTTTACTTTTTACAATCCAAACATCCATCTCATTTAGTTTAAAGTTTCTCATCCATAACATGTTTAGTTCCATCCTAACTTGCATTCTTATAAATAATTAAAAAAACTCACCATAATCATGCTTTTTTTTATCTCTACTTGAATAAACTTCTATAGTACTTTCATGTTACTTGTATTTGCTATAGTATGCTTAGGTTTAGAAGTATCTTCATACACCTTTGAAATTGAGCATTGACTATTTTCCTAAGTTAAAATAGACATGGTGTCTAGTTTAGTTTTTGAATCATAAGGTGATTTGATCTTACTTCTAAAAGGTTTTTTAATTAAGCAAGGTGTTTAGGTTAAAATCCTTTTCTGAATCAAATTAGATATGAGTCTATGTTGATTCTTGAGCCGATATACACTTTAGTAGATACTAGTTATTTTGTCAGACTAACCCCTATAGGAGAATTCTCAAATTTAATCTGGGTAAGTCAAGAAAGGAATTCACATATGAGATGAATCGAGGCAGATGATAACTTTGCATAACAAGTCCAACTTGTGAGTATTAATATTTATTTATCTTTTGTTGCAAGTCATCTTCGCCTTGAACCATGCTAGATTGTAACAACAACATAAAACACGATAGACACAATTTATGCTAAATAATCTTAAACCTTATATCATCTTAATTAGCATAAAAGAAAATAATATATAAAAAAAGAGAGTATGGACAACAAACCTGTATTTCAATCTTGCTATTCCCTTGGGTATGTGTCCATTAACATTTTGCAGGAAAGAACAACTCTAATCTATTAAAGAAGAAGTTTTCAATTTCATTAAATGGTGAAAAGGCGAAGAATAAAAAGAAAGGCCTTGCTCGGCAAGACCAGGAGCTCTCACCAATAGATGAACTGAACCCTCTTCCAAGTAAGTATTGTCACCACTTACTTAGAAGAATGAAGACATAAGGTACGTTTGTCCAAGCCTCATGCAACATGTAACTACAATTAACACCTCATACCATGTTGCTAATTTGTCTTGGTCATTTCTACCCTATGCCATGCTCAAACATAACTTGCTAAAAAAATAAAATAAAATGCTCCTATGGTTCACCATACATATTCTTGGTTCTATGTGAATAAATTCCTTTAGTCTTAAAAGCTTTCTTATTCTATTATAAGTATGCTTTAGAATATTACTTAAATATTATGAACATCAAACATACTTATATAAGAATTTAGTTGTACATATAGACTAACCCCTCCTATATAAAAAAAAATGTTTAAATCATATTAGGAGACTATTCGTAGAATCAATTCAAGGTTAAGGGTATGCTTTAAAATAATATCCTCACTTTAACCTTGATGTAAAATTTTTGAGATAGTGGTGAGTCGTTGAAAACATGAGCTATAAATTAATCTTTAACTCTTAGGCAAATACTATCCGTACTTTGATAAATAGTATATTCCTTCGGGTATGTGTTGTCCACTAACCCCTTGCGGAGAAGACATAATGAGAGAAGCGAGAGTCGAAGAGTGAGAAAGGAGTACAACATTCAAGACAAGATGCTAATGAATAACCCATGATATAAGAAAAAAAAAAGAGAAGACCATTGAACTTCATTTAGCCTTTATCATGCTCTAATAATGGAGGTAACATCTTAAGATAAGTGGTCAATTAATTTTCTCTTGGTCCTGGTATGCAATAAATGAAAATACAACCATGTTATAGTTACAACTTAATTTGATCAACCTAATTAAACTTAACATGATTTGTTCTCTAAGTTTATTCATAGCACCATTCTCTTAATCTCAGTCTTAACCAAGTAATCTATAAATACTTCATCTATTATTCTTGATACATTATAAAGATGAACAGTCTTTCTTGTGGTTAAGTGCCTTTACTCTTTATCTCACAAGTTTAAATGCCATATTTATACTTCTAGTCCTCTCACCTGAGATATAAATGAACAATATGAATAATATCAATCTTATTGTGCCCAAGGTTAGAGGATGAATAAATTTCCTCGGTTACATTGGTGTTTTCCCCACCAGCCAGAGCCCATGCACTTGATCTCTACCTTGTCTTTATGGGCGTAACACACTTCAATTAAAGTGTGGGGAGACAATCCCAATTCTCTAAGTAAGTTCTCAACTATAATAATGATGCACATAAGATTGACTTCGAGATGCCTATAAAAGAAAGAAGGCGGCACCGCCATTGGGAGCCACTAGTGGAGGCACCACCTCAATCTTTACCCTCAGGAGCAACTCGAAGTACTCAATGAACCACTGCAAGGAGAAGTCCAGTTCAAAGGACTAAAAACATTGAACCCTCGCCGTGAGGATGACTCCAAAAACCAGCGTACCTAGGAATATTCATCTTCATCACTTAAAGTACACCTTCCCGACATGCGGTGACCCCCCCCGTATGCGAGGGAAGTAACTTCTTGGGTGATGAGACTGAAGTATTCTAGGCAACACTTGCTCTTATAAGCATGAGCTCCTCTGTGAGGACCACTCAGCTTCAACGATCAACCATAAGCAAACATCTAGCTTGGGGGAGAGCATCCCCTAGTTATCAGTATGATTAGAAGCAAAAGAGACAGAAATGAGATAGAAGGAGGCACGTGCGGCATCATCACGAAACAGGGAGTTGACTGAGGTTACCTCAGACGATGAACCCACTGAGTAAGTGTTCTCCTCTATCTAAGTCCTATCGGTAGACTTTAAATTTCGTACCCTAGCCATAAGGTCAGAATGGTAGTTATCTCATTAAATGCATTTGCAATTTATTTAGTAGCATAATCTTGTTTACACACTAAAAGATATAAAAACAACAAAAGTATTTACTTTATCACTCATGGCATCACAAAGCTCCATGTGGATACCCTATGGTATTTTCCGAAAGAACATCCGCTGTGGTGGCATAAAATAAAAATGACAAAATATAGCATTCATATTTAAATTTCTACATAATAAATAGAAAATTCAAAAAAGAAGATAAAAAGTGAAATCAGGCTTAAATTAGGCAACATTAAAGATAACTCATAAAGGTGATCAATTACTCTTTGGGTGAACGTGTTGACACTCCTTAGCGTCAACTTTTACTAGCACTTTAAACCCGAAGGAGAACATGAAAACATACTAGTCTAGGGCTTTATCGACAAATTCCACGAGTTTTGCATATTCTATATTTTCGAGGGGGATTTTCCAGAAAAGGATAAAAAGAAGGATTTCAATGCATAATTATCACGAAATTGATCCACATCGAGCAACATCGCTAGAGGACTCGGGAAGGGTCTAGAAGACACCCGGCAAGGGGGCCCGCAGAGGAGATAAGGTGGGGCCGGCCGGCCCCCACCCTGGCCGCCCGGCGTCCCTAACTCCACCGATCACCGCCGCCTTACGAGTCTTCCTCCCTCGGTTGCGTGGAGTCCAATCGCAAAGATCCCTACGTTGATTTGAGGTCGGTTTGATCCGACGGTGCACATGAGATGAAGACGCGGATCGCCGACGTGGCGGTTCCTTGCCCCCTACTCCACCTCGGCCTATATAATGACGCCCAAGGCTCCCCCAAGAGGCATTCTACACCCCAAGGCTTCATATTCTTCATTAGATTAGGGTTAGGGTCCCTCTAGTTGATCTAGTCTAGTTCATCTAGTTCTAGCTAGTTCATCTAGATGTAGCAATTAGGAGAGACTAGTTCTTCTAGATCTAGTCTTGTTTAGAGATTAGAGAGATTGAGTAGAGGAGTAGAGATTCCGGAGGAGCTCCGGCATGTCGGCGCTTCTTCGTGGTCAGTATTCTTACGGATTCGACTTCCTCGCCCGAGCTGCTGCTTAGAGGTACTTTTGTATTTACTATTCTCGATTCAAGTAAGCGATCGTTTATATTCGTTCTTTAGTTCACATCTCATATTGAGGACTTTGATCTTGGTAATTGCTTGGTTGAAATAGTATTTCGTAGTGTAGGCGTGGTGCCTAGGCTAGATTTACTTGTGGATGTCCCCCCCCGATTAGCCTGGATAGTGGTAGCTCGCGTAGGTGACTTTATAGCTGCGTTGAATCCTCCGTAGTCCACTTCCCGTTGATAGGACGCACAGTGCCGATAGGTGTCCGGTAGGTAGATTACTCTGTTTCTTCTCCTATTCAGTTCACTTGCCCGATAAGACGATATTATACAAAGTTTACCGGTAGTCGAAACTAGAGTACATTAGCTATTTCCTTTTTTCTTGATATGATCTATGCCTAATTGTAGGGTTAAGTCTATACACTTTATCATTATCACAACTGTTCCCTGTGGATACGATATTTAAAACCTCCGGGTAAAATGTGACACTGGTATGATATCTCTGTGCGCTTGGGATAATCCTACTTAAAACTTATTTAAATAGAGTACAGCTTAAAAATACCAATAAGCATTTTTGGCGCCGTTGCTTAGGGGAACGGTTTGCTGATTTTGACTTAGTTTAGCTTAATCTTGTATGATACTTTTATCTTTTCTTATTTTATCCCAGTCTCTTCAATTATTTTTGTGTTCATCCTTATGGATGCTTTAATCTGTTTTTATCCCAGTCTCTTCATTATTTTTGTGTTCATCCTTATGGATGTCTTTAATTTTATTTCTATCTATCTTTATGATATGTGCGAAGCTTTGAGCCACCAAAATCTATGGAACCTATCATAACACCTGGCTATAAGCTACGCCCATGTCTAATTAATATGATTCGGGATATCTTATCACCCGAACTAGATATGGAAGTCTCGGTAGCTAAAACATAATCATTCTATTCTCAAGATTTAGCTATCAATCCTAAACCCTTAAAATTCCACTTTAATGATTTAGACTTCCAGTTGGCTAAGATGCTCATAAAACAATACACATCAAATCTTCTTAGAGAGCATCTTAGGAAAAATGTAGTCAACTTCCTTTTCCTTCTGAAAGACATTGGAAAGAATGCAAGGATGGCATGTTGAATGATGTCATAGAAGGAGAGCTAACCCACTTAGGAATAAATTCTATCTTCTCCCCTTCTATGCTCACATTAAATATCTTTAAACCCATCTCTAAACCCATCCTTGACTCCAATGAATCTTTTTATGCTCTTTCTACTAAACTTCATAATAATCCTAGAAATCTATCAAGACATCTCAAAAATAAGGGTCATGACGATTATAGGAATACCCAAGAAGAGCAACGATGGCAGGAATACATAGAACATCCTAGAAATACATATGCCATTGTGAAAGAATAGATGGAAGAAGATGAAGTTCTAGCATCTAAACTTGGTTTAAATTCAAACGGTGAGCTTAAATTAATTTCTAGAACTACCCAAGTTTAGAGGAAACTTTAGGTGAGACCAACCTTGGAGACATCGATTCATGAGAAATCCTAGAAAATAAAACATCCAATCAATGTCATAGGCATGAAATGATAGAGACAAACTTGTTGCCTATAGACATCTATGAATAGACACCCCTAGAGTTTAAAAAGAGAGATTACATCGATGAGCATGAGAATCATTTCATCAACACCTTATTAAATCCATGCTCATATGAGAAATCTCCTGAATCTTTTGGTCTCTCTCTAATATTACCACACACGAGATCTTCAACCCCCTTAGTTTTCTTGTTCATAAAATCATTAAGAGGGTGGTTGTAGATGCATATGTTCATAAATATTATAGATCTCGTTGTAATCTTGATATAGATACACAAAGGCTAATGTTCTAGAGGAACCCACCTCACCAACTTGAAGTACAATAATTAGAAGGTTTCCTAAGAACAACTTTGTGTCCCAAAATAACCACTCTTAAAAAAAAATTTAATTGAGCTTGCACCTTTTGTTATACCCTTGTGAATTGAGCAGAGTTATAATTATCAAAATATTCCTTTAGGTATTTTTGTCACTAATCATTTCAGGTTTGAAGTAAGAAAATAACTAATGGCGGCACCAGGTATGTCAAAACAATCATTATGCAATTTTGAATTACATCCACTCAAGCTTACATTTACTTTGTAAAATTCCAGCTTGGGGGAATGGTCTTATTTAGAAAATTCTATATTGCTAATATTGGTTGTCTCTACCTTTATTCAATTTATTAATCATACTCTTTCATCTCTGTTTGAATAACATTCTATAAACTTTTATGTTACCTTTGGTTGCTATAGTATGTTTAAGGTTTGAAGAAATTTCATATACCTTTTGAATTAGGCATGGTGCTTAGTTTAAACTGTTTTCTTGAGTCATAATTAGACAAGGTGTTTAGTTTGATTCTTGAACTAAGAGGTGTATTGATTTTACTTTCAAAGGCTTTTTGAATTAAGCGTGGTGCTTAGGTTAGAATGCCTTCCTAAGTCAAATTAGACGTGGTGTCTAGGTTGATTTTTGAACCCGATAAGATACTGTAGTAGACATTGGATATTTTGTTGGACTAACCCCTACAGGAAATTTTCAAAATCAATTTGGGTAAGTCATGAGATAAATTCGAATTAGAGATGTGACAGAGTACATGCTTAACTTTAATAACTTTGTACAAAGAAGACATAGCTCATTCATCATGAATGAAAGAACTATGAGCATTAATGATTCATTTACTTTATCTTCTATTACAAGTTACTTTGCCTTAAGTCATGTCTGTATAAAATATGATTTATGCTAAACAATATTAATATTATCTTTTTATTAAGCATAGATAAAATAAAATACTGGACAAGCAACCTGTGTTCAAAATTTATATACTCCTTCGGGTATGTACTGTCCACTAATCTATTGCAGGCATAATAATAATTGGAGTGAAAAAAAGTCAAAAGATCAAAGAAGCAAAAGATGGCAAAAGAATAAATACGACAAAGGAGTCAAGATGTCTATGAACAACTCAAGATGCAAGAGAAGGAAAGCACCACCAGTCAATTACTCTTCATCATTTAGTGCTATCACGCTCTAATAATAAAGGTAATATTTTAAGATAAGTGGTCACTGCTCTTCTCTTGATCTTGATGTTCACATAAATTAAAACACAAACATATTAGAGTTACAATTTTAATTGATTAATCTAATTAACTCAACATGATCTGTCTTTTAATATTATTCATGGCACCGTTCTTATAATTTCAGTCTTAACCAACAAGTTAAAATATTATATTCGATCTTGGGAAGATGACAGTCATACTTATATGAAAATTTATAGATAGACAATCCTTCCATTGGTTAAAGCAATTTATTCTTTTCTACCATGAGAACTTAATTGCAACATCAAATACTTAATCTTTTGACCCTACCACTTATGGCATAAATAAACAATTCATGTAACACCAACTTTATCTTGTTCAATGTGCTTAAGGATAGAGAAGAATAAATAAAGAAATAGATTTGGTTTTGTTGGTGTTTTACCACCACCAGAAACCCATGCACTTGATCTACGCCTTGGTTTTGCAAACAGGACAACACATCGAGAAAAATTTATTAAATCTACAAGTGAGGGTTCTGTGAACATGTACATTGAGCAAGATGCTTTGCCATATAATTAAAAGCTCTACTTCAACCTATTGGTCAAATCAAAGAACAAAAGTGACATCATCATCACTAAAGGTATGCAACATCATAACCTCCATCTCTCAAGATGGAGAGATACACAAGAGTGGAAGAATAAGTTACTGTCGGTAAACTTAAAATTCCATACCCTTGCCATAAGGTAATATGGTAGTTATCTAATTAATTAGTATTTCTATCTACATTAATAATTTCGCTTTAGTATATTCGTCTTCATAAATATTAAAAAGAAAATAAAAATCTTTATTGCTTCATTTACTTGCATCATAAAATATTGAAATACCTACATGAATAAACTTATGGTAACCCTATAGGAATATTTACTGTGGTGGTATAAATAATAATAATAATAATAATAATAATAGTAGTAGTAGTAGTAGTAGCAAAGAAGAAACAACATCATCTATGTTTACTTTCTTGCATTATAAAAAAAAAACCTAAGCCCCATAAGAATAAATATTCTATGTGGAGGCATAAAAAAAATAATATAACTATATATCATGCACTTATATTTAATTTCTGTATAATTAAACTAGAAAATCCTAAAAAGAGAATCCTGCTAGAATCTGTCAATTCAAATCAACTCAAGGAATAATCAATTACTTATTGGTCGACCGCTAACCTATTATTAAATTCGAGCCTCGAGTTTTGGTTTTCTTGTTGAAGTATAATTATGCAGGAACAACATTATGACAAGGAGAGAGTCTATCGGTGGCATCCACTAGGGTCGCTTTGGGTTATCTCACTCAAGATCATTAACACCAAGAATTGCAAACATCTAGCTTGGGGAGGAGCATCCCCTAGTTATCGTGTAACTATACCTAGGCGATTATCGAGTCTACTTTTTATAGTCATAAAATACCAAAAATATGTGAGCACATGAAGGTTCACAATAGTATCATAGAAAAATTCAAAAATACCAAAAATACGTGAGCACATGAAGGCTCACCCTTAATTAAGAAAAACACAAAAAATATTCGAGCACATGAAGGCTCGATGCGATCGAAGGGACTAGCCTGGGGGAGATGCACCCCCGTTATCATCGTGATTAAGGTATGTCTTTACTATTAATTTTATTTTAGTAAGCTATAGTGTGTGTTAGATTTAATAATTAAAGTATATTTAAAGAACTCTCTCTCTAATCTTTTAAAGTGGAAATGATGAATAGTTGCTCTACTAAAATTTCTTTTAAGTGCCTAGTTTTTAACCATGGATTCTCCTGAGTTTGGATATGACTACTTTGATATAAGAATTTACTCTGAACCTGAAATTTGTGGAGGCACACGCTTGAGCTAAAGTCTAGGTAATTGATCGACAATGATACATGAAGGTCTAAGCTACTATTTATCTTATTCTTATTATTACTAAGTTCTAGAGATTTATTTTGAAAACCTAAAATCTTACATGATGAGCTCTTGTATGACAAAATCTAAATTCCTACCAAAGCCATATATGATACATTTAGAATTAGGAAAACCTTTGCACATTTATGCTTGCTTGCTTTACATTGAGTTTAGTCAACCTTTGGAATATACCTTATGAGAGTCTTATCATGCTTTTAAAATCAAGATCACTTACGCACTCCACCCACATATGCATTACTCCTACTCTAGGAAGTAAGCGCAGTCATTTTCACTTTCATCTAGATCCACTTTAAAAATGTTTCTCTCCTACATTAGGAGTAAACACCTAAAAATAGACCCTATAGGACAACCCCCCGTTTAATTGCTCTAAGTTCTTATCATTATCTCTTCAATTATTTATATTCAAAGGATACATGTGGCTATGCAAAAGTATTGAAAAAAAAAGAGAAGAGTGAAAAAAAAAGGGAGTAAAAGATGGACAAGTGTCCCAGCATTAAAACAATGGGTACATAGATGCCCGCCTCCCAAATTAAAAAAAAAAGAAAAGAGAAAGAAGAAAAAAAAAAGAAGAAGAGAGAATAAAGATAGCCCATGTTTTCCCGCGAAAAGAGTTCTAAGGAAGAAGATTATTTTTAAAGAGCAAAAGTAGAATTAGGATTAGCCACTAAATACCATATATGCACCTATCCACCATACGCCACACACATGCACATCTTGATTTGATTGAATGCCTTGATTCTCTATGGATCCATTGTTTGACTTTACAATATATGAATTGCAAGTATGTTCATCCTTATTATTGCCACTCCTATGAGCACCACTATAAATACTTAGTTGTAGGAAAGGCATAACATCATTAATGCCTCAAGAGAGAACCATAAATACCACATACATTGAGAGACTTGAGGGTGTCATACAATTAAGCTCTGAGTTTTATTGCGAAAATTTACAAAACTCTGGAATATTGGTACTTGTAAAGAATTTGAGACATAGTGCTTGACTTGATTGTTCTATCTTTCGATTGCTCAAGATTTATGCACAAAGCTGTAAAAGCTCCATAGTTAAAGGTAAAATGGGTAAGTTTGAAAGTTAGAGTAGTTTTGTCTAAACCAAAGGAAAATTTATGTTTAAAAGCAAGTGAGCTTAAAAAGAAATAAAAGTATTACAACAATTCCTGATCCAAGTTTATTAAGAACTAGATTTAGATTGTTTGCCAAGAGACCGGCAAAAAAGGTAAGCTTAGGGGGTATTGTTGACACTCCTTAGCGTCAACTTTTACTAGCACTTTAAACCTGAAGGAGAACATGAAAACATACTAGTCTAGGGCTTTATCGACAAATTCCACGAGTTTTGCATATTCTATATTTTCCGGGGATTTTCCAGAAAAAGGATAAAAGAAGGATTTCAATGCATAATTATCACGAAATTGATCCACATCGAGCAACATCGCTAGAGGACTCAGGAAGGGTCTAGAAGACACCCGAAGCAGCGGGGCCTGCAGAGGAGATAAGGTGGGGCCGGCCCGCCCCCCCCTGGGCCGCCCGGCGCCCTAACTCCACCGATCACCGCCGCCTTCAGGAGTCTTCCTCCCTCGGTTGCGTGGAGTCCAATCGCAAAGATCCCTACGTTGATTTGAGGTCGGTTTGATCCGACGGTGCACATGAGATGAAGACGCGGATCGCTGACGTGGCGGTTCCTTGCCCCCTACTCCACCTCGGCCTATATAATGACGCCCAAGGCTCCCCCCAAGAGGCATTCTACACCCCAAGGCTTCATATTCTTCATTAGATTAGGGTTAGGGTCCCTCTAGTTGATCTAGTCTAGTTCATCTAGTTCTAGCTAGTTCATCTAGATGTAGCAATTAGGAGAGACTAGTTCTTCTAGATCTAGTCTTGTTTAGAGATTAGAGAGATTGAGTAGAGGAGTAGAGATTCGGAAGAGCTCCGGCATGTCGGCGCTTCTTCGTGGTGGCTGTATTCTTACGGATTCGACTTCCTCGCCCGGGAGGCTGCGTTACGTTACGAGGTACTTTTGTATTTACTATTCTGATTCAAGTAAGCAGTCGTTTATATTCGTTCTTTAGTTCACATCTCATATTGAGGACTTTGATCTTGGTAATTGCTTGGTTGAAGTAGTATTTCGTAGTGTAGGCGTGGTGCCTAGGCTAGATTTACTTGTGGATGTCCCCTGATTAGCCGGATAGTGGTAGCTCGCGTAGGTGACTTTATAGCTGCGTTGAATCCTCCTGTAGTCCACTTCCGTTGATAGGACGCACAGCCGATAGGTGTCCGGTAGGTAGATTACTCTGTTTCTTCTCCTATTCAGGTCACTTGCCCGATAAGACGATATTATACAAAGTTTACCCAGAGTCGAACTAGAGTACATTAGCTATTTCCTTTTTCTTGATATGATCTATGCCTAATTGTAGGGTTAAGTCTATACACTTTGTCATTATCACAACTGTTCCCTGTGGATACGATATTTAAAACCTCCAGGTAAAATGTGACACTGGTATGATATCTGTGCGCTTGCGGATAATCCTACTTAAAACTTATTTAAATAGAGTACAGTTAAAAATACCAACAGAACGCTAACCCACTATTAAATTCGAGCCTCGAGTTTTGGTTTTCCTTTTTTATGCAGGAATAATATTATAGCAAGGAGAGAGTCTATCAGTGGCACCTACTAGGACCGCTACTGGTTAGCTCACTCTAAAGGACATCTACACTAAGTATTGCAACCATCCAGCTTGGGGGAGGAGCATCCCCTAGTTATCAGGTGACTACACCTAGGCGATTATTAAATTTACTTATTATATATATTCATAAAATACCAAAAATATGTGGGCACATTAAGGTCCACGTCTGTTGAGTCTTTTATGAGTCTTTGGTTAAATAAAATCTAAAAACCAATAAAAAGAAGTCTTAATTAGTATTAATTATATTAGAGTGTGTTTAGAGTCGGTCTAGGCTAGAGTTAATTAAAAAACCGATGAACATTAAAATTTTGTCTTGGAAATGATGAATAGTTGCTCTATTATAATGCTTACTAAGTACCTACTTGCCAAACTTAAAATCTCTCTGGTTCTAAGCATTGATGTTTTAATTGGAGAATTTATTCTGAACCTTAATTATGGAGGCATAAGCTTGCGCTAAGTCTAAGTAGTTGATTGATATGATTCATAAAGGTTGAGCTGCTATTTATCTTAGAACCCAGTAGACTTCCCTAGGTAAAATGCTACAACGGTATAATTATCTGTCCGCTTGCGTAACCGATCTTAGTTTATATTCTTATCTTTATATTCATATCTTTTATTTCTGCCTAGTCATATTGAATACATATAAATCTATAGTTATTTCTTAAGCAATATGATTAAGGATGACAACTTAATTCATGCTTAGGAATGATAGTGATAAATAGGTGGCTAGTCGCTAATGACAAGTTAATTATATACCGACCATTTCGATGTTGTTGCTAGGGGTAGGATTTATCTCTGCTTTTTAGTAGTGACGTTAGAAATGCCAACAATAACATCACATGTATACTATACATCACATTTACCTCATGAGATATAGAAAAAGAGTAAAACAAGATACATGAAAATTAATAAAATAATTAATAATTAATTATAGGAAACTAAAGAATAAAATAAAATGAAACAAAGAATCAAAGATAAAAAATAGAAAAATAAATATAAGAAAGGAATAAAAACACATTGGCAGAACATGTGTATAATAAAGAATAAAACAACAAAAATAAAAAAGTTATATAATTAAAGAAAGATAAGAAAGTTGAAAAACTAGAGAAAATTAGAAATAAAATAACCTTATATATATATATGCTAGAAAAATATCACACAATATTAATATCAATACAATTTTAATTAGTTTGGTGGATAATAATGATGAACTATATAACATACACTCATACACTTTGGGAACATCGAAAAATAAGCCGGGAACATTGAAATAAAGACTGGGAACATCAAGATATTTTTATGAACATTAACTTCCACATGCACTTTGGAGATCAGAAATTAAGAATTTGAGAACATAGAAATAAAGGAAGGAACATCAATATAGACATGGTGAAATATTAGATGCCTTTATAAGAATATATTCATAATTTAAACACCTCACGGATATAATTTTATAAAAAATAAAAAGAAAAAATATAACTAAATATTCAAAAGTACATAATAGAACATAAGGTATGTCTCAAAAATATAAAAAGATAAAATATAAAAAGTAAATAATAAATAAAATAAAATAATGAATAAGAAAATATTTAAAAGATAAAACAAATTATAAAAGATAAATAATCTTAAGCAAAGAGAAGAAAAAACAAATAAGTGGAGCTAAAAATGAAACATAATTACAAAGATAATTGAAGAACATATGTAATATACTATATGACCATACCAAAAATATCATAGGACATCACATGTATATAATGCGAACATCACATGTATATTCTGAGAACATCACAATATACATTTAGAACATCATATATATAGTACATGAACATTATATTTATCTCATAAAATATATAATAAAGAATAAAACAACAAAAATTAAAAAAAAAAAGTTATATAATTAAAGAAAGATAAGAAAGTAGAAAACTAGAGAAAATTAGAAATAAAATAACCTTATATATATGCTAGAAAAATATCACATCATATTAATATCAATATAATTTTTAATTTGTTTGGTGGATAATAATGACGAACTATATAACATACACTTATACACTGGGAACATCGAAAAATAAGCCGGGAACATCGAAATAAAGACTGGGAACATCGAGACATTTTTATGAATATTAACTTCCACATGCACTTGGGAGATCAGAAATTAAGAAATTTAGAACATAAAAATAAAGGCAAGAAACATCAATATAGACATGGTGAAATATTAGATGTCTTTATAAGAATATATTCATAATTTAAACACCTCACGATATAATTTTATAGAAAAAATAAAAAAAAAAAACTAAATATCCAAAAGTACATAATAGAACATAAGGTATATCTCAAAAAATATAAAAAAGGTAAATAATAATTAAAATAAAATAATGAATAAGAAAAAAAATTAAACATAAAGCAAACTATAAAATACAAATAATCTTAAGCAAAGAAAAAAAAAACAAATTAGTGGAGCTAAAAATGAAACATAATTACAAAGATAATTGAAGAACATATGTAATATACTATATGACCATACTAAAAATATCATAGGACATCACATGTATATAATATGAACATCACATGTATGTTAAAGAGAACATCACAATATTCATTTAGAACATCATATGTATAGTACATGAACATTATATTTATCTCATAAAATATATAATAAAGAATAAAATAATAAAAATTAAAAATTTATATAATTAAAGAAAGATAAGAAAGTAGAAAACTAGAGAAAATTAGAAATAAAATAACCTTATATATATATATATGCTAGAAAAATATCACATCATATTAATATCAATACAATTTTTAATTTATTTGATGGATAATAGTGATGAACTATATAACATACACTCATACACTAGGAACATCGAAAAATAAGCTGGGAACATCGAAATAAAGATCGGGAACATCGAGATATTTTTTATAAACATTAACCGCCACATGCACCGGGAGGTCAAAAATTAAAAAATTAAGAACATAGAAATAAAGGCAAGAAACATCAATATAGACATGGTGAAACATTAGGTGTCTTTATAAGAACATATTTACAATTTAAACACCTCACGGATATAATTTTATAGAAAAATAAAAGAAAAATATAACTAAATATCCAAAAGTACATAATAGAACATAAGGTATATCTCAAAAAATATAAAAAGGTAAAATATGAAAGGTAAATAATAATTAAAGTAAAATAATAAACAAGAAAAAAGTTTAAAAGATAAAACAAATTATAAAAGACAAATAATCTTAAGCAAAGAGAAGAAAAAAATAAATAAGTGGAGCTTAAAATGAAACATAATTACAAAGATAATTGAACAACAGATGTAATATACTATATGACCATACCAAAAATATCATAGGACATCACATGTATATAAAGCGAACATCACATATATGTTCTAAGAACATCACAATATACATCTAGAACATCATATGTATAGTACATGTACATTATATTTATCTCATAAAATACACAATAAAGAATAAAATAAAAAATAAAAAAGTTATATAATTAAAGAAATATAACAAAGTAGAAAAAATTAGAGAAAATTAGAAATAAAATAACCTTATATATATATATGCTAGAAAATTATCACATCATATTAATATCAATACCATATGAACACCTCACGGATATAATTTTATCGAAAATAATAAAGGAATATATAACTATATTTCTAAAAGTACATAATAGAACATCATATGTTTCTCAAGAAATATAAAAAAAAAGTAAAGCACAAAAAATAAAAAATAAATATAATAAAATAAAATATTAAAAAGATAAAATAAATTATAAAAGATAAATAATCTAAAGCAAAGAGAAGGAAAAACAAATAAGTGGAACTATAAATGAAATATAATTACAAAGATAATTGATGAGCATCTGAAATATATACTATATGAATGTAATAAAATATTATAGAACATCACATATATATATAAATGTAACAGAGAAAATAAAAAATAAAAATTACAAGAATATTACTTAAACAACTAAGATATATCACATGACATCTCACTTATACAAGGTGAACATCCGAAACATATTTAGAACATCGAATGTCACAAACATTGTATGTATCTCACGTAAATATAAGTATTAAAAAGAGCAAAGCCTACGTTCTAGATAAGAAAAACAAGGAAAAGAAAAAAAAACAAAGAAACAACCCTTTCAACCATAGTAATAAAGAAAATCAGAAAAATGAAATAAAAAAAGAAAAAATAATTAAATATAAATAAGTATAAAGAAAATAAATATAATAAAAAAATAAAAGAACACAATGCAAAACTCATAGAAGACTACATAAATACTACTATAACAATATAAAATATACTATAGAACATCTCATAGGACCCATAGGAATATTGAAAGTTAATAATGGAACATTTTATTTATTACATGAACATTCTAAAATACATTATGGAACATTACATATATTATGTGAACATCATATATGTATCATGGAATTTATATAAAAAAGACAAAACATAAAATAAAAATAAAAATAAATAAGTAAACATAGTGAAGTAAAGAAGAAAAATAGAAAATAAAAAAAATAACTTATGCTATGAAACATGAATTATTAAAATTAATTAATTAATTAGGAAAAAAAATATTACCAAAAGGTTGATAAACCGTGTAGAAGAAAATAAAAAATAATAGAATAAAAAAAAGAAGACCCTCCTAAAAGAAAAAAATAAAAGAGAACATCACATAGATACGTGAACATGGTCTAGAAAAAAAAAAATACATAGAAAATGAAAAAATAGAAGAATAGAAGAAAAGTATTAAAAATGAAGTCATATGCACTTCATACGCAAGTGTGGACCACCAACCTCGCTATTTAGACACACCACGCACTAACTCTATAGCCCTAAAAAGTAAAATAAATAAATAAAAGAATTAATTAGAGTAAAAAGTATATTGAAAATATAATGAAAATAAAAAAACACAAGATAAAAAAAAAATAGAAGAAAGGGAAGAAAAAAAATAAATATACCAAGTTAAGAGTGAACATGAAAAAAATAAAAATAAAAAGAAAGAAAGAAAAAGGATATAGTAAAATAAAAATGAATAAAAATATTTAAAAGTTAAACAGAAATGAAAATAAGAATAAAAATAAAAAGAATAGAAAAGAAAAGGCAAATATACGTACGAACCTGTAATGCGATGTAGAAAAAGAAAATAAAATATGAAGAATAATAAGAATCACATAGAAAAGAAATAAAATATGAAGCACGAAAAAAAAAAAAAAAGAAATAAAAAAAAAGAACAGAAAGTAAAAAGAATAAGAAAAATAAAATACTATATGAATATTACATGTATGCTAAAGAAATAAATAGTTGTACTATATGAATATTACATGTATCCTAAAAGAAATATAGAAAATAAAGTAAAACATGACAAAACAAATATTTAATTAAAATAAAATAATGATGAGGGAAAAGTAAAATAAAATAAAATGGATAATAAATTAAAAAAAAATTATTTTATAAATTAAATGAAAAGAACATAAAGAAAGGAAACGGGAAGGAAAATAGAAGAAAAAAAAAAAACATGTACAAATAAGAAAGATAATAATTAGAAAAAAAATAAAGATTCAAAAAGTACTTGAACGAGAAATATATACAATAAATAAAAAAGTAAAAGCACACGTACATGGTCAGAGTCAAAATAAAAAAGAGAAACTACCTAGAATTAAATAGAAAGAGAAAAAAAAAAGGAATAAAGGGGGAAACATACCTACGTCGACACTCCGAGTCGTAGTGCGCTGGTCATCGCCATCGCTTCAGCTCTGGGCCGCGTTCTCCACCAGATGCTAGATGGGCCGCGCTGGTTGACTTACGACTCAGGTGCGCGGGGTCGGAGGGGGACTTCCGTTCGACTGGTCGGAGGCGAAGATTTCCGCCCCCGCCCGGCCCCGGCTCTCGATGCCCGGACCCGGGCGTAACGAGCTCGCCAGCCGCCCCGCGCGCTCCTGAGCTCGGCAGCCCACTGCCCACCGCTCGAGCCCGCCGGTCACCCTGCACGCGCACCTGGCCACGCCGCCCGGCACCACTTGCGCCACCGGGACGAGTGTTTTTGCTGGTTTGTTAGATTGATCCCAAGTCTGTAGCGGACGGCGACACGATCAACGTGTACGTCGACACGGCGGACCCCCGGGAGGCCGGCAGCGTGCCCCTGCGAGGTGCAGAAAGCTGCGGCGGAGCGGGCCAAGGCGCGGGCAGGGCAGCCAAGAACTACCAGAAGGCCGACGCGCTGCAGAAGATCATAGTCGACGCAGGATACAGGTGATCACTACGTTATTACTACTACTACTGAAACTTGCCTTCACTCTTCTTCTTCTTCTCATATATATTTTCTCGAGAACACCTCAAAACATTTAGTTCAGGCTGTGACGGTTGTGTTTCTGAAACTTTCGTGTCGTGATGCAGGCCGGTTCCTAACGCGAGAGGAGAGGAGGTGCTAGCCAAGAAGTAAAGGATCAGGCTGAGGTTTGCGCCACGCGTGTTGTTTTATTTACCAATAATAACAAGGAGCATGTGCCTTGATTCCTCTGCATTTCTGCAATCAGATCAATCCTGAAGCAGTGAGTTGAATATGCATATGCAATGTGCAGGGGGATCGATGCGCCCGAGAGTGCGATGCCGTATGGCAAGGAGGCCAAAGAGGCGCTGCTCAAACTTGTCCAGGGGAAGAGCTTGAAGGTCTTCTACTGTGACGGCGTATTTGTGCAGGTAGGACTACTGCACGCGCTTGCATGTGTTTTCTTGAAAATTGCCTTTTCACCTGGAGCATGAAAACCACTTACACAAATAAAGTAGCGTGATACTTAGTCTTGTGATACATTGGACGGCGATTATTTCTTTTTATGTTTTGCTCAGTTTCGCTGAAGATGAGGGATTTTTTTTTTTTTTTCTTAGGGCCATGCAAAGCTTAGATATATTGCAACATGATAGATGCAAAACTAAACCCTCTGCATTTTCCAAGAAACTGTCAAATTGTTTGAGCTCTGCCTTCTAACATCATCAGCAATGTAACAAACAATTAGTCTATCCTGAATGCCTGTGGACTGTCCAACTTGCTTTCTATGCACAGGAGCAAATGCTGAAGAAAGGTTTTGCCTGGCACTACACCGCCTATGATCAACGCCCAGAGCTGGCCAAGGTAAGCAGCGCCTCGTTTGTCACCATACAGATTGTTGACTGAAAAAAAGATAAGGCACCTTATGAGCTATCCTGAAATAATGGACCAATGCATAATATCTGAAAAACAAATTACCTTCTCCTTGAGCAACAGTGGGAGAAACAAGCATAGACTGGCCGGAAGGGCTTGTGGGCGTCGTCCAAGCCACAGAAACCATGGGAGTGGAGGAAGGACAAGCGCAACGGGACAGCATGAACAGAGACCCCTGAGGTTCAGTATGTGCCGTGTGTGTTAACCATGAACACCTGATTGATTGATTTAACTGCAGATGTTTAGTGTTGTACTTCAAATGAGCACCACCGTAATCATCAGTATATTTTTTTTGAAGGCAATGGCAGGAGCTATGCCTTTCAATTAAGAGGGAAAGAGTTTATGTACAAGCACATGACAGTTTTAGACGCCCAAACATGAGGGAAACGGAGTGGAGCCACTCTCCTAAAGGAAAAAACATCATAGGCTATAGACAAGCGAAAGCTCTTTTTCTTTGCTCCAAGTCTTCCTTTATTCTTCCAGCAACTTGCAGCACCGTTTTTATGGCATTGCTGAAAATTCTTCTGTTTCTCTCTTTCCAAATGTTCCAGAAAGTATAGACCACAACCCCATTAAGCCGTCTTCGTTCAGGTTTGGGCACTTTCCTTTCCGCCTCCTCCCACCAAGCTCTAATATAATCAGGATCATCTTGGTGCCATGGCAGCAGCTGAGTGAAGTTTTCCCAAGCAAGTATTTGCTCCCAAACTGCCTTTGCAAAGGGACAACATAAGCATAGGTGTAAGCCGGTTTCCAATGGTTCGTTGCGAGCACGCAATGTTCTTGATGCGGCCACCCTCTTTTTTGTAGGTTATTTGCCGTAAGAATTTTATCTTGTACTAGGATCCGTGCAAAGATCTTGCATTTGTTCTCCGCTTGTGCTCTCCAAATTAACTCAGTGCGGAACACGCCGGAAGGAACCTCTGAATTGTGCCCCTGTAGGCGAGCGGGTGGAGTAAACCCCGTCCCCGGTCCACCGCCAGGTGATGGAGTCACAGACACCCTGCTGCAGATGCACATCCCGAATACGAATCCGGAGGGACACAAATTCCTCTATGTGAACAGCTGTGGTGATTTTCCCTCGTAGCGCACACATCCAATTGTCAAGTTTAGTAGTTCATGCTGCTTGCACTGTTCTTTTTTTCTCGAAACAAGATGAAACAAATTCGGGGCTAGATATCTTGGGGCTTCTCCAAAGAAGCCGGTTATGGTGCCAAAAACGAGTCTTGGCGCCGGGGTTCAGTATAGATTGTGCAGCATGTTTGTGTGTACACTAAACGATTTCCTTACATGACCGTGAAGAAGGCCGGAATATATTGGTGAGATCCATCCCTAGCTAATTTCGTATGGGGATTTGTCATATAATTGTATCAAATACATTTGTATTGTAGCACCACTTATACTTCTGTGAAGTAGATCAACTGAGGCCGTAAAAGGTGTTGTATGGAAAGCCACTGCTGATATAGAAGTTTGGATGGATGTCAATAGACTGAACGAATATAATGCCTATACATGTCCTAAAAACGATCCAACTGACCAGTGTTTTTTTTCTGTGGCAACCTTGACCGTTTGTTTCTATGCCATGGCAAATTGCGATTATATAGATCCAGTTTGTACTTCCGTGCATAACGTGACGTCCCATTCGGCTGGCTGTTTTTTACAGTCAGGGCTGCTGCTGGCTCTCACAAAAATTACTGTAGTGGCAAGTGGCAACCAACAGCAGCTATGTTTAAAGCTCTCTGGATATGTGGAGAACTGTGTTGTACTATATACAATACTTTCTCCATCCATAAATAACTTATTTTATTACTTTTTAAAATACATTTAACTATTCATCTTATTCAAAAACATTTATAAATGTCATGTATCTCGTTAAAATTTATTTTATTATTAGAGATATTTGATAATAATTTACTTATTTTATAATATATATATATAATTTTAAATAAAATGAATGGTTAAACATAGTTTTTAAAAAGTTAAAGAAGATAAATTATTTAAGTATAGAGGGAGTACTATGTTGTATAAGAGACTGGCTGACACACCCGGCACGCACTCCCTCCCTTTCCAGTTGCAACAGTAGCTCTGGTTGTGTGAGGCCGTATTCGTAGATGGTTGGTTGCTGCGTGAGGCCGTAATATTCGGAGATGGGTGAGGACACGTCTAACCACCTGACGCTCTCTTTCTCCTCGCAGGATTTTTTTTTTTTTTTTTTGAGAGTCAGAGAGACCCTGGCCACCACCACCCAGTGCTTGCCATTTTCCCTCTCCTTGTACTCCCCCTGTTTCAGTTGTTCTTACTCCTACGTATATACGTTCACTGGCATCCGGGCTCGGCTCCCGTTCAGTTTCACTGCCCTCTTCCGCTTGAAAACTTGCAGGATGTCCAGGCCTCCAAGTATATGACGTCGCCACGGGGAGGGTTGCTCTGCATCTCCTATCTTCCGGTATCGAGTTCGCCATAATCGGAGCCATTTCCCACCAACACTCCAAGTCTCCAAGCAACGAATGCAACCTGTGGAACCCACTGAAACCAACTCTACCCTTTTGTTTGTCTTATGTGCTAACCCCGGCAAGCACATGAGGCATGAGCTTCTCTCCTACATGCATACTGAGAGAACGCAATGACAAATAGTACCTTTTTTACTCTCCTAATAACTAAATAATCTTCCTTGGAAACCAAGAATCGCTTTCTTTTGTGGAGGGAGGGAGCTGAGTAATGACAGCTCATGAACATCAACTAGCTCTCCTTGTCTATACACTCACCATGCATGGGAGTTTGCAGACGTTATGACACACATGAGATTAACCCGCCATCAAGATACAGAGAGTTGCCAACAAGGTTTTTTTTACAACAAAATAAGAATTATATTAAATAATAGCGGAGTACATCAACACATTACAAACACTCTGGATTATATAAATATCTAGAAATTGATTTTCATCTAAATTGTACCCATGCTGTGAATAGCTCAAGATCTTAAAACCAAACCTATATAAACCGCATAGACAAACACTTGGCATAAGGCTTGAGAACAGATACCCAACGAACGACGACCAACATCCGTGTAGGCAGAGCTGAGAAACTTCTTCTTTCTAATGTCTCCCTTCTCTTCTTCCTGCCACCGAAGAACAAGCAAGAATGATCTAAAACTTATTCTCCCTGGTCCTTCATTGTGACCAGATCTAGTCACAACAAAACGGAGAAGAGACCGAAGAAAATTATTCCATGGCAGCGACATCATCTCCACCTTGATGTCGCCGTTTGGAAATAAAAGTCTCCATGTCGTCATACCGGTGAGGATGCTGACGTCGTAGTTGTCGCCCTCATCTTCAACGGAGCCATCATGAAGAAAAGAATTCCACTCTACTCGCTCGCCGTCGCCGAAGAGGAGGAGGAGACAAATCTCCCGTACCAAGAACTTGAACATGGAGAAACCTAATCTTAAAAACTCGATCTATTGGAAAAACTTATTAAAACCGATGGATCCCCGCTCCCTCTAGACCCCTGGCGATACGCCGGAGGAGAGGGAGGGGGGCCAGCAATGGACACCGGTGGGTCGCGAGACCTGCATGACTAAGGAGGAATTCGGGAAGACGGAGAAGCAAAGCAACGGGCACGTGCCGCACGCGTGCAGGACCGAGTTGCCAACAAGGTTGTTGCGGATAAATTGCATTTCAAGGCCTATGCAATTGGTAGTCTGGTACTTCAATTGGTAGTCTGGTACTTCAAGGCCAAACAGTTCAATCAGGAAATCTTTTGTCGGTTTGTCCTATCTCTATTTTCCTTAATTATGTTTAAGGAGTAATAAATTGCATTTCAGAAAAAGAAGTCACATCATTTAAAAAAATTTAAATATATCAAAGTACATAATCAGTAATATGCCAAAGTAAAAAATAATAATAAAGAAAAGACTATCATCGATCGTAACGAAGGCTTGAAAAAAAATTCAAGCCATCTTTCACATTGAATGAAATTGCTTTGGCCTCTGGCTCTACGGGAGGACAGGCACTAGCCAAAATGGCTTGCGCGAGAGAGCAGGTATGTCCTGAGTTGGACTAACGCGCTCACGAGTGCCTTCCTCGAGATTGAAGATGTGGAAATCTTTGCTGTCCCCAAACCAGTCGTCGGCAAGGTAGACACACCCGCTCTTAAGGCCATGCTCCGCCGCAGAGCACGAGGCGGCGAAACCTCCAGGACCAAGAAGAAAGGCCGCGTCGCCAATGTCAGTCACCTTGCTCCAACACCATTCACCAAAATCCATCACGTAAGCGCCGACCTCCTCCACGCGCTCCAAGCGCTCCAAGGTGCAACCGATGTAGAAGAGGCAGACGAGGAAGAGCTCCTTGGAGGATTCGAGGAGGTACTGTCTGGTCACTTTCAGCTGCGTGTCCGTCGCAAGAGTGGGAAGAGTGGGCAGCGGAGCTTTGAAGGTGACGAGCTCCAGATGCGGCAGCTCCGGATCGTCGTTGTCGGGCAAGACAACGAGAGTGCCGACCACGCCTACCTTCTCGTGATCAAGGTAGAAGAACATCCCTTCCACAGCAGCCATCTCACCGATGGCCCTCGGCGTGGGGACTTTCCCCGGACCTCACAGAGACCCATGTCGTAGGACTGCTTCACCCACGCGCTGCCGCCTTTGATCCGGCAGAAGAGAAGCTCCGGCCGCGTGAGGTCGTACACGAGAACGAGAGGTTCTGGAGGAGCGACTTCGTCGGAGATCCAGCCTGGTGGAGAAGAGCTGGTGTCAGAGACCAGGCACCGGCAGTGGTACGGTAGCTCGCCGCCGTTCATGGAGGGCAGCGCCGTCTTCTCCCCGGTCTGCGGGTTCCAGAGCCAGCAGGATCCCGAGGCGGCGTCCACCATGAGCACCAGGCCCTGTGGAGTCTCCAGACACGTGTAGTCGCACATCTCGGGGACTCGGATCGTGCGCATGGAGCCGTCGGCGGCCGAGAGGACGGTCTGGCAAATCTCCGGCGGGTTGCCTTGCTCATAGTCGTACACGAGCAGCGGGAAAGACGAGGCCGCCGCCGCTAGCGGGCCGACATCCTCGGTGAGCTTCGATTCCATCCCGCACGAAACACACGAGATGATGCGCGGCGCGGATCTGCTCGCCTCCGTAGGTTTTGCTGTCTGATCGCTGTTTGGATCTACAACACGACGCCTCGCCTCTTCTCTCTTCTCTTCTTTCAAAGGATCAGATCTCAGGGAGCTGATCCGATCGAGTCCGAGAAGCAAATCGCAATCCATGTTGGTACGAGAGATTACGTAACGGACCTGGACTCGAGTTCGCTCCGCATCCGTGCAGCCGTGCAGGTACCCGAAACAGGGGCGGATTACACGGTGAAGGCGGGGGGGCGACCGGTCGCCGTGAACCGGCCCGGTCGACGGTGGCGGCGGGGGTGGCAGCCGGCGAGGAAGAGTGCCGGGTTGGAACTTGGAAGGTTGGACTCGCGGTATATTCTGGACCGCGGTTCAAGCAGTTTTCATAACAGTTTGGTCTATTAAGCAATGCAATCCAAAAGCAGAAACCGGTACTCAAGATTAACTAAACCTGAAACCATGTTGAGGCATAAACACAGAGAAAAAACGATTATCGATCGTCCTAAAGATTAAGTACTTACAAATAGAGCAACGGTATCTTCCATAAAAAGTTAAGCTTATTAAAAACCTTTTTTAAGCAATAAAATCGCCCACCCACCTACGAAGATGAATTCTACTAATAGCTAAGAGAAGGTAAGCTAAAATATACTAAATTGAATTGTTACCCTAGTAGTATTCAGAGCCAGAAGTTAAGAATTTTTTCATAAATCATTGAAAAGAATATTTTTCCAACTAATAGCTAAGAGAAAATTACAATGGCTCAAACTAAGCTTATTTCCAAATAAATTTCTGCTCCTTCTAGGAGGGAAAAAATAACAGTATTCTTGCTTTCTTAGATTAACTGAGCGTAGCTCAGTTGGTTGGGTTTCTTATGGTGGAACCTACTCATCTGGGTTCAAGTTCTAGACTTGACATGGATGTTCGTATTTTTTGATTGAGTTAAATGCACCAGAAGTTCATTAACTTGCGAGCAAATTTTAGTTAGGTCTATCAACTTAGAAAGTGTTTTTTAGATCTATTAACTTGTGAGGAGTTTCAGTTAAATTCATCAACTTAGAAAGTGGATTTTTCGGTCTATTAACTTTATATATGGTATTATTTAGGTCCATATCCCTCCACGTAGATTTTCTCGCGCTGACATAACGTATTGATTTGTCCATCAGAAGCAGTTGTTGGCCTTCATTTTATCAAACATCTCATGGGTATGCGAGTAGGCACCACTTCCACCGATGCGGGCATGAGAACAAGCCGCCGTTGTGGCCAAATGGGTGTGCAGGCACGCGAGCAGGCTTGTTGCGGCCACGCAGGCGAGCGCCGTTGCCAGCTCGTCGGCCCTACGAGGCCACGACCACGTAGGTACATGAACAATGCACCACCATGGCAACGCGGGCCATTCTATGCACATGGGTGGGTGGGTATTCCTTGGTGCTCGTGTTTGTTGTGAAGTTCGTACATATAATGGCGCGTGATCGCCCACCAGCCCTCGTGGCCATGGCAACCTGCTCGCGCGCCCGTGTGGCCTTAGCAACGGCAGTGCTCGCTGGTGTGCCCTTATGGTCATGGCGTGGGGGCAGCGCTTGCCTATGCGACTGAGCAGCCTACTCGCGCTTCCTGTGGCTGTGGTAGCGCTCACCCCCGACTACATGCCCGCGGCGGCTCGTTCATGTGCCCGCATCGATGGAGGCGACGCTCGCTCGCTTGCTCACAATGTGTTTGATAAAATAAAGTGTTAACAGCTGTTTCAGATGGACAGATTAGTAGACCATGTCAGCAAGAATGCAAGAAGTCTATGTGAGTAATATGGACCTAAGTAATACGTTATACAAAGTTTATAGATCTAAACAATCATTTTGTAAGTTAGTGGACCTAACTTTTAAGTTGATGGACTTAACTAAAACCTGCTTACAAGTTGATGGACCTAACTAAAATTTGCTCATAAGTTGATGGACAAAAAACCACTTTCTAAGTGATGGATCTAACTGAAACTTGCTCACAAATTAATGAATATCTGGTGCATTTTACTGTTTTAAGCATGTTTTCATTTATATGGTTTTATATTAAAAAGATATTTTTATTAGAATCTAGTGCACCAATCAAACGATATCATAAAGAGATTATGATTCATTCTGAAAGTTTTTTTTTTAATCTGAATCCAAAGCATTTCCATGTATGGATCCTACTACAAAACATGTCTTGTCTCTCCTCTTCGTCCTGTTCACTCATCTTATCAGTGTTCTAATAGTATTTTTCTCCCATAGCAAATTAGCTGACTTAATTTATGAGCTAGCTCAACAGCCAAAATAATTCTCCCATGCATGCCACCTTATCAGTTTGGCGATCTATAATAAATGAGTATGAAAGTCTCACTAAGACTCCTAGTATATTGGAGTACTTATTAATTTGGATGATAACAATATTTTTGACGTGGACGTATAGATAATTAATAGACACGTAATGGAATCCACCAACAGTAACGTATCCACCAACAGTTGCGTCCGATACATCAATAGCAACGTAAAGATGGGCGCCCATGCTGAACATGCGCATGCATGCATTGTCCTTCTCGTACGCATTGCGCCTTTGGTTGTTTTGTCTAGTATGGGAAATGGATATCTTTATTAGAGCTTGTTCGGTTCACAGGGGATGGGTCCTTAGAACCATTATTCTGGCCTGGAATACAGTGTAAACTTGTATAGTGATTGATCATTAGAGAAAATTTCGAGTGGAATCCAGGCTAAATGAGCAGGTATTCTCTTCAAATGAACCGGTGGGAGCTAAGCTACAAGTTGCTGTGTCGATCGAGTAACATTTCTTTGAGGACTACTGTCGATTGTTCGGATGAGATTCGAGCGATGATGGAGGGTTCCGACCCGACAGTGATGATATATATGTTTTGAGCAAGACGGTGTCATTCTTCCAAACACCACTTTTGTATCTTGATATAGTTGTGTAACTGAACTTTCTGAAATGGTGGGCGTGAGTGTTATTGCCATGCATAATTTTGCATGCTCTGAATATCCCGCTTCAGGCTTACTTCCTTGTCCCTGTGGAAACTAATTAGAACACATTTTTTCTACAAGTCCGATCGAAACTCATAACATCAATTTGACAGAGAATACATATGTGTTTGGTTTGAAGAATGGGTGATCCATCATCTGTTATTACTCACTTTTTTGATTTAATTGTGGAATAGATAGGCTAGTTTCTCATAAGCTAATTAATAATTTTTTTTGAAGAATCTGGAGGGGCCGTAGCCTCTACAGTGCGAAAATTTTATTAAGATATGAACAACAAAAAAAGAGAATACAAGAACGTTCAAGAAACAAAAAAGAGAGAAAAAAGATGCTTTCTAGTGAATGATCTAAAGCCAATTTTGAATCCATGATGAAAAGGATTGTCTTGATCTTTCTTTTACTCTGAGGTTGGTCAAAGTCATTTCTTTGTTGAAGTTGTACTTACAGACCTGAATATTTGGATGGATTCTATTTGGATGCATCAACTAAACTTTAGCTGGCTAAATTTAGCTACTAGACATCCAAACAGCACAGCTAAAAGATTAATTAAAGTTTAGCTAGGTTTAGCTACTTCAACTCAGCTAAATCCAGCTAAAGTTTAGCTGAGTCTAATAGTTGAAACATCAAACACACCTAGATAAAATTTAGTTAGATAACTTGTAGCTAGCTAAATTTTTACTCTAAAAACTTTAGCTAGCTAAACTTTAGTTTGGTGCATTCAAACAGGTCAATATGAAGTCATTTCTTGCCCTCCAAATAAATTGTCCAGCACAAAAGAGTGACGACACTTAAGAAAAATTCTAAGTTCATAAGCTAATTAATAATTAATGCTAGTATGATGAATGAACTCACGATGCACCATATATCTCCTCAAAGCAAATACCCTATTGGCGTTTTAAACGCCAAATTAAAGGCCAAACAGTATGTGGCGTACCAGCAAAGGAAGCGTACGTGGACGACTGAACTCCTACTTATAAAAGGCGATTAGCAGGGCAATCCGATCCTCAGTGAACAAGGAGGTTCACTCAAAACGCTTCATTGCATAGCATGCACAACAAGCTGCTCGTGTGCATGCTTAGTCGTCCGATTCCTAGCTTAGCTATGGAGACCTCCTCCGCCTGCAGCGGCCCGCTCCTCCTCTCTCTCGCACTTGCACTCGTGGCAGCGTCGTCGTCGTTCTTCCTGCTCCGCCTCCGGCGCCGCCATGGCCGCCGCGGGACTCACCTCCCTCCCGGCCCGCCGACCATGCTCTTCCTGGCCAAGTCGCTGCCGCTGCTCCTACGGTCCATGAACGACTTCAGCCTGGTCCTCCGCGACCTGCACACGCGCTACGGACCCATCATCTCCTTCCGGCTCGCCTTCCGCACCTTCATCTCCGTCGCCGACCGCGGCATCGCGCACCGCATGCTGGTCCAGAGCGGCGCCACCTTCGCCAGCCGGCCGCCGACGTTCGAGCCCCGGCGCCCCTGTTCACGTCCGGCGAAACCACCTTCTCCCCGTACGGCAGCTACTGGCGCGCCGTCCGCCGGAACATCGCCACGGTGGAACTCAGCCCCGCCCGAATCAGGCTCCTTGCGCCGGTGCAGCGGTCCGTGTGCGATGACCTCGTCCTCGACCTCCGCGCCGTGGTGGAACTGAGGCCGCACCTGCGGCGCGCCATGCTCAGGCTGCTCGTGCACAAGTGCTTCGGCGTGCACCTCGGACGGGAGACACTGGAGGAGGTCCAGGAGCTGCAGCGCCAGATGCTCCACTCCCTCGCCACGTTCCCGGTCCTCGGCGTCGTCCCCGCCGTCACCAAGAGGCTCTTCCGCAGCCTGTGGGCGGCGTACGTCGCGGTGCGCCGGAGGCAGGAGGAGCTCTACGTCCCGCTGATCCATGCCACACGCGGCAATGGCGCTGGCGACGGCGACGGCGACACGCCGTGCTACGCTCGATCCCTCCTAGACGTCCGCGTGCCCGAGGAGGGTGAGGGTCACGGCGGCCGTGGTGGCGGCGACCGTCCCCTCACGGACGCCGAGATGACCAGCCTCTGCTCCGAGCTCCTCAACGCTCGAAAACTACAAACCGCAACCCTGTGAGGCCACACCCCTTATCAACTTACCGTCCATCATTCCAACTCGGCCGACCCCAGCGCTACAGGTGTATATGCCTTTTTGACCAGCTCCCGTCCGTCATGCATTCTTCGTCCGGCACTATCTCGCGCGAGTACATCTCTCTCTCAGTCATTTTCTTGTCCGGCAGTCTTGCAGCATCCTCTCGGCGGCTCGCGGCGGCATGGAGCTCGCGGTGATTCGCGCTGAGCTCCCACGCGGAGCTTCAGCGGCGCCCAAGACGGAGCCCATCATGGCGGCGCGCTCCTCCCTCTGCCTCTTTCAGTTCCTCTCTCCCTCTCTCAGTTTCTCTCTCCCTCTCACTAGCTAGTCTTCTTCTACCTCTATTTTCCCCTCTCAGTTCGTCTCTCACTGCTGTGCTCCTCTCTCTCGTTGTGTCAGGATCTGAGGCCTACAGGCAAGTGATTTGTCACTCCCTTCTTCTCCCTCTTCCTCTTGATTTCGAAACCCTAACTCTTATTTTTTCTCCTTTATTTCACTGCAGGCACACCAGATCTGGGTTCTTGGCTACTGTTGAGGTACAAATCCAAGTTCATCATTTTTTTGTTTTTTCCTCTATTTTTCAGCCACATAACATTAATATATGTATGTGAAATCCTCTTTTTTTGTTGTAGAGTTGCAGATCTGCTCTCTCCCTTACTTGTTCTTGTGCTTTTACTTGGAATTCTTCAAGTTCTCGTTCGGTATATGCGACAGTACCCTTTCTCTCGTTCCTCCCTTTAATCTGAACAAGTGTCCATGACACTGGACAACTACACTGATGAATGTGCATGATGTTTTCTATTTACCTGAGGCTTGAGACATGTGCAATGATGTTTAATTTATGATGCTACACTCTATCTGAGGCATGGGGTGTGTGCAATGATGTTTAATTTTTGATGCTACACTATATCTGAATGGGGTATGGTCTTGAAATTAGAAAATGGTTGAGGAGTACATGCCTACTGATGAGCTTGTCTTTCTTGAATCTGAACTGGGTGCTGTTGGCTGGTTTACCAAGCTTTTCTGCAGTTGACCTGATGCCTGCATTCTTTACTTATATCAGTAAATCTGTTTAATTCTGCATTACCATTTACTTTGAACCTAATCTAAGTATAGGCATGTCTGCCTATGATTTGATCAGTGTAGTTGTCAGCATATGTCCTTGGCTGTGATGATGTTTTTCAATGCTGAGCACATGTTTCAGGCCAGTGATGTTTTTATTGAATAGTAGATTTGGTTGCCTGATTTTTGACTGGCCTATGATGCAAATTAATTCTTAATTGAGGTGGCTGTTAGTTTGTCTTGCTGAATTAGCCATTGTTTCCTATCTATGGTGCTTTTAATACTTGTCATTCATCGCATCTGCTTGAATCATCCACTGTTAGCAACATTTTGGTTATCCTCAAAGTGATGGGAAACAGTGGATGTTCTAGGAGATATCATGGGTGTCTAGTGTTGGCATTTCTAACGTCACTACTAAAAAGCAGAGATAAACCCTACTCCCCGGCAATGACCCCGAAATGGTTGGTATATAATTACTTGTCATTAGCAACTAGTCACTCTTGAATTACTAACATTCCTAAACATGAAGTAGGTTGTCATCCCCAATTATATTGCTAGGAAATTAACATAGATTTATATTGTACTATTGTGACTAGGCAGATAAAATATATGAATAAGATATAAATGTAAACTAATGGGTTACGCAAGCGGACGTATAATTATACCGTTGTAGCATTTTACCTAGGGAAGTCTCCAGGTTGTCGATTTATAATTATACCTCCTGGGAAAGCTATGTAATAAACTATTATTGCCATATTGATGTGAAACTATGATAAACGATACTACCTAAGTCGTATACTCTACTTATAACAGGCGAGGTCACAAGATAAATAAAGATAAATGCGGGTGATAGCATAATCATCAAATATCATAATTAAAGATAATCATCGAGAGCATCTTACTAGTCATAATCATAGCTAGCCATTGGATAAACTACGGAGATAGGTCTATAACTACGTCAATTGAATAACTCTAATTAGTGCAACTACATCTAGTAATCATTGCTAAATCAACCCTAAATCATCATTGCATGTAAAGAGGCATCAACTAATGAGGGTATTAAGACCTAAGTCACCTCCTTCGCGACCGTGCCCATGCTAGTCCTACATACGGGGTGGACTACAGAGGAACTAACGTAGGCACACCACCTACGCAGACTACCACACGTCCCGGCATATTAGGGTGCACTCGCGGATAAACAAGACATCTAGACACCACGTCTACATATCGCCTATCATCTACCCATTGTACATATGGATAAACGCTATACGAGCAATTACATGAATTCAATAAGATCGAAGTAACTAAACTAGACATATAATCAAAGTAGACAATGACTATTGCAATTAAGAACATATGAATATATTTAGAGTAAAGTCTCCCTAATCTGAATAATGAATACAATAAAGTAATTAAGAACTAGATCCATTACCGAACTCTCGCGCTCCAGCCAGACGCTAGGGGCTCCAGATCCGATGAAGAACTAGATCTCCTCTACTTCTAATCTAGCTAGCTAATCCTATGAACTAGAAGGCTCTTGATGAACTTGAAGGCTCTTGATGCTTGATGGCTTGAGACCTTGATGAATAATGAATTGGCTCTTTCCAGGGGGGGTCTACCCTCATATTTATAGTCCTAAGTGGGATGCGCGCGTGCGCCGTAGGATCAAACCGACGTAACGTAGGGCCGAGATGCATCCTTGGAGGCGGTGGAGGAACATTCCGGAAGGGGGAGCCAAACCCTAGCGGGGGCGCCGCTGGCGCCATGGTGGGGCCGGCCGGCCCCACCTCGGTGGCCTCCCTCGCCCCCTCGCTCCTTCCGGTGTCTTAAGAGTCTTTCCTCGAGTCTTCCCGTGATGTCCTTCGTGGCGGATAAGTTTCGTGGTTATTTTGCGTTAGAATCCCTCTTTTTTTCGACTTTTCTCGAAATCACCCCGAAATTACGTAATATGCAAAACTCGTGGAATTTGTCGATAAAGCCCTAGACTAGTGTGTTATCTTGTTGTCCATCGGGTGAAAAGCCCTAGTAAAAGTTGACGCTAACAGTGTCAACAATACCCCCAAGCTTTACCTTTTGCCAGGTCCCTTGGCAAACACACCAAGTCTAGTTGATACTTGTATTTGGATCGGGAGTTGCTACAATATCATTATACTTTCCAAGTACACATGCTTTCAAACAAAATTTCTTCCTGATCAAACAATATATGCTATAATCTTTAAACTTACTCATTTCACCTGTAATGTGGGGTTTCACAGCTTTTTGCATATGTCTTGAGCAATCGAAAGATAGAACAATTAAGCTAAGTGCTATGTCTCAAATTCTTTGCAATACTAACATTCTCAAGTTTTTGATATGTTTTCTAATAAAACTCGAGCTTAATTGTATGACACTCTCAAGTCTCTCAATGTATGTGGTATTTGTGGTTCTCTCTTGAGGCGTTAATATTGTTATGCCCCCCTATAGCTAAAGGTATATATAGCGGAGCTTATAGGATTGGCATTAACAAGGATAGGCATACTTGCAAAGCACGTATTGTAAAGTCAACTAGTGGATCCACAGAGAATCGAGGCATACAATCAAACCAAGATGTGCATGTGTATGGAATATGGTGGATGGGTGCATATGTGTTATTTATGGCTAACTCTTATTTCTACTTTTGCTCTTTTGGGAATGACTCTCTTTTAAAATCTTTCTCAGGAAAGACATGGGCTATCTTTATTATTTCTTTTTATTCAGGGAGGCGGGCATCTAGTACCCATTATTTTTTTATTGCTTGGGACACTTGTCCATCTTTTACTCCCTTTTTCTTTCTCTCTTTTTTTTTTCTTTTCCTTGCTTTCTTTTCTTCATTTTGCATAGCCACATGTATCCTTTGAATACAATAAATGAATCGAGAGATATAATCAGGACTTAGAGCATTAAAGACAGGGGTTATTCCTATAGGGTGTGTGTATATTTCTCCCAAAGTAGGAGGTGAATATTTTATAATAAATATGTATGGAAGTATGGTGAATGATTGCAATTACTCCTTGAAGTAGGAATAATGCATATGTGAACTGGAGTGTGCAAAATGATTCTTGGTTTTAAAAAGCATGACAAGACTCTCATAAGGTATACAACACGGGTTGATCAACTCAATGCAAAGCAAGCGGCTTAAATATGAAAGGGTTTTCCTATCCTCTAAGATATTAATTTGGCTTTGGTAGGAATTCACATTTGTCATACGAGAGCTCATCATGTATTTTCTTAGATTTTTAAAAACAAAATCTCCAAAACTTAGTAATGCTAGGAAGAAGATAAACAAAGCAGCTCAACCTTTATGAATCATATCAATCAACTACCTAGACTTAGCGCAAGCTTATACCTCCACAATTAATGGTTCAGAATAAGTTCTCCAATTAAAACAACAATGCTTAGAACCAAAGAGATTTTAAGTTTGGCAAGTAGGTACTTTAGTAAGCATTATAACAGAGCAACTATTCATCACATCCAAAATAATTTTAGTGTTCATCGATTTTAATAGCTCTAGCCTGGACTAATTATACTCTAATAAATATAGAACTAAATATATATTTGGTTTTATTAGTTATATATCTTTTATAGTTTTAAATTAAACTCCTAACAAAAAAGACTCTATGACCTTGTGGACCTTCATGTGCCCACATATTTTTGGTATTTTATGATTATATAAAGTAGACTCAAAAATCGCTTAGGTGTAGTCACCGATAACTAGGGATGCTCCTCCCCAAGCTTGATGATCGCAATATCCGGTGTAGATTCTTTTTAGAGCGGACCGCCTAATAGCGAACCCGGTGGTCACCACCGATAGTCCCTCCTTGCTATAATGTTGTTCCTGCATAAATACTCCACAAGAAACCAAAACTCGAGGCTCGAATTGAATAATGGGTTAGCGGTCACCAAAAGAGTTATTGATTACCTTTATGAGTTATTTTTATGTTGTCTAATTTAAGCAGGATTCCATTTTTTTATTTCTATTTTTATGCCACCACAAAGGGTATTCCTTCGAAAAATGCCATAGGGTATCTACATGGGGCTTTATGATGCCATGAATAATGCAATAAATATTTTTTATTATTTTTAATATATGAACAGATAATGCTACTAAATAAATTGAGTTTACTAATGCATTTAATGGGATAGCTACCATTCTCGACCTTATGGCTAGGGTACGAAATTTAAAGTCTACCGACGGGACTTAGACAGTGAGCACTTACTACGGTGGGTTCATCGCCCGAGGTAACCTCGATCAACTCCCTATCTTGCGGTGATGCGTCGTGTGCCTCCTTCCATCTTGCTTCGGTCTCTTTTGCTTCTTTCTCTTCTAACTCTTGCTCTTCATCTTTGTTTTCCTTCTCCCATGCTTCTAATCGTGCTAAGATCTCCTCCTTCTCTTTCTTGACGATCCGTCCATCCTTTCAAACTTCTTACGCCCGGCTACTCCAAATGAGGTGCTTGTTTGTTCTCTTCTTGCTGCGGGGAAGCGATCTTCATATTTCACGATCTTGCCGGAAAGTCTTCCCATCCACAGTGAGGCCGAAAGCGGCCGACGGTGTTTTTGGCGTCTTCTCCCCGCTGCGTTGCTTTCTGGCCCGCTCATGGTTATTTAATGTTCTAAATTGACAAATACCTTTCCGGTAGGTAGGTTGAAGTGGATTTGTCCGGACCCAATGTAGATGTTGGCGTTAGCGATGTAGAGGAACGGCCTTCCCAAGAGGATCGGGGGAATCATCGTCTCCCCGCATGTCAAGGACTAGAAAATCTGCAGGTATATATTGTCCTTGAATTCTTACCATGACATCCTTGACTATTCCTTCGGGGAACCTTAGTGATTGGTCCGCCATCCGCAAATCGAATACATGTTGGGTATAAAGGTAAATTAAATAATTCATCATATACCTGCTTTAACATTACGTTGCGGCCTGATCCAGATGTCGCAGACGGTGTGAGGAAAGGTGGTGTCTTTAATAGTGCATTCAATGATTGGGACACCGGATCACCTCTCTTGATTGGAAATGGCTTGGGTAGTCTCAGATCGTTTTTACGTGTTGAGAGCGTTGATTAGTTGAGTCGTCTCCTCGTGCATGCTTGGTCCTCCTCCATCTTCTGTTGTTTTTCTATTGTTCTTCTTCTTTGGCATTGGTTGCTTTGTTCTTGCTCTTCTTGTTGCTGAAATTGCTTCGGGGCTGCAGGGGGCTTTCGTGGATGCGGTTCTTGAATGTGAATCTCTCCTTCTTGTCTTTGATGGACCGGGACGATCTTGGCAAACTCCGCATAGATGATGGCTTTTGTTGTGCATAGGAATGGTTGGCCCAAAATGATGGGTGCCTTCTCATCTACTCCCTCGTCTCCATGACTACGAAGTCAAGCTGGGACATATGACTCGCCCTACTCTAATAACAACTTCTTCTAGTACTCCCTCGGGGTAGCAAATGGACTAATCACGCAAGCCGCAAGCGCATGTTTGTGTACAACAGGGGGATCATTTAATATTTTCTCATAAATTACCTTGGGCATGATGTTGACACTTGCGCCGAAAATCGCAGATAGCCTCCGGAAAACCGTGGGCATCCTATGGAGATAGGAATAACAGGGTCTTCCGGGGTCTCCCATCTTCTCTGGTAGAGAGTGGTCAATCCAATTGTACATCTGCAGGCTCAATATGATATTGGGTTGCATTATGAATATCAACAAGGTTAGCAGTTTCTAAATCTTCCGTTGGCCTCGAATCTTGCCTTTCTCTAGTGGAGGAACAAAGAAAGAGCCTAACCGAGCTAATTGTGATTCTAACATTTTATTAAAGCTATCTTTGATTCTTTATGGCGTAAGCAAAAGTATCCATTCTAGCATGTATGTTTTCCAAAGTTTTATCATTTGATGTTAGCTTCCTAGTCATTTGATCTAGTAGTTTGGATTGACTAGTAACTAATTCTCTCAAAGGCGGAAGGTTATAATTATTAAAGTTGCTACCTTGGTTGTTACCTTGGTAATTACCCAGTCGAGGTTGTTGATTCCACCCTTGATTTTGCCGAGGACGATAGTAGGTGTTATTGTTGATGAAGTTCACATCCTCTTGCGGTGTAGGGCAACCCGACGGTGAGTGCCCGTAGTCTCCACATTCTTCACATGTCATATAGGAATCATTGACGTGCATGACTTCCTTCTTCTCGATATCGAGCTTTTTCATGATGAGGTCTAGCTTAGCAAAGGACCATGTCGGCTTCCTTGAGATGATGGATTCCTCCTCCCTTCTTGCGAGATTGAGTACGTTCTTCATTGCATGTTGAGTTTGAGGCCATCTTCTCGAGAAGTGCTTTAGCATCGGCGAGCTTTAGTGACAGAAAGCTCCCAAATTGCGATCAATAGACTCACGGGTGCTAGAGATAAGCCCGTGATAGAAAGTCTGCATTAATAGCCACTCCTCTATCCCATGATGAGGACAGGTCTTCAATATAGTTCTCGAATCTTTCCTATGCTTCAGTGAATGATTCATCATGTTGTTGTTGGAAACTTAAAATCTTCCCACGCTTGAGCATTGGTCTTGGTCGTAGGAAAAAATTTTGCCGGAAAGCAATCGAGCATAGGTCCCATGTAGTGTGCTTATCTTTGTTGATGTAGAACCACCGCTTAGCTTTCCCCAATAATGAGAACGGGAAAAGACGGAGTAAGATAGCATCTTTTGATACTCCTCCGATAGTGAAGGTGCTTGCAGATTTCTAGAAAGTGTTGTAAGTGTGCACTTGCATCTTCATGTCCTTTTCCACGCAATTGGTCGGGCTTGAACCATGGTGATGAGAGCAGGCTTGAGCTCGAATCCATTCTCCCCAGTGTTGACTTCGCTGGTCCAGTCCGGATGTTTGTTTGTTGTTGGGGCGTAGAACTCTCGCAGTGACTTCTCGGCCATATCTTTAAACACGGGAGCTAGGTTTTCACCTAAATACTCTTACGCTTGTTTTTCTACTTCTTCTTCGAATTCTTCTTCCAAAGTGTTGGAGCTGGCTCCTCCGAAGAGTTAGCTTGAGCAGCAAAGGGTGTTCTTGATGGTGACTCGAATTTCTCCCTTATTTCTGCAAGCCTTTTCCTTCTAAGGAGTTTCTCTGGATCGTCAGTAAAGTTCTTTGGAAGAGAAAAACCATTCATTCATCACCCTGCATAAGATAAGAAAATGATAACAACGAAGGGTGTACCTGATAGAGTTAGAGATCGATTGGTAATATGACTTTATCCATGTGTATATAGGTCATCAATATGTTCTAAGTTTATTGTGCCTTCCCGAATCCACGGCGCCAAAAATGCTTGTTGGCATTTCTAACGTCACTACTAAAAAGCAGAGATAAACCCTACTCCTAGCAATGACCCCAGAAATGGTTGGTATATAATTACTTGTCATTAGCAACTAGTCACTCTTGAATTACTAACATTCCTAAACATGAAGTAGGTTGTCATCCCCAATTATATTGCTAGAAAATTAACATAGATTTATATTATACTATTGTGACTAGGCAGCTAAAATATATGAATAAGATATAAATGTAAACTAATGGGTTCTGCAAGCGGACAGATAATTATACCGTTGTAGCATTTTACCTAGGGAAGTCTCCAGGTTGTCGATTTATAATTATACCTCTGGGAAAGCTATGTAATAAACTATTATTGCCATATTGATGTGAAACTATGATAAACGATACTACCTAAGTCGTATACTCTACTTATAACAAAACAGAGGTCACAAGATAAATAAAGATAAATGCGGGTGATAGCATAATCATCAAATATCATAATTAAAGATAATCATCGAGCATCTTACTAGTCATAATCATAGCTAGCCATTGGATAAACTACGGAGATAGGTCTATAACTACGTCAATTGAATAACTCTAATTAGTGCAACTACATCTAGTAATCATTGCTAAATCAACCCTAAATCATCATTGCATGTAAAGAGGCATCAACTAATGAGGGTATTAAGACCTAAGTCACCTCCTTCGCGACCGTGCCCATGCTAGTCCTACATACGGGGGTGGACTACAGAGGAACTAACGTAGCTGTCACCTACGCAGACTACCACACGTCCCGGCATATTAGGGTGCACTCGCAGATAAAACAAGACATCTAGACACCACGCCTACATATCGCCTATCATCTACCCATTGTACATATGGATAAACGTTATACGAGCAATTACATGAATTCAATAAGATCGAAGTAACTAAACTAGACATATAATCAAAGTAGACAATGACTATTGCAATTAAGAACATATGAATATATTTAGAGTAAAGTCTCCCTAATCTGAATAATGAATACAATAAAGTAATTAAGAACTAGATCCATTACCGAACTCTCTCTCTCGGCCCAAATGACGCTAGGGGCTCCAGATCCGATGAAGAACTAGATCTCCTCTACTTCTAATCTAGCTAGCTAATCCTATGAACTAGAAGGCTCTTGATGAACTTGAAGGCGCTTGATGCTTGATGGCTTGAGACCTTGATGAATAATGAATTGGCTCTTTCCAGGAGGGGTCTACCCTCATATTTATAGTCCTGTGGGATGCGCTGCGTGCGCCGCAGATCAAACCGACGTAACGTAGGGCCGAGATGCATCCTTGGAGGCGGTGGAGGAACATTCCGAAGAAGGGGAGCCAAACCCTAGCAGGGGGCGCCGCCGGCGCCATGGTGGGGCCGGCCGGCCCCACCTGGCGGCCTCCCTCGCCCCCTCGCTCCTTACGGTGTCTTCCGGAGTCTTCCCGAGTCTTCCCGTGATGTCCTTCGTGGGCGGATAAGTTTCGTGGTTATTTTTGCGTTAGAATCCCTCTTTTTTCAGCTTTTTTTAAAATCACCCCGAAATTACAGAATATGCAAAACTCGTGGAATTTGTCGATAAAAGCCCTAGACTAGTGTGTTATCTTGTTGTCCATCGGGTGAAAAGCCCTAGTAAAAGTTGACGCTAACAGGTGTCAACATCTAGTTACTTTTGCACTGGCCTGGATTTACTGTTCTCTTTTTTGCAACACAGCCACCAATGACCTTTTTCATCAATACATGCTGAGGCCTATTTTGTTTATTACTATGCCATGCTGTTCATAATAACCTGTGCAGATGAATGCACCTCTGCTGGCACCTCCACCGCTGCTCCAACCTGCTGCTCCAACCTGCAGACCATAAATTTGCTACTGAATCGTAGAGTTCATTAGTACTTAATATTTTATTAGTCTCAGCTGTGTTTATAATGACTGCTATCTAAATTTACAACTGCCATTGTGCCTTACATGGTACTTGTTTGCGACAATATTTGTGAAAAGGATATGACCATTGTGCCTTACATGGTACTTGTTTATAGCATGATCATTGATTTATTCACCACCAAATATATACCATTGTGCCTTCCTATAGCATACAGGTTCTCTGTAGTTTAGTATGCCCACTAAAATTATCAAATGCCATATGATCTGGAGAAATATATATATATATACTGAATATTTGCATTCATTACCCAATGGAATTACATGTATCAAAGTCAACAAATTACGAATATGAAAGTTCTTTGTTCAAAAATTAGAGGTGCTTATTCAGAGTGGCATTGACATTTTCTAAAGTTCAATCACATTTGAGTAACAAGTCACATCTAATATGGAGAAAAATATAATGTTCAAGGTTTATTGCTGTAGGACCCAACGCCACATAAATCATATTATAGTCACTCAAGATTAACTGAAGCAATGCCTATTTTTAGATCCAAAAGAATTATAGGCATGGTGATTCTCGGTACAAACAAATGAAGGAACCAACCTGTAGGTTCTTGTGCCGAGGGATTCATGAAAAACGGAGACATTGCTGGTGGAGTCGCAGCCGGCGGCGCCGTCGCTGGGCGAGCCCAGTGCGGAACCATGGCCTTCGGAGCCTTGGGCGGCGCAGCTGCTACAGGCACTGGTGGAGCCGGAGCCATGGCCGGGGAGCCATAGACGTCGGCGCAATCGCCGAGGGAGCCCAGTGCAAAGCCATTGCCTGCGTAGCCCTGGGCGGCGGAGCTGCTGCTGGCATTGGTGGAGACGGAGCCATGGCCGGGGGAGGCGGGGCTGCTGGCGGATCTGGTGGAGGCGAAGCCATGGGCGGCGTCGCAAAGGCCAGGCGAAGTGATTTTCTCTCTGTCCTCGAGGAGCGAGAAAGATGCGACGGAAAGAGAGTGGAGGAGAGAGAGAGCAATGAACAATGTAAGAGGAACAAAGCAGGGAAGTGAAGAGGGGAGACGGATTCAAAATGAAGATGCAGACTAGGAAGAGAAGCTACAGACGAGACGAGAACAGGCCCTCGCGTTTTTATCGTTCAATATATCGCGAGATGCTGAGCTGGCGGCGGCTTTGACTACACAGACTTTGAACCAATGGGAGCCGCTTGTTATGGTGTGCGGTCTCACACCGTTGAGCAATTTACAGGTTGACTCAACGCTGCCGGGGACACCACGGAGACCTTGATAGAGTGGATCATGGCGGAGCTAGTGAGCCACCCCGACATCCAGGCCAACGTCTACGCGGAGGCGAAAGCCTGCACTCAGCTTAACGACGACGACGGCGGCGGCGGCGACCTGCAGGCGGCCGCCATGCCGTACCTGAAGGCCGTCGTGCTCGAGGGGCTCCGGCTGCACCCACCTGTCCACTTCGTCATCCCGCACGGCATGCAGTGCGACGCGGAGGTCGACGGCTACGCGGTGCCCAAGGACGCCGAGCTCAACTTCATGGTTGTCGATATCGGCCGTGACGGGAAGGTGTGGACGAGGCCGCGGGAGTTCTGGCCGGAGAGGTTTTTGGAGGGTGGCGAGGGCCACGACGTCGACATCAAGGGGATCAAGGAGATCAAGATGATGCCGTTCGTCGTCGGACGCAGGATGTGCCCCGGGTACTCGCTCGCCATGCGCATGGTCGAGTACTTCGTGGCGAGGCTGGTCAGGGAGCTAGAGTGGCGGCCGCCGGTGGTGGGGGCGAAGATGGACATGGCCGAGGTGTTTGATTTCACCACCGTCATGAAGCATCCGCTCCGTGCTCGCATCATTCCGAGGCGTTGAAGTAACATGAAATTATATGGGCTTTAATTTCTAGCTGCAAAGTCATTCCGAGGAGTTGAAGTTACCTGAAATAATTAATTAATTAATTATATGCATGGGCTTTAGCTGCAAGTCATATACTATCTTTGTGATGTACCCAAAAAAATAATAACACGTATACAATGTATGTATATGTATATGTCTATATCTATATCTATGTCTATATGTCTATGTGAAATGAATTACCAGCTGTGGCTGCAAGAGAACAACTACTTTCTACTAGAAAAATGATCTAAAACAAATTAACCTTAGTAGTGATTTTCCATGGACATGCAAATTGTTGGGATTAAAGGGCAAAACCAATGCACAATTAATCTCTCATCTTGTAGTGAATCATGAGGAGAACATCTACCATCAGATCAGCAGTAGAAATGAATATGCACATGCACAATAGACAAAATGATTTACGTGGAAAACCTCCTCAAGATGAGGAGTAAAAACCACGGGACAACCGGTCCACTCCAAGCCAAACTTTTACTATAATCAACAATGGGTACAAGGAGTCTTCTCAGAGCATCTAGAGGATTACACCAGCAGCAACACATTCATCAAGTTACAACTCGTTGTAACTAGCTACAACCACAGCCTTCCAACAAGAGGAATCAGCCAAACAAAGAAAACACAGATTCTATCTCTCTCAGTAATCAGTTCATATCTCACAAAACATAGCTCCACTGTGCACAAATTTTGGTAGGCTAGTAGATCCACAAGTCCCCTAACCACTGACCAAATTTCAGCTCAATCGGACACTGTTTGACCACCCAAACACATCATCTACCAAAACTGCTCTGTCCCGAAACTGCAGTGACCCGAACTGACAAAACTCCTCTCAAATACTCAACCAATCCTCAAACCAACTTGAAAGATCGAACTACTCAAAGTAAGGAATGAGCTCACCAAGTTTAGTGCCAATCCAACCACGTTTGAGCCTCCAATCACCGGCGTGAGGATGACCGGTTCACAGCCACTAAATCTGGACAGATTTGCTTCTCCTTCTTCTTCTTCCTCTCTTCTCTCAAGTTGTGGTGAGTGTTCTGCTCTCTCTCTCACTCTTTCACAGCAGCAGCTGCATCTCCAAGAGTGGAGGCTAGAATTTTTTCTTTTTGCACTTCCCAAGGAGTTATCTCAACCGTCGATTCAATCCGAGATCAACGGTGCACAAGCACTTGGGCTTGTGGACTGTTTTGTTTATTTGCTGGACTCTAAAGTCATCCTCCATGTGGAGGGATAGTCCAACACAAATTGCCTTTAGCAAGAGAATAAACTGAAGAGAGAATAATACTAAAAGTTTATGCCCCGACATGTAAAAACTAAAGAAAGAGTCATGCTAAAAAGTTTATTACGATTTATTATAAAAACAAATTTAATAATTTATGTAACGATGCTAATTATATATCATAAATCTTAATATTATTTTACATATAATTCGATTAAAGTCGAAAGTTTCTGACTTGTCGGGTAGCGAGTTGTCGCAAAGCGTGGATGACACTGTTTAGGGATATAGGAGGTTTTTTTTTTAAAAAAAAATAGGAACAAAGAAGTACTCCCTTTGTCCTATAATACAGGTCGTTTTAGGACCGATGGAGGAACCCAAGGCACCAGGTAAAAGACTCCAGCACCCCTATAAACCAATCATTGTCCATGCAGCAGACTGAGAAGAATCGCTTTAATTGCTATTGGAAAGCGGTCACACATACGTCTCCTCCCACATCCTTCTCCCTCCGTCTGTTGTTTTGTAATTTTTTATTCGTGTAGTGGATAACAAGGAGGTGACGGATGGACAGCTGCTGTACTCGGTTATAGGATAAATCACGACGCTAGGAGCTAAAACGACATCCTTTCTGATATATTTTTTGGACCCTTAGACGACGTGTATTCTGGACGGAGGGAGTAGCAACCAGCAAGTAGCGAAGGCCTCAGCCTCGCTGTTGATGTGGCCTGTCTGCCTCCACGGCTCCACCCGAGTCGCCACCACACACCGCGTTGCCTTTTGCCGCGAGCGACCGTAGCGAGGAGATTTGCAATGGCGGCGTCCACTGCTTCCCGCCTCTCGCCCCCTCGCTTCCGCGCCCCTTCCCCGTCTCCTCATCCTCCAATCCGCCGCTCGCGCTTCTCCCCTGTTCGCGCAGCCAAGTACGTCCCTTTCTTCGATGCCCTTCCTCTCTAATTTGCCTTTGTTGCACGGATATTCTCGCCCTGTTCTTGGGAGCCTGGAGTAATGTTTATATCAGTAACTGAAACGAAACTAGGACACCATAGAATTGTAATTTCGTCTTTATCCCCGTCTGTTTTATGCGCCTTTTCCTGCAGGCTCTACCATTATGTGCTGTTTAGCAGAACTTCTCGTATGTGTGCCCAGTGATGTTTTATCTATGTGCGTTTGTTTTGATGGCCTCTAGTTCTGGTCACTCTCAACTCCTGTTATTGCCATCGAGGTGCAAATTTAAGTTGCTTGCCTCAGCTAAACAATGGCACAATTGTAGGTTGTAGTTGCAGATAATTATGGCTCTTCACCCAATTCTCCAGTATGCCGACGACACCCTTATCATTATGGAGGGTTGTGGTGCCCAACTGTTTGTGCTAAGAGCATTGCTGCAGTCCTTCTCCCTATCAACAGGGCTTAAAGTCAACTTTCAAAAATCAATGATGGTACCAATTAATGTCTCCCCTGACAAACTAGCACACCTGGCCAGGACCTTTTGGATGTTCTACAGGGTCTTTGCCTTTCACTTACCTTGGTCTGCCAATGGGGATCACAAAGCCAAGGATAGAGGACTTCCTGCCTATTACCAATAAGTGTGAAAGAAGACTAGTACATCCTTATACCTCTCTCAAGCTGGTAGACTGCAATTGACAAACTCAGTGTTCACTGCCTTGCCAACCTTCTCCATGTGCACTTTCTCCTTACATGTCACCATTAGAGAGCAGATAGATAAGTACAAAAAACACTGTCTTTGGAGAGGGTCTGATGATAGAAATAGAGTGAATGCTAAAGCTGCCTGGCAACTGGTGACAACTGCAAAAGAAAGTGGAGGCCTAGGAGTACTGGATCTGAAAACTCAAAATGAGGCCTTATTGCTCAAAAATATCCACAAATTCTTCAATAAGCTTGACATCCCCTGGGTCAGGCTGGTCTGGGAGAAATATTACAGCAATGGCAGACTCCCAAGTCACATTAAAAAAGGGTCCTTTTGGTGGAAGGACATTCTCAAACTTCTGGACAAGTTCAAAGGAGTGGCCTCTGTTACAGTCCAAAATGGTGAAACATGTCTTTTCTGGGATGATTTCTGGTCTGGTAGAACCCCAAAGTTGGAATACCCAGAGCTATATTCCTTTAGTAAGAAGCCTGCTATGTCCCTTCTAATTGCAAAGCTTGGGCCACCCCTCATTGACACTTTCAATCTTCCACTCTCCATCCAGGCCTATGATCAATTCCTCCAGCTTGAAGCTTCGGTTATTAATTTTAATCCTTCAGAATCCAATGACTCCTGGTCTTATATCTGGGGAGGACCTGAGTTCTATTCCAACAGAGCCTATAAGCAGCTTGCTGGCTCTAGGCAAGTGCATCCAGTCTTCTCCTGGATTTGGAAATCGTCATGTCAGCACAAACATAAAGTCTTCTTTTGGTTGTTGACTCAAGATAGACTCAGTACCAGAAACATTTTAAGAAGGAAGAACATGCATCTGCAGTCATATCTTTGTGTCCTCTGCAATGAAAGTGTCGAAGAAACAGTTGAGCACCTTTTCCTGCACTGTGCCTTTGCTAACAGCTGCTGGAATCTTATTGGGCTAGCTGTGCAGCAAGATCATGAGCCCCCTCAGATATTGGAGTCCTTTAAATCCCAGCTTGGTGTTCCCTTTTTCATGGAAATCATAATCCTCATGTGCTGGAGCATCTGGACTGCAAGGAACAATCGAATTTTCAGGAATCAGGAAGCAAACCCCCAAACCTGCAAAGTTATCTTCAAGCATCTCTTTAGCCTACTCAGTTTGAGAGCTAAGAAGAAGTACTTTCCTGCAATCACTTTATGGCTAGAGCAACAATTGTAATTTTTCTTATTTTCTTTGTTTCCTTTTTCGTTTCTTAATTTCGCCATCTTGGCCTTTGTACCTGTTGAACTTTCCGGTTTTTTAAATATATTTTCCAGTAGGGGTGTAAGCCCCTCCTGTTCCCTCAAAAAAAAAAAAAAAATAATATGGCTCTTCAAGTTATTTTATTTAGTCCATTTCTTCTGGCAGTAACTCGGTATTCAGTCATATGAATCTGTAATTGTAGGTTGGAAGCTGTGCTGTCTATTGGTACTCATGCAATCCCACACCCAAGAAAGGTTAGTTATTTATTTTATTTTTAACCACATAATTCAAATTGCTCGGTTGATCATTGTTTGCTTTTTTCGTAATCCTTTTTTGCAATTGAGCTTGTCAGACATCCATTGTATTTTTTATATTTCGCAGGCTGCAAGTGGCGGAGAAGATGCTTTCTTTGCCAATAGCGATGCTGGCGGAGTATTTGCCATTGCAGATGGTGTCTCGGCGTAAGCCCATCTTTGCTGCAATAAACTATTTCTCCACACAAAAAGAAATGCTGCAGTGAACTGCAATCAGTGCTTTTTGAGTGTCTGTAGCACTTTCAATAAACATAGATTGCTTTCAGTAATATGCATTAACACATGGTTTTTATCCTGCTAGTCATTCTCTTATCTACTGACAGATGGGCAGAAAAGGATGTCAATCCAGCTCTGTTCTCTCGAGAACTCATGAGAAACAGCTCTAATTTTCTCAATGATGATGAGGTATCTCTTGCTAAACCTCAGTACTATTTACATACACCATTTCCTTTACTCTATGAGCCTGTAACAAATTTACGTCACATGGAAGTTGCAGGTCAATCGTGATCCTCAGATTCTTCTCATGAAGGCTCATGCTGCAACTTCTTCTATTGGATCTGCAACAGTGTAAGCATTGTTTCTAAAGTGTTAAATGTTGTATAGCCTTACAAGTAACTGTTCTGGATGATACTTAAAAAGATTTACAATTCATTTCAATGGTAATAGAATCATCGCCATGCTTGAGAAGACCGGGACTCTGAAAATTGCAAGCGTGGGAGATTGTGGGTTGAAAGTTATTCGTAAAGGTAAACTTGGTTAAAACAATATATAACTTACCTATTTTGTACCAATTCTAACCAGTGATTCTCTCCTCTTCTTCCATGACATACTAGGACAAGTAATGTTCTCTATATCCCCTCAAGAACATTACTTTGACTGTCCATACCAGATAAGCTCACAGCCAGAGGGTCAAACATATCAGGATGCATTGGTATGTGCCTACTTTTACTAATTATTTTTTTATTTATTTATGTTTACTTTGCTTAGTCACCATCAATACGATGCATCACTGTAAAAGTTTAAGCTTAAAGGTGGTGGCTAATTGGTATGTGAAAGTCAACCTATCAGGAAGACCAATATTGGATTCATTAAATCTCATGATCTAAATGGAAAAAGAAAAGTGTCATGCGCATATTAAGATTTTTGTATTGGTATATGTGAATACCTCCTAGTTACTTTCAGATTTTGTGAGCTTCACGACAACGGTCAGCATGTGCATATATGATCCAGCTGTTCAATGAAGATTTCTGATTGATTTTCTAAGTCTATTGGTCTGTTAGGTTTGCAGTGTAAATCTCATGGAAGGTGATATGATTGTCAGTGGCTCAGATGGACTTTTTGACAATATCTTTGATCAAGAGATCGTTTCCATAATTTCTGAGTCATCAGGTGTAGCTGAAGCTGGTAAATTTCTTGCTTCCGCAACAAGGGTCATTATACCATATGCTCCAGCCCCTAAAACCATGTTAACCTTTTACACAGCAAAAGCGTTGGCAGAGCTTGCAAGAAAACACTCGGTGGATGTCAAATTCGATTCACCCTATTCAATGGAGGCCCGGAGTAGGGTGAGATACAAATATCTCTTATGATACTCTTTTCAACATGTCATTCTTTACATCATCAATGATGGAACATGTTGGCACTGCGGATATGCAGGGTTTCGATGTCCCCTGGTGGAAGAAGCTACTTGGAGCCAAACTAATAGGCATGCATAAGCTCTTTATAAGATGCCATGCTCTTTATTATATACATCAATAGCAAGATCAGTAAGCTCATTGGTGCCCAAATTTTGTAACTGTAGGTGGTAAGATGGATGACATCACAGTTGTTGTCGCACAAGTGAAGACATTAATGGTCCCAGATGAGGAGGTAGCCCTAAAAAAAGTCAATTGTGATACAAAAGCAACGCCGTTTAATCTTTTCATCTTTTTGTTGATGTGAATATGTGCTATTTCAGGGTGGCGACACAGAAGAACAAAAGGGGAACGAGCAGGCCGTTGCTGCTATGGTTGCATCCACTGAACGAAATGAATGATCGAGAACTAGCTTGAGTTCTTGGACCATCCTCATTTTCATTCTCTTCATTTTTCTTTCTGTGATGACTGTAATTATACTGCACATAAAGCAATTGAAGCAAAATAAGTTTTTGTCACTGTGTGTAGCTGTGCGTATATACTCCTCTCTCCTATATATTGGGTTTAAATATCAATGGGAAAAAAATATGCAGTCAAAGTTTGGTACACATCAGCCTAGTGTCTCGTGTCCACACCTTTACGATTATTAATGAAATACGCCTTCGAAGCTGGGAAGCGTATTCGGGGTAAGCCGGTTGTGACCGTTCGTTTTGCACAAGGCAAACCAGTCGCTAAACCCCCACGAAGGTCCGAACCCTAAAGCACAGAGCTCCCCATGGCCGCATCCACGGCGGCGGCGGCGGCGGCGGCTGCCGCGCGGAAGGGCGCGCTGACGGATCAGAGGTTCTCGGAGCTGTCCCCCCGCTCTGTCCCCGGAGGTGGTGGAGGCCCTGGTCCGCGGAGGCTTCCAGCGGTGCACGCCCGTGCAGGCGGCGGCCATCCCGCACCTGCTGTCGCACAAGGACGTCGCCGTCGACGCCGCCACAGGCTCCGGGAAGACCCTTGCCTTCATCGTCCCCGTCGTTGAGATCCTCCGCCGCCGCTCCTCCCGGCCCAAGTCCCACGAGGTCGCCTCATGGCTCCTGACCTCCATACATCCTCTGCTCTGGCCTCCTGCTACTTCTGACAAAAATCTGCACCCTTTTTCTCAATTTCGGATCAATAATTGAATCGATGTGTTATATTTTTGCAGGTTCTTGCTCTCATTATCTCTCCCACGAGAGAATTGTCCTCGCAGATTTTCAATGTGGCCCAGCCATTCTTCGCGACCCTGAATGGCGTGTCGTCCATGCTCCTGGTGGGTGGGCTGGATATCAAAGCAGAGCTCAAGAAGGTAGAGGAAGAGGGCGCAAACATACTGGTGGGCACTCCTGGGAAGCTGTGTGATATAATGCACACGGATGCTCTAGAGTACAAGAATCTTGAGGTGGTTTCAGAGACAATGGAATCCTGCGTGTGATTCTTTTCTCCTGAATTTGGTGAAAATGTTGTGGCATTGATGTTAGCTCCATTCGTTTCTGTGTATGCATGGGAAGCAGATTTTGATCCTAGATGAGGCTGATAGGCTCTTGGATATGGGATTCCAGAAACATATTAACTTCATACTTTCAATGTTGCCGAAGCTGAGGAGGACTGGGCTTTTCTCAGCTACCCAGACGAAAGCTGTTGCGGACCGACTATCCAAAGCAGGGTTGAGAAATCCTATAAGGGTTGAGGTTAAGACAGAGGCAAAGTCCACAAGCAAAGATGCCGGTCAGCAAGAGCTTGGTCCATCCAAAACACCATTGGGGCTTCGTTTGGAGGTGCATCCAATATACTTTGTTTTTGTTATGATCATGTGTTCTGGTTTTTCTTGAATTCTAGCTGTTCCCTACAAAAATCATGATCTTGTTTTGGTGCAGTATATGATATGTGAAGCATCGAAGAAGTCATCTCAGCTTGTTGATTTCCTTGTTCAGAATAGTGGGAAGAAAATAATGGTGTAAGTACATGATGAATTGAAATTTATGTTTGGCTACTTATTCTTAGTTATGTGTAGCATTGTGCTAACTTTTGAACCCTCCTATCCCTGCAGATATTTTGCAACATGTGCTTGTGTAGATTATTGGGCTGTTGTTCTTCCACTGATTAACTCGCTTAAAGGTTCTCCAATAATTGCTTACCATGGCAAGATGAAACAGGTTATTAGAGCAAAGCACTTTGTTTTCATGCTCCCCCTGTCCAAAAAATATGAGGCACATTTTAACTGTCTAGACTGGAGATTTGTCTTTGAATATTTTAGTAGTAGTTTTAAAATCATAATAGTAAGAATGTATGTTTGAATATGAATCCAATTATATCAATTTTCAGTCACATATTATTCTTATATTAATTTATTGGTCAAACATGAATTTGGATAGTCAAAGCATGCCTTACATTTCTGGATGGAATGAGTAATTTTTAGTATTTAATATTTTAACATACTCTGTCTTACCAAAGCAAAGACCAAGTCACATTACAGCATTTGGGTGTGATACAAGGGGTGTCCTAATGACTTGCTTCCCTGATTTAGTCTATCCTTTTTTTTCTAATATGTAGGCCCATCGAGAGAAGGCTTTGGCATCATTTTCTGCTCTTTCAAGTGGCGTTCTTGTCTGCACTGATGTTGCAGCAAGGGGTCTTGACATACCAAGTGTTGATCTGATTGTGCAGGTTATATTCTGCTCTTTCCTCCCTAAATTTGAATCTTCATGTTCAGGCATCAGCTGATAGTAAGGATGCCGTGTTTGTTCTTCCAGTATGATCCACCTCAAGATCCCAACGTTTTCATACATAGAGCTGGCCGTACAGCACGTTATGATCAAGAAGGGGATGCTATTGTGTTTCTCTTACCAAAGGTATTTTGTTCTGTGATGACTTTTCTCATTGTTCATTCGGGAAGTGAATGTAGTTCTTGTATTTATTTGCTATATGCGCATGTCTGTGCAGTCCTTGTTTAGCAAAAAAAAGAACATAAGGTTACTTGCACTGCAGGAGGATACTTATGTCGAGTTCTTGAAGCTTCGAGGTGTTCCTCTCACAGAAAGGGAATGCCCCGCGAACACTGATGATGTCATACCGCAGGTGGGTTCTCTTGTACAAAAATCGTTTAGGGATAGTGGTAGCTTTGGTTTTAGTCCAGGTACCACTTGAAATGTCAGTGATATCATGCTATGGTAACGTAGAAATGTTACCCTGCTTAGGAGACCAATTTCTAATTTAATAACCAATATGCCACTTTGGGCTGCAGATTAGAAGTGCTGCGCTCGACGATCGTAATGTCATGGAGAAAGGACTTAGAGCGTTTGTCTCGCTTTGTTCGAGCGCATAAGGAGCACCATTGCTCTTACATTTTTAGGTGGAAAGATCTCGAGATTGGAAAACTAGCTATGGAGTATGGTTTACTTCAGATCCCATCCATGCCAGAAGTGAAGCATCATTCTCTTTCACTGGAGGGATTTATTCCTGTTGATGATGTTGATATTACACAAATCAAGTACAAGTAAGAACTCTATCCCAAACATAACATGTTTTGCTTTTTTTTTTCTTTTTTTTGCTGCTCTGTTTTTAAGTAACAGCTAATTTGTTGTGTTAGATCTTGTAGTAAATGAAATGTCTATATTTGAATGATAATGTGTGGATTGTCCACATTTGAATGATAATGTTTGAAATATGAATTCTTCCTCTGTCCTCACAAAGTAAAAACTCAAATATCTTCCATCAGTCTTTTGTGATTTCAAGTGATCAAGTCTGCATTGAGGCTGCTTTTTCCTCTCTTTTTTTCCTTCCAAAATCTACCCAGCAATTCATAGTTGTTTTGCTTGGTAGTATCACGTTGGGGTTGACATGATTTTCTGTCTTGCTTCACTGCAGGGATAAAGCTCGAGAGAAACAACGCAAGAAGGCACTGAAAAGGAAAGCGGAAGAGGAAGCTCAAAATCCAAAGCCAGAGAGGAAGAGAGCTCCAGAGAAGCCAAAACGGAAGAAGACAGGCAAGCAGCGCCAGTCAATCCAAACCAAGGAGGACCTGGACGAGCTGGCTCATGAGTACCGACTTCTGAAGAAGCTAAAGCGTGGAGACATCGATGAAGAGGAGTACGAGAAGCTCACTGGGTTTGGGGATTCTGATGGTGACGCTTCCCATGGGGATGCGAGCAACTTGGATGAGAGGAAAGAGAAGGGTAACAAGGCGCAGAAGAAGCTCAAGCAGAGAGGAAAATGCAGAGGGCCTAAGAAGTTCGAAGGGAGGAGTAAAATGAGGAGCAAAAGGAGATAGGAAACCATATAGTGTTGTTGGAATTTTTTTAATCTTTGTTTTTGTGAAAATCCTGATCCAATTTTACAGCAATTGGAATTTTGCACAGAAGCTATGCATGCCCCACCCCCCACGGCTACCTAGGGCCTAGTTCTTTGGTTTGATGATAATGATGGGTGCTTCTTGTCAAAAAAGGAAAAAAAAAAAAAAAAATGATGGGTGCAGGCTGCAGAGCGGGAACTGGGTGGGGCCATGATATTGTCTTCCTTATCTAACTCAAGTAAAGGCCGAAAGAAAAAATGGATTACTATATACACCTCCGGTCATTGGTCCCATAGCATTAAAAACCACAAACAACAATAATTTCAAATTGTGTAGTTTAAAATATGCAAGTTAGATTCGTGGAGTTGTAAATACTTACAAAATCTCCTAAATTCAAAGGATCCAAAGAAAATATTTTGAAAAGAAAAAACAGTGTCATATACAAGTATTTTTGAAGTAGTATATGCTCATGTTTTGTTGAATATTTTATTTTCTTGAAGGCACGATTTGACTTGTTGCAACTTTTGAGATCACACTTTGGCCACTGGTTTCCCTTATTTATACATAGCAAAAATTGCCTGAGGTCACACTTTGGCCAGTAATTTTCTTTATATATAGCAAATTGCCCGTGTATTACAACAAAATTTATAACTTGTTGTAGGGGTTACCTACATTTGTAGCTCAGAAATTTATCCAACGGTGAAGTAATATGTTTCAATACGTGTATGCTAAAAAAAATGAGTGCTTGAATCTCTTTTTTATAGTGATTATTGCCTTTGTATAGGAAAAATCGTCAAATAGTAGGTTTTAGTTAGATAGTTGGATTCTAGAATCTCATTCTAAAATCTAAATTTGTATATCTTATTTCCTTTTTGCATAAGAGATCAAAATAGCAACCATGTTCGCTTATTGCAAAAGAACATGTACAGAGTACATTGTTGTGCGACCACCTGAACGTCTTATGACTTAGTAGCTGATGTAATATAATGGTCGTTCTAACTTGTACGAGTGTACACGTTGAGTTTGGACCACAAACTAGATAAGGAGAGATGCGATGGCATTATGAGAAATAAAAAAAGATAGACAAACAAATCACTTTATTTTTAATATTAATGTTACGCATATAAACAAGTCAGCCTGCACGCTGCAACAGACTGTATAACATGTTGTACATTCACTTGGACAACTTGTTGTTGCTTGGAGATTCATTCAGAAATCATTTCATCCGTTCCAATTTGCCTTCGAATTGTACTTCTGTACTTGAAGTATGAAATGTAAATGCAATCATTGAAAGGAAGAACCCGTGTCTTGCATTTATCTGATCATGGAAATATGTGGGATGGCGAAAAGGTGTCTTGTCCTAAAGGATATGGCAACCATTTTCACTTCTATGCCAAAGGACATTGCCCATTTGGGTGGCTATGGTAACTAATGACTACTCTAGTCTCGATGAGATCAACCGTGAAGGTGTCTATCTGAGAGGCAACTTGAAAAAAAAAAAAATCGATCTCTGTATGATTATCTTGTAAATCTAACAAACCTAAACTTATAAATCTAACAAACGTAAGCTCGAAAAAAAAATCGATCTCTCTGTTTTTTTTTGTTCTTCAACTTTTGGCTCCCGTTGCAAACTAACGCATACCGTTGCAAACTAACGCATGGACATTATTCCTTCTCTAATTAATACTAAATTTCACTTACTTTGTGTATATATTATAATGACATATAGCTAGCTAATAGTAATTAATAAGCCAATAGAAGATCTCTGCCAGGTCAGCCATAGGTGCGAACAAGCCAGACCCAGAGCGCAACGACAGCAGTGAAGAGGGCAGCGAAGACGGCAGCCAGGACGACGCCGATCCATGTCTGACCGCCGGCGCACGCCGCCAGGATGACGGTCCATCCCAGCGGGAGGCCGACGCAGGCCACGCCGACATTGACGACGGCTTCCCGCAGGGCCTCGGGCGCGCGAGGCAGGAACAGGGACATGTAGAAGAGCAGCTCCATCACCAGCGCCATGTAGACGCCCCACACGACGACGGCCGGCGGCCGCCACGCCGCGCTCCTGGAGAAGACGTGGTCCTTCCTGTGGAACTCGTAGGCCAGGATCGAGGTGGCGCCGATGCAGACACACGGCATGTAGACGGCGCATACCCAGAAGAAGGCACGGCGCGTCCCCGACCTCCTGTTCGCCTCCGCGATCGTCAGTGCCGGCGGCGACGACGAGGACGCCGCCACTATCCACTGGAAGGCACGGGGAATAATGATCTGCTTGTTGTCCTCGTCGGCGACGTGCGGCTTCGGCTCCAACTCCGTCGTCGCTGCTGCTTCTTCCCGGTTCGTCGTCGTCGTCGCCGCCCATTGCGCCATGGTCGTCGTCGATCGATGCATGATGCCCGCTGCGCCGGCCATGCTGCTGACACGGCCAGTCGTCGTCCACACGTGTTTGTTGGTCGTCGATCGATGCATGATGATACCCGCCGGCCGCCGCGCCGGGCCTGTTGCTGCCACGGCTAGTCGTCCACCGTACGCGTTAGTTGTCGTGTATATGCTGTGTATATATAGCTAATATAATTGGCCTCTGCTCCGACATTTATACATGTAGCAGCTTCCTCTCCTTCCTTCATCGATCGGCACACGATCGAATAAAAGGCAACTAATCTTCTCGATCAAAATACTGTATCACCATTTGCTATCCGCAGAATGCCATATATATATAACGATCAATTCCTATATAAACAAAACTCTCTGTATTTCTATATATGTGCTCTTGTCTTGGTGAAAGATGCGGATCACTAGGGATCCATATAACCAAACAGAAAGGAGAACACTTATACTAACTAGAGAAATTAATAAGTACGTGCAACTAATAAGGATTGCATTGCACTCCTAAGCAAATTTACCTTATTTTTTCTGCTGGCTTATAGAAGGTAATAAACGCTTTTGGTGTCTATTTGGATTTTGGAGAGGCAACTTGAATAGGTGTCTATTCAAAGAGGCACAACACATACCATGCGAACTGCATGCACAGCAGAGTTGTATTGGATTTGGACTCCGTACCGTGATTACGTCATCCGTTCTAACATAGGCCTTGAAATTGAACTCCGTGTGCTGGATATATGTGCTTCTCTGGCTCATATGTATACGAGTTGTCTCGAGTCGGGCATGACGGCCTAGACACAATTCTCAGTAGCCTATACAGATACAAGCACGATAGAGCGAAGGATGACGATACTTTCAAAATAGCAAATGCCCTTAGGTTGCTACTGGTGATTGACTTCAAACTTATATTAGCTGTTGTTTTGTTATTACATGTTGGCCTAGACATATGCGTGAGTTGTTGTGTACTAGGTTTGAGGTTAGTGTACGTTTTGTCTATGCCAACGTGTAATAACAACTCACGCATATGTCTATGCCAACGTGTTCTCCCGATTGCAAATGGGCTACAGGTGATCTCACATAGTTGAGTTGTGGTAATAAGTGGACCATAAGTGTCCATACAACGAGTTTTGCCAAATTAGCCTTGCTCTTATACTCTGCAACAACCAGTCGCTTTATGTCGCATGCCCGTCGTGCATTAATTGCCTACTGCTCAAGCAGCACAATCATTCACATACGTCACGAACAATTAATCAACAAATGTCATATAAATATTTAGTAAAATACAATAGATTCCAAATAAGAAGCCTCACCCACGAAAATAACAATGCTGGTCTCCAATATCCGATGTCTGACCGGTGCAAAAAAAACAGGTACTTCAAGAAAATGTTGTGAAACACTACCCCTAGGTCAATTAACCAAAGGCAGGAGCCCCCAGTCCCGACTCCACTCCCGAGAGGCCTCAAGGGGCATATGAAGCAACAATTCACGCAATTCCCTCTCCTTTTTTTTAATTCATAAATCATCACTTAACATAAAACATCATGTCGTGTTGCTCAAGATGAGTTAGGGCAAGTGATGGAGCTGTAGCCTTGATCCAAAATAGGCTCTTCACCAAAATAAGCTTATTACCCAGAGGCACAAGTCACCATCCATATGAAGTCAGATGTTCGTGGCAACCTAAGCTAATTACATGCTATACATGCTAAGTTAAAACCCTCCGTCCATTCAAACAAAAATGGTTGTGGAACATTCTACAAATGTTCGTTTATATGTCGCCTAATATACACGAAATCTAATAAACCTATCACAGAACAAAACCGCCCTACCTGTTCTTCGCAGCAAAATCCAAAGCTTACAGGAGTGATCCACCGGCTGAGATACCATGTGGAATGTAAGCATTAGATTAATAACAGAGAAAACGAAGAAATATAAGCAATCATAACGGTTCGGCACTCACCTGAAATAACATCACAAACCTACCAGCATTTGGAGCTATCCATCTGCCTCTATGCAAAAATTCATACAACATAGATCAATCACTTTTGGACAAACATAAATCCGACCAAGACTGGTGTATGACAATTTAACACAAGTCCAATAAGGAAAGCAGACAACCTACCTTATGCGCCTGTATGAGTACAAATCCGTAGAACAGGAATAGAAATGGTTTCTCACAGACGACAATCACGGTAACAATATTAGTTGTTTTCAGTACGGTCGCGAGCGCGAACCACCACCCTGGTTTCTATTGGGTCCATGGCCCCCACCATCTCTGTAATTATCCCTGCGTCCACCACCACCATAGCCACCACCGCGGCCACCGCTGCACACCACACCATGGAGTCAAAATTACATAAAAGGCCGCATGAATCATGGTTTAGTACACAAAGTGTTACTTTTCCACTTGTGTAATCACCTTGATGAAATCACTCATGGTTCATAGATTACAGATGTAATTTCAATACGTAAACATTAGCACATGACAACATAGCACACCAAAATGTAATTACTTCACCTGTTGCCACATTCAAACTATTTTCCCTCCCATCAATGAACTTTTTAATAACATATGGTACTGCAATCATCTGAATATTACTTTATTCAACTAATTAGCTTCTGCGGTTATAGGAGAGTTCAAGCCAATAAAAATCGATAATGCCAACATTCACCGCCCATGTATTACTTATTTAGAAATTAGAATTATATATCATAGAAGGGCCTGAATGAAAGCACAAATCATGACCTTTGAGCTTGTTTCTGATCAACCATTAGTATCTTATGTATGATAGAACAATTTACAAACTCAGTTTGGTTGGACAATATCTATCATCCTATAAATGAAGGGCCTGAATGAAAGCACAAATCATGACCTTTGACGTTGTTTCTGATCAACCATTAGTATCTTATGTATGATAGAACCATTAGTATCTTATGTATGATAGAACAATTTACAAACTCAGTTTGGTTGGACAATATCTATCATCCTATAAATGAAGGGCCTGAATGAAAGCACAAATCATGACCTTTGAGCTTGTTTCTGATCAACCATTAGTATCTTATGTATGATAGAACAATTTACAAACTCAGTTTGGTTGGACAATATCTATCATCCTATAAATGAAGGGCCTGAATGAAAGCACAAATCATGACCTTTGAGCTTGTTTCTGATCAACCATTAGTATCTTATGTATGATAGAACAATTTACAAACTCAGTTTGGTTGGACAATATCTATCATCCTATAAATGAAGTTCAAAAGCTCTCAAAATGGAAGTGTTAACAGTGCGCGGCATATAAAGTCGATCACGTGTTTTTGTTTCTGGCAGGAATTATCGTATGTAGCTGAAAGTGCAAATGAAATTCCATAGACCATGGAATCTCAACAGCACTACTTGATTCAATTTGATATGGCAATAATGCAATATGTACTTCACATCTAGCAGATAAACAGATAAAAACAACTTAGTACTTACCCATGCCCATAAGAGGGTGCTGCTCTGGGTGCTGATTTCTCAGCCATCACGACACTAATTTTGTAGCCTCTCATGTCATAATCTATAACATGAACAGAATAGATGCATTAGAAACTGAACTCAGAGAAATTGATATCGCATAACATTGAAAACTTGACAGCAATCTTACTATTGTAAAATGAACCAGCTGAGTGAGCAGCAGAAGGATCTTCATAAGCAAGGCAAGCATCTCCTTTGGCTTTTCCTGAGTCATCAGTGTATATTTTTATGTTCCAGGGCCACTGATCTTTGTAACCACGTTTTTTTGCTTGATCCTTCCAACCTGTTTTTTTTTTTTTAAAAAACGAAAAAAAAAAATAGCCACAACCATTACAGAATCATCCATTGGAAAGATAACTCAAAACTAAATGCATTGATTTCAACAGCATGCTTAGCTCATGTAAAATTAAAAATGAGATGGAACTCTAAAGAAGCGGTGATTGATAATAAAAATCTAAAAAGTGAAACTCTAAAAGATAATGTGAAACCATACTCTATTCAATATAGAAAGGAAAGGAAAAGAGAAAAATCAGTCCATACAGATATCCTAAACAGACAAGGTAAAATTCTGAAAAAGCATAATAACAACCAAGGAGGCAGTGAAACACTAATGCCAGATTTTATGTAATAATTCATAACATTTTCCATCGCCAGAAGGCCCATTAGAAGATTGCATGAGTATAATTACACACAATATAAGGTTGTTCTACCTATTCAGCAATAGAAATTTTGGCAATAAAATGCGCCAACATAGTGAGCACAATTACAGGCGTACAAACCTAACTAGCAAATTAGTAAAAGATAAGTAATGAATTCTATTACAGAATTATAAATAAATAAATAACATTTGAGAAAATGGTAATCTTGTAAGCATATAATTACTATCATACAAAAGTAAGTGATGTAAAATTGAATTATACCTGGCCGATTCCTCCAAATAGCTCCTGTAATTCCTCAACGGTGACATCAGGAGGCAAATTTGAGATGTAAATCCTTGCATTGTCACATGTCTCGTCACAATTTTCATCACACTGCTTAACTTTTCCAGCTGGTTCAGGGTCAGCACTACCAGTATAGCCACCACCGCCACCGCCGCCACCATGATAAGGTGGCGGTGCACCCCCAGACCCTCCACCCCCAGGCATGGACCGACCACCATATCCACCATCATATGTAGGAGGCAGACCCCCTTGCCCCCCTGGGGCACCACCATATTGGTGTGGAGGCGGGGCACCATAGCTTGGTGGGTATGAGCCTGGGCCACCACTGTAGCTATTAGGAGGCGGCACTGCAGAGTCTGAACCATAAGCATTGTTGCCTCCATAGGAGCTCGGAGGCGCTGCATAGTCACCCGCAGGACCACCATAGGAAGGAGGACCTTGCGGAGGAGCTTGTCCATAGCCACCGGCATTGTAGCCACCTTCACTGCCCCTTTGGTTCTCCTGATCTCGTCCTCCATAGCTGCCACCTCTGCCACCACGGTGGTCATCAAAACCACGGTCACTACTACCACTTCGATTGTATCCTCCTCTGCCTCCGCCATCTCTGTCGAAACCACCACCTCCTCCAGAACCATAATCACCACTGCCACGGTTGTAGCCCCCACCACCTCCACCAGACCTATTATAACCCCCACCCCCACCACCGCCACCTCCACTTGGGCAAGGTGCTCCACACTTATTGCATTCAGTCCTCCTCGCAAAGTTCACATTGCCACAACTGCATCAAGATTCATAAATTTTTCAGGAAAGAAATACATCAAGAAACCAGATATAATAAAAACGATTAAGTTTTCTGCATCATGAGAGAACTAAAGTTACATAGTTTTAAGTATATGAAACTAAAGACAAAAAAAAAACATATCCGTCTCCTATAATCCTAATCAAATGCTATACATCTATGAACTACAGTTGCCTGAATTGTGCATCTCAGAGTCAAATAAATTTACAAAGCCAAGAAAATCAGCTTTCAATTGTCATCACTAGCCATCTAGCTCCCCAAATATTTTGGAATTTATAATGAAATCAAGACACCGAATGCTTCAATCCATAGAATCTTAATAAAATCCTGTAAACAAGCCAACGCAAACAACAGGAAGCTATATAACAACCAGCTACATGGATGCAATATGCAAATCAGTATCCCACAACATAATGATTCAATCACCCAAACACCGCAAAAACATCTCGAAACAGTTTTACTTGACTAAGTCTACACGCCAGAATTCGCATGACATAACACGGTTCAACGAATCTAGTCGAACAGAAAATGAATGAACAAGGTATAGGAAAAGCACCTCGCGTCAGGGCAAACCCAGTCGCCTTCGCGTCCACCCCCCCCGCCCGCCACCACCTCGGCCACCTCCACCTCCACCTCGTCCTCCGCCACCGAACCCGCCGCCGCCACCGCCTCGACCACCTCCGCCGCCGCCGCCGTAGCCTCCCCCCGCCACCAACCTCCATATCCTCCTCCCCGCCGCCACCTCCGTACCCTCCTCCACCGCCTCCGCGCCCACGGCCGCCGCCGCCGCCGCCGCCTGCACAAGCACGAACCGCTCAGAAGCAGATCCAGGGAGACAAACACACGCACACAGGTCGCGTGATCCAAACGCGACCTCGGCCACCATATCCGCCGCCGCCGTAGCCTCCGCCACCGCCGCCGCCGCGGTAGTCGTCGGATCCGTAAGACCCTGACATGGGCTCAGGTCAGGTCGCGCCGAGGCCTAGGGTTTGGGACCGTTCGAGAAGACAGGGCGGAATAGAGCGCTCGTGATGCGGACAGGGGAGGTGTGATGGTGTATGTGGATTAGGGCAAAAAGAAGCCGCGTTTCCAAGTTGCAAGTTGCAACCGGGATAAATCGTACTGTGGTGGGCTGTTATAGGGCGGTTCGGGTGGCCGGAAATGGGCCGATTGGCTCCTTGAAATATATAAGCCCAGTGTTACTATGTATTTTGGGCTTTCAGTGAGACTGCGGCAGCATCGCTCGTTCGTATGCTTCTGTTTTTGGCCCAGCAAAAAACTACAATTTGAGTGTCATTTGAGTATTTTCTCACTATTTTGATTTGAGTTAATTTCACGGATCTACAGCTTTTAAACAACTAAACTATATAAGATAAGAAGTACTCCCTCCATCAATAAAACTATATTTTATTATTCAAATTATATCCACAAATATAAGGATTTCTGAGTATCTAGTCAACGATTGACCGAACCCACCATTAACCGCGTCAATCGAGAATCATGAGCTTGTTCCATTGTTTTGGGAGAGAGGTTTGAAATGTTTTCCCCTCCCTTTTTAGTTTATTTATAGTAAGAGTTCTAGAAACTCTCAGAACGTCGGGACGACATAGATTTATTCTTGTTTGTTTAGGATGCGCCGGAAATGATTTTTACCGTGTTTAATTGATGGCATGGGAATTTTTTTGCTTTTGTGTTTTTTTTTGGAGGGGTAGAGATGAAGCTGATACAACACCATATGTGTTCTGTTAGACTCTCGTTAAGTGGGACTCGCATACCATCCTCTTTCACCTTCTTCTTTCAACGCAATTGCCCAACCACAACCAATGGGGCCACCCACGTCATGGTTTGAGTCACATTAGGGTCACTCCTACCAGAAGAGGAGCATCTTGAAAGAACATATTTTTCCCCTAGGGGCGGGTCCTTCTGACCTATCCCTAAGCTAAACACCAACTAAACACTCCCTTACATATGTGTGTAGAGGGGGAACAATCTATGAGATTGATTTCTTGATACGATCATTTGAACAGTGGTAGTTTTTTAATTAATCTTTTAGAGTGTTTTAGAAAGCCGCAATACAACGCTTTATTATTGATTTAAATTTACATTATATCCATCAATATTATAGCTAGGTACAATAATGCAAGGTAGTTGACTTACTTCATTGCAGACAGCTGATGCTACCGCCATTTTTCATATATAATAAGGCACGGCTAGACATATAACGGTCTCCTAAACTATATTATATTACTTATATTTATAAATTTATGATAATCGGATCGTATATATAATTATCAATCTAATCATATCAAATTTATAGTATTACAATCGAAATTGTTAGCAAAACTATTGGTCAAATATTCTAGAGTTACTTACCCACATGCTCAGCTTCACGATTGGGCAATAAACATGAACTCCTTTCTTTGAAAAAAAAAACAAAGAAAAGGGCTTTGAAATTCGCATGTACTACGTATTTTTTCATTGGATGTTCGTTAGATATGCGTGGCCTCAAACACACGGGTAGCCCAATCTCAGAAAATACTATACGGATCTCATCATTGCACGCCGGCCGGCAAGAATGTTTCTTTTTGTGTTTGATGAATGAACTCCGGAGTCTTTGACCAATAATCATTTGTCGTCGCTGCAGTGCCCGTTTCAACGTGACACAATCTTCTTCCGAGCCATGGCCGCCCTTGTGTATCCAACAAAACAAACTGGCCTTCACGTAGCGCAATGCCGACAGGGTGATCACGACTCGTCACCCACGCCCTACATGGCCGCACGTCTGCGTGCGCCATTTTTAAACACGCTGACCCTCATCATGCTGTCACGTATATATAAACCGTGGGCCTCCCGCCATTTCCACTCAACCAGATCAGCTCTCAAAGCCATCTGATCCATCGATCTCCTCCTCCCTCCTCGTCACGCTCTCCGCCAAGCAACGATCGATGGCGGCATTCCTCCCCGTCGCCGTCCTCCTGTCCCTCCTCGCCACCGGCGCCACGGCCGGCGGCGGCTACTACGGCCCTGCTAGCCCCTCGACACCGGCACCCTACACCCCGACGCCCGCCACCACGCCACCACCACGGACGCCCGCGCCCTACACCCCACACCCACAGCCCGCCACGCCTAAGCCGGCGGCGCCGTACACCCCACCGCCGCCGACGCCGGCCGCTTACGGCCACGACGACGAGAAGACGAAGAAGCTGGTAGTGGTGCGCGTGGAGGGCGTGGTGATGTGCCAGAGCTGCGCGGGCGGGGCTCGCAGAGCCTCGCTGCCGCGGCGCCGCTGCCGGGGGCCAAGGTGGCCGTCACCTGCCGCGACTGGAAGAACCGCGTGATGGCGTACCGGAGGGCCGTCGCCGACCGCAGCGGCTACTTCCACGCGGAGTTCGGCGTCCAGCCCTCCGGCAGGTACCTGAAGGGCAACCCCGCGGGGCCTGCTTCGTGCGCCTGCTCTCGTCGCCCGACGCCCAGTGCAACATCGTCACCAACATCCTCGGCGGCATGGAGGGCGCGCCGCTCCGCGACGAGGGCAAGCGGTGGACCGACGGCCGCGGCTTCAGCAACGTCGTCTACGCCGCCGGCCCGCTGGCGTTCAGGCCGCGGAAGTGCGCCCCCGCGTACCACTACTGAGCGCAGCACGCAAGAACAGCACAAGAGCACTGAGCACACGCGTGTATACGTGCGCGCCCGTGCTTCATTTCGGAGGACGATTTCGATTTTTTTTTCCTTTCCCTGTTTCGACTGGTGTTTGATTTGTTGTTTGCGGTGTGACATTCTCTGTAAGCTAATTTTGCTCTGATATGTTACATGAGCGAGAAGGCATTTAAATTTGTAAACTTCAAGGTTCAAGCCTCCGAATCATGGCTCTCCTCTTCATTCTTCATTTGTACTATATATACATCCGATCGTTTACAACATGCTACCAGAAGACCGTATCTGAACTGTGTTAAGTTCTTTTTTGCTTCTATTTTAAGAAGGTTATAAAGATGCAGACATGTCTTACAGCTCTCTTTTAGTAGTGGCACAAGAGATTTTACAGCTTGAGAATGTTAGCGCTTAGTGTAACCACGGGCAAACATGGTATTGGATGCGTTGACAAATTAACATTATATTCTGACAAAGATCCTCCGCAACTGAAGACCTGAACTGACCTGCTTGGCAATCCGCTTCCTGATTGTTCTGCGGAGATCGGGCTAGGAGTATGTCATCTTTTTCGGAAAAACTCACCGTGCCGATCTCCGGCCAAGTTCCTGGTCTTACTACATGGGGTGACCCGCGCACGTGGGATATGCGGGGATCACTCGAGGCGTGAGCGGCAGATGAGGAGCAAGCTGATGATTGCATCGAATTTGCTGGAGATGGCGTCGTAAGGCGTTGGGGACTAGGATGTTGTTTCAGTCAGCGATCAACGTGATCGTCGGCGATGACATCTTGCGTCCTCACGAAGCGGGAGGCATTTGCAATACAAAGGCTTCCCGTCACCGCGCTCGCCGTCGACCAGGTGTTTGAGGAAATGTGCCCACACTGATGCACAACATACTATGTTTATAGGTGAGGACAAATGCTTGACATTGAAGGCCTTCTTACCTTACTTTCCACTACTATTATGATTTATTTACGTGCAATGTGTCAGATATCAATTCGCTTTGCCTTTTTAGTTTCTTCCATTTTCAATAACAAAGTGTCATTTTGCTTGAAAAATGATGAAACAAAAATAAACAATGTCCTAGTCTCCAAGTGACCAAATGCTTTATAGAGTGGGTAATGTAAAATTTTAGTTGGCTGGTACAATTGTTACGAACAATAATCACCTTAAATGCAAAATCAACCTTCAGTGTTGGATTCTTCCACCAATTCTGAAATCTCCTAGAATAAACTTAAGAACGTTTAAGACAGATGACTTCCCAAAGCTGTAGCGCTTGGAATTTTTCTCTCATCACACACGAGAGCTGATTATCTCAGAAATACAAGCTCATTGTAGTGTAGTTCGCACTAGCATTTCTAGGTAAGGATTAAGGAGTACATGAAAGAAGCAGTAAAGGTAAACTGCGTTATTTGTAGAGGTCAAACAAAATTAAATCAGTGACGAGGGCACCATATATCTAGTGAAATAACAACAAATTGTGGTGGTTGAGGTCATGAATTCAAGTCCCCCCCACCCCCCTCCCCTCTTCCCATCCCACATCGACCAACCAGGGTTTGGGGTCTTTTCCGGTTGGTTGACTTAAGAGCTTGTTCCTAGTGGAATACCATGGGGATGATCTTTCCTCACAAACTGAGCCTTTTGTTCTAATAAAGAAATTAGACCCCATGGCACCACCTACCAAGTAGAGCAGACACTCCTTTTACATGACAAAACTTTTGGCATGTGAGTGCCAATGCAAAGCCCATTCCAAACCCCAAGCCACAAAATATGAACAATAGGGCAACACCAACTTTGTCTTCCCACCAACTGTTACCTTCTGAAGAAGTAGCTGAGCTTGCATTATCACATTGTTTGGACAGTGGCCTTCCACAGAGGCCCACATTGCCTTCAAATGAGCTACTGGGAAATGAGAAGAATTGGTTGCTCTGTGGTACTCTTCCAGTTAAATTGTTGTATGAAAGATTCAGCCAAGCAAGGAAAGTTAGAGAAGTTAACTCTTGTGGGATTTCCCCTGAGAGCTGTTTCGAAGAGAGATCTAACGATTCAAGCTGAGCCAAGTCACCAAGCTGTCATGGAATTTCTCCCATGAAAGCATTATGTGACATATTAAGACCATGGAGTGATACAAGGCTCCCTATTGATCTAGGAATGACTCCATCAAATGCGTTGGTTGATAAATCAATTGCGTTGAAGGTAGTCAGCATTTTATTGAATGTAATATCCAACCCTTTGTATGTAATTGTGATGACATAATGGTAGAAAAAACCTTGCGAAAAGTGTTGGGCCATATTTGTATAATAATAAGCCCAGCCCAGTCCAATATGTATTGTATATGCATGTGTATATCTAGACAAGCAAGAAAAGTGAGTTTCCAGAGCTTTCCCCAAACTCTACATGGTGTCAGAGCCTGGTTCCGTCGCGAACGAGCCTGTGGCTCGGTGGTAAGCCTCTCGGTTGGAGGGCTGCCCACCCGGGTTCGATCCCCAGCGGGGACGGTCCGTGTGTCGCACCTGGGATTTATTCCCAAAATAAATTTGCTGGTCCTGGACGTACGCGTGTAGCCACAATGGTAGTGCGACGTGCCCGTCGCTTGCGGAGCCCATAGGACTCCGTCGATATCCAGAAGGACGCGTGGTGTGTGTATAGTTTGTAGATCTAGCGTGTGCTCTAGGGGTGTGTGTTGTGTGCGTGCGGGGTGTGTATGGGTGTGTTTGAGCGTGCGTTCAGATACTACAGCTGTACCATAGGAGTCCAGGCTCAAAAAAAAAAAAAAAAAAAAAAAAAGCCTGGTTCCGTCGGGCGCATCCATGGTGGCGATTCCAGTGGAGTGAGGGTAGGGATCTGCAGGAGTTGAGAGGAGGAAGTAATACCTGAAGCTGGGCGAAGCTGTTCTTGCGGCGCCCTGCCTGGAATCGCGAGTGCAGGGGCTTGGCGGCGACAGCGGAGGTGGTGGAAGGCACGGTGGTGTCCATCTTCCCTTGATTCAGGTGCGTGAAGCCGTTGGAGAGGTGGTGCAGACCGGTGCGACGCGGCCGTGAGGTGGTGCGGAAGGCAGTGTTGCTGCTCGAGCTCACAAGTTGTGCGAAGCTCGAGCGCTGGCTAGCTTTGGTGGTGGCAGCTGCCCGAATCGGCTGCTCAGCGCGCAGAATCGAAGCTTTTGGGTGCGATTTGGAGGTGCTTGAGCGGAATAGCAGCTGCTGCATGCTGGTGAGTTCCCCAGGATTTTGCTTGATTGCTTGCTGGTGGTGGCGTGTGTGCAAGCTGTGTGCAGCTGTGAGGTGGAGGCAGTGCTGATTGCTGCATCAATCGGTGAGTCTGAAGGCGAAGAGGAAGGAGGGCCAATCTGAGAGCTAGTAGAAGAGCAGAGGAAGCACCTGGGTGTCATCCTGTTGGAGTACTTTTGTGTGAGTTCGTGAGCTGTGGTGCTGTGGGAAGAGAAACAGGGCTGCTGGCTGGTGGTGTTTGCTGCTCGTATTTGTGAGTAGAGGACCTGTGTCGTGGTGTGCTAGGTGCTCAGGTTTCTAATTTCTTGGAGGTGTGGTAATCAGGGAGATTCTAGCAGCGTGGTGCACAGGTTGAGTTGTGGCTACTGCTGGAAGGTGCTACAAGGAGGTGGACTGTAGAGCAGAGAAGCTAGGAGCTTGTGCTACGCAATCTGTACAGCTTTCTACAATGGCTGAGAGTAGAAGGATTGAACAGGTGTTTGAAAAGTTAGCTGAACTTCTTACTCCAGAAGAACTTGAGAAGTTGGCTCAAATATTTTTGGTGAAAAGTTCAGAACTGAAGTCAAATACAAGGGGGTCAAAGCAAATGGCAACAAGTCTTAGCAACCTCATCAACCTTGCTCAAGCTGACAAAGGTACTTCTCATGCCAATTGGATACTAGATTCAGGTGCATCTAGACATGTTACTGGTACATCAAGTGAATTTTCATCATATAATTCTTTCCCTTCTACACGTAAAGAAACTATTCAAACAGCTGATGGAACTGCTCAACCTATTAAAGGGGTGGGCACAGTCCAATGCACTCCTTTGATTACACTATCGTCGGTTTTATATGTTCCTTCTTTTCCTGTTAATCTAGTATCCATAAGTGCTTTGGTGGATCATATGGATTGTCGTGTTACTCTTGATCGAGAAAATTGTTTAATTGAAGATAGAAAGACAGGAAAGATGCTTGGGAGTGGTATTAGGCGTAATGGCCTCTGGTTCTTAGATAGAAGGATAGATAATTCCACGTGTACTGCTCTGGCAATTTCTGCAAATGAAGAGGAGACTAAGGTGATACTTCAACATTGCCGGTTGGGTCATATGTCCTTTGACACTATGTCCAGAGCATTTCCTGATATTATGAGCAAGGTTGATAAGAAGAAGTTGGTGTGTGATGCATGTGAGTTTGGAAAACATACGAGAGCATCCTATATTAGTAAAGGACTCCGTAGCACATTACCTTTTATGTTAGTCCATTCTGATGTTTGGACATCCCCAGTGGTCTCTATTAGTGGAATGAAGTATTTTGTGACATTCATTGATTGCTATTCTCGCATGACATGGGTTTATCTCATGCGGCATAAAAGTGAGGTACTCAAGTGCTTCAAGGATTTTTGTGCATGTGTTAAGAATCAGTTCAATACTCAGGTTCGGATGATTAGAACTGATAATGGGACAGAGTATGTGAACAATGAATTTGCTACTTTTCTTTCGGCTGAGGGAATACTGCATCAAACTTCCTGTCCAGATACACCTCCACAAAATGGAGTAGCTGAAAGGAAGAATCGACATCTCTTGGAAGTAGCAAGATCACTTATGTATACGATGAATGTGCCAAAATTCTTATGGAGTGAGGCAGTTTTGACTGCTACTTATCTTATCAATAGAATCCCATCAAGAGTACTTAATATGAAGACTCCTTATGAAATGCTATTTGGGAAGAATGAATTTATTATACCACTCAAGGTGTTTGGTTGCACTTGTTTTGTTAGAGACCATAGACCTTCGGTGGGAAAGCTTGATCCACGTGCAGTAAAGTGTATTTTTGTGGGGTATTCTTCAACACAAAAGGGATACAAGTGCTGGAGTCCTAGCGAACGACGCTTGTTCGTAAGTATGGATGTTACATTCAGAGAGCATGAGCCTTTTTATGGAGAGAAGACAGATTTGAGTTCCTTATTTCTTGACCTGGACTCGTCTAGCATGGATGGTGATTGTCGAGAGGGGGAGAACGAAGATTCACACACTACAGAAGGTGATCACCAACCAAGGAAAATGGAATTTGTTATTGAAACAATTCCACGACCAATGGATGACCCTAATCTTACAAGTGTAGAAGAGTTTAGTCCAGAAAGAGATAACAATACTGATCAAAGTGGACCTGTTCATCAGGAACAGTTAAGAAGAATGGAGGAGACAACTAGTGGTTCGACACCTACTGAACCAAATGGAACAGGTGCGGGCTTGCAAAATAGAGTTATCTCAAAAGTATATACAAGGAGGAAGTTTAGAGCCCAACAAGAGAACACCGAGTTGGTCCAAACACCAACATCTGAAAAATGCCCTTCCGCTCTAGCGCGTGAAAGTGAACCAGAAATTATTGATGTATCTTCAACCTCAGAGATTGATGTTGAAAACTCCTCAGATGCTCTACCCATTGCATTACGAAAAGGTACACGAGTTAATGCAGGAGTGCCTGCACAAAGGTATGGTTTTGAGCATGACATAAGTAACTATGTTTCATACGCATCATTATCTCCTGCATATAGAGCATTCATTGCTTCATTACAATCTGCATATATTCCTAGAGATTGGAAAGAAGCAAAACAAGATCCCAAGTGGTGTGAGGCCATGATGGAGGAGCTTAGAGCTCTTGAGAAGAATAAAACTTGGGATCTCGTAAAACTACCTGCAGGAAAGAAAGCTGTAACCTGTAAATGGGTGTTCACTGTGAAGCAAACTCCTGAAGGAAAGGTTGAAAGATACAAAGCTCGACTTGTTGCGAGGGGTTATAGCCAAACATATGGCATTGACTATGATGAGACATTTGCACCTGTGGCGAAGATGAGTACTGTGAGAATTTTAATATCTTGTGCAGCAAATTTTGGGTGGCCTTTGTACCAGTTAGATGTAAAAAATGCTTTCTTGCATGGTGATCTCCAAGAGGAGGTGTATATGGAGGTTCCACCTGGTTATTCTAATCCAGATATGGTGGGAAAGTTATGTAGACTAAAGAAATCTTTATATGGACTCAAGCAATCTCCACGGGCATGGTTTGATAGGTTCAAACGCGCATTATGTGCCATGGGATACAAACAGTGCAACGGAGATCATACTATATTTTATAAACATTCAGGGCGCAAGATCACTGTGTTGGCAGTATATGTGGATGATATCATTATTACTGGTGATGATGAAACGGAGATCAAATGCCTCAAGGGGAATCTAAGTAGAGAGTTTGAGGTCAAGGACCTTGGTCAGCTCAAATACTTTCTAGGTATTGAAATTGCACGGAATCCAAAAGGTATTGTTCTATCACAAAGAAAGTATGTTCTTGACCTACTCAATGAGACCGGTATGCTTGGATGTCGAACTGTATCAACACCAATTGATTTGAATGACAAGTTATGTGCTGAATCGGGTCATCCTGTCAATAAGGAAAGATATCAGAGACTTGTTGGGCGCCTTATCTATCTATGTCATACGAGACCCGATATATCCTATGCAGTAAGTGTTGTGAGCAGGTACATGCATGACCCAAGGAGTGGACATTTGAATGCTGTATATCGGATCTTGAGATACTTAAAGAGTAGCCCAGGAAGAGGCTTGATATTTAAGAGTAATGGCCACTTGAAAGTAGAAGGCTATTGTGATGCTGATTGGGCTAGTTGTCTTGATGATAGGAGATCAACTTCAGGCTATTGCGTCTTTGTTGGGGGAAACTTAGTGTCATGGAGGAGTAAGAAGCAAACTGTTGTATCTCGTTCAACAAATTTAAGCAGAATATAGAGCGATGTCTCTTGGACTTTGTGAAATGTTATGGGTACGGAATCTTTTATCTGAATTAAATGTGCTAAGAAAAGACCCTTTGAGGATCTGGTGCGATAACAAGTCAGCTATTAGTATTGCAAATAATCCTGTTCAGCATGATAGAACCAAACATGTGGAGATAGATCGCTTCTTCATCAAAGAGAAGTTAGATGATGGCATACTGGAGCTAAGTCATGTAAATTCAGGTGGTTAAATAGCTGATTGTTTGACAAAAGGTTTAGGAGTAAAGGAATGTAATTTAGCATGTAGCAAGATGGGAATGATAGATATCTATCATCCATCTTGAGGGGGGAGTGTTGGGCCATATTTGTATAATAATAAGCCCAGCCCAGTCCAATATGTATTGTATATGCATGTGTATATCTAGACAAGCAAGAAAAGTGAGTTTCCAGAGCTTTCCCCAAACTCTACAAAAAGTTTGTTTGGTGCCCTAGAACCTGTCCATTGCTGATACTTTTTTTTTTCAAGAACATGCTTATGCATGTATTTCATTAAGAGGATAAGAAGTTAGACAGCATAGTGTCGGTATCAATAGTGGTGCCAGAGGAGTGCGAGGAGCACGCGAGACTCCATTGCTGATACTTGACATCATTGATTTCAGTTTGCCAAACCATTCTGAGTGCAAGTTGCCAGAGAAAGTGTTACTTGCCAAATCAAGTATTTGCAAACTTAAGAAGAAATCCCTTGTTTTATCACCAGATTGAAACTCCCCTATTGTGCCATAGAATTGGTTGGATCTCAGTACAAGAACTCGAAGCTTAGGAAGACTCCCCAACCAAGAAGGAAACACATCATGGATTTGGTTATTGCTGACATCAAGGAGCACTAGGCTTTTGCAGTTTGATATTGATCTCGGGAGTTCCCCCTCAATTTGGTTGCCATTCAAATCTATTGTCTCAAACATACACCCTTCCTTAATTTTTTGAGGCAACATCCCATGGAACTTATTCTTCCTCAATCTCAGTACACTCAAGCTTCCACCTTCGAGTAAACAATGAGGGACCAAACCACTAAAGTTGTTATAAGATAAGTCTAGGATCTGTAGTTCTCTCATGCCACAAATCGAAGTTGGCACATAGCCATGTAATCTATTTTTGGACAAATTAATATAGACAACATTGTTAAGATACCTACCAAAGTTAGGATGAATTGAAGAGAATCCATTATTCGAGTAATCTAAGGCAACTGCACCATAAGGTAAGGATATGACAGGTATGGGTATATCTCCTTCAAGCCTATTGAAACTAAGATTGAGAAAAATTAGATTTGTCATTGGAATAAGTGAGGACTTTTCAAGGCTAGTAAATGCATTGTTTGAGAGGTCCAAGTTTCCAAGAGTGTCCTTCCAAACCACCCATATCCATCCTGGTATACTCCCGCCAATCTGATTACTTGAAAGGTCTAATTCAAGAATGATATCTAGATACCTCAAAGCCCTTGGGAGTTCTGTGAGGTTGCAAGATGCTAGGCCAAGGTGCTGAATGTTAGGGAGGACAGGAGGCAGAGCACCATCTTCTGCGTCAATCACTGACAGCATATTGTTAGAGAAACCAAGAAAATAAAGATTTGTTAGTTTCCAGAAAGGGTTAAGTTCCACTGTGCCTATCAAGTGATTTGATTCAAGGTTGAGATATACGAGACTCGGAAGTTGGGCAAATGATGTTGGCACTGGACCACTAAGTCGATTATCGCTTAAATCAATCTCAGCTATAGATGAGGACAAAGGAGCAGGAACGTCTTCTATATGACCAGAAAGCTGATTTGAGTCTAGGCACAGAGTTTGCAGTGTCGGAAGCGCAAAGATAGAATTTTTCCTGCATTTACATAGAGAATATGTAGTCAACAGGTTTGTACTACATCTTCCTAAATATTGCAGCAAATTTTCCTTAAAAAGGGGAAACAGGGCACAGAGTACTAGTAGAAGCTCATTGTTTGTTCGATCACTTACAATATTTCCTTTCTATACGTAATCACTAAAGATAAAATTTTGCAAAGCACAGAGAAGGTTCTACACATTATTTAGCATCTGTACTGTACTAGTAGTAGAAACTAGAGCAAGTAATGACAGTTTCACATGCATGCAAGAATCTTACCAGTCAGGCTGTTGCTTCTCAAGTTCAGATTGCTGAGCTTGGTTAGATTCCCAATCCATAAGGGTATCGACCCAGATATGTTGCAAGAGCAGAGCGTTAAACTATTCAGATTTGTAAGATTGGTAATCCAAGAGGGTAAAGCCCCAGATAAATCATAACTGTCAAGCTCCAGGTATGTCAAATTCTTAAGACCGCCCATCCAAGACCAAGAGAACACCGACTTCCTTGGTCCTGAGAGTCCATAGAGACGCAGTTCCTCCAATGACTGGATTTTTCCAATAACTGAGATATCTGACGCCCTTAAAATCCCTGACGTGTTAAGGCCCAAATGCTTCAGAGACTTGAGATTGGCCAGTGATGCTGGTATAACACCAGAACAGTTGATTTTTGTCATTACTAGATCCAGCACTTCCAATTGATTTCCTCTCTGAAACTCTGGCAATTGAACACAAAGATTATCATTCCAGTACAGATCAAGGAACCTCAACCTCTTTAGCTGGAAGATCCTTGTGGGGAACTGCCCCTCAAAATTGTTCCCTGACAGGTCCAAAATCGTCAAGAGAGAAAAGTCTGCAAAGAACTCCGGAACCACACCAGTGATTCCAAAGTTGCCCCTGAGGTTTATCATCGTCAGAAACCGTAGTTGTGAGAAAGAGGGAGCAATCGAACCGGACAATCCGCATGACATTAAGCTGAGGATTTGGATCTGGGGAATAGAGGGCCATATAGTGGTCGACCAAGTTGGCCCGCTGCTGGAGAGGTCCATCTCGTCAAGGTAGAGTTCCTTCAGTCTGCTCAGGTTTGCTATGAAGCTCTGAAAATTGGGCTTGCTAAGGAATAAGTTTGGATTACCAGACAAGTCAAGAACAAGCAACTTTTTTCAGACTTGCAATGCCAGCGGGGATCTGACCGGCAAAATTCGTGTGAGACAGATCGAGGTTGACGAGCTCGGAGAGCCGCTCAAACCCAGAAGATGGGAGCTGTGCTCCGCTGAAGTCATTGCCGCTGAGGCTGAGGTTTCTGAGCAAGGTGAGGTTGAAGATTGCAGGGTCTAGGCCATTGCTCTGAAGAAAATATTGGTCACCGAGGTCGAGCTCGATGACATGCCCGGAAGCCATGTCGCAGGTAACACCCTCCCAGTGGCAGCAGTCGGTGCCAGGTTGCCATGACGGGAGGCTGCCTTTGCTGAAGGAGCGCTTTAGCTGCAGCAGGGAAGACGACTGAGATGCGCGGCATGCCGCAATGGAGCCATTGTTGGCAGTGGCAGTAGGATAGGAGGAGGAGTGTGTGTAGAGGAGGAGCAAGATGAGCAGGTGTTTGTGCATGGAACTCATCTCGTGCAAATTTGCGTGCTTGATTCCTCTGGTAGTTAATTGTTTGGGAAGAAGCTGTCATCATATATAGTTAATTGGGTTCCTTTGTTTCCAGGTCCAAAGTCAGCAATTAAGCATCGGTCAGGTGGCAAATGCTGTTAACCTTGTCCAACACGCTCAGTGTGATCACAGCTTGATGCAGGACATAAGAGGAGGTACATCCGTACATGTGATAGGCGACACGGCAAATGCACTAATTGCAGCGCAAATCTCACTCCATGGGGGAAAAAATCGGCACGCTGGCTGGCAAAGACTCAGCAGGAGCCAGCAGCCAGTCAAAGTCAACAGATAAGAAAAAAGACTTGCCATTCAGAGTCGTTTATTCTTGCTTGCATTTTGTTGGGATAGCATCTCTTTTTGTCATTGTCTGTAACTGACTCTTTGTGTGGTGGAACTGAGAGTCCGGTCTTTGAAAAATAAAAAGGGGCTGTGGCCCGTGCGTTGTTGACATCTCTGAATTAATTTGGCATACGCTTGGTCGCAATGGGTGAGTCTTTTCATGTGTTCAAACTTCAAAGTTGAAATCTGTTTATGCATAGGCCTCTATTTTATTTTTTTAAAATAGTACAACGTGTCCTACAGATTCCAGCTACCTCAAATTGAACACAAAGCTTATCATTCCTCAGACTCCAGCTACCTCAAATTTCAGGCAAGTTCATCTTGATCTACCCCTATCTTTTTTTTTCTTGGCTGTCGATTGTTTTCTCGAGTTGAAGAACCGAGAGGCAAGGCTTTGTGACTGGACCGGTGGGGTCGAGGGTCACTACATGATTGGTTATCTCCTGCGCCAGCATGCGCACTTGCCCTCTCATGGAGTTCAGGTTCGAACAGACACAACCTGTACTTCTAGATTTCTGAAGCTCATTGCGTTTGCATGGAATTTAGTTCTGTTTTTGTCGATGCAGATCCTTCCGTTCAAGTTTAGTTTAGGTTTTACTCCATGAACCACACGATATGTGTTTGAATCTAACACTTCAGAATTAGAATTTTTTTTTAAAAAAATAGGCCTTTAATTTCACCTTGAGATAACACCATTATCATTGAAAACCAGACATGACACAGAATAATCTAGAAAACTGCAACCTTATAACAACGGAGTAGATTTATGTCTCCTGTCTTATCTAACTATATAGTACAACACAAATACATATGGCACTCATTTTCCTTTTTTTAGGAACATTACCAGGCATATATTCCATAATGCTATTGCACATACATATGGATACAGAAATGCTTGCAAATCCATCCTTCTACGCGGCGGAAGATTCTGGACAAGATTGCCAATGCGAAACCCACTCCAAAATCCAAGCCAACAAATGTGAACAAAAGGATGGTGTCAGGTCTGTCCTGCCACAAACTGTTGGATTCTTGATGGTATATTGCTTTTGGAGTAGTTGAACCAGGATTGTCACATTGTTTAGGCACTTGACTTCCACAAAGGCCCGCGTTGCCTTCAAAAGAACTGTATGGAAATGAAAAGAACTGGTTTCCCTCTGGTATTCTTCCAGTCAAGTTATTGTATGAGAGATTAAGCCAACTGAGAAAAGTTAGCGAGGTCAGAACTTGTGGGATTTCCCCTGAGAGATGGTTACTGGAGAGATCCATAGATTCCAGCCTAGTCAAGTTACCAAGCTGTGATGGAATCTGTCCTGTGAAGTTGTTGTGCGACATATTAAGTCCATGTAGTGAAACAAGCCTACCAATTGACTTGGGAATGGGACCAGTAAATGAATTATCTGATAAATCTATTACTTTCAAAGTGGTCTGGATTTTGGTCAAACTAAAATCAAAATTTTTGTATGTGATAGTGATAGTATCTTGATAGATTTCATTCTTTGACATCATGTTTCTATAATAATGCTCTAAAATTTGTCCCTTGTCATTGCTATTGTTCACCATAGATTTTAAATCCTCAAACCATTCTGAATGCAAGTGACCAGAGAAATGGTTGGAGGACAAATCAATTATTTGCAAACTTGTGAAACTTCTACTTTTAGTGACACTACGAAGATCCCTTATAGTGCCATTCAGTTGGTTAGATCTCAATACCAGAACTCGGAGGTTTGGAAGAGTACCCACCCAAGTTGGAAATGAACCAACAATACGGTTATTACCAATATCAAGGAACTCTAAATCTTTACAATTTTCTAGTGATGTAGGTAGCGTACCTTCAATTCTATTTCCATTCAGATCTATTGTTTGAAGCTTACATCCTTCTCCAATATTTTTTGGCAGCAGCCCATGCAATCTGTTTTCTCTTAATTTTAATAGAGTCTGGTTTCCTCTTTCTATGAGACATGATGGGACTGGTCCACCAAAGTAGTTGTAAGATAAGTCCATGATATCAAGATTGTTCAAACTACAAACTGAAGCTGGTATATGGCCACTTAATTTATTTTTGGACAAATTGATATAGATGACATTCGTAAGATACCTACCAAAGTTAGATACAATGGAGGAGAAGCTATTATTTGAGTAATCCAACACAACAACATCAAATTGGGTTACTGGTATTGGTATGGTTCCTTCAAGTCTATTAGAACTTAGATCAAGAAAGGCTAAATTCTTCATGTGAACAAGAGAAGGTGACTTCTCTAATGTGGTCAAACTACTGTGTGAAAGGTCCAAAGTGTAAAGTTGGTCCTTCCAGTTCTCCCACACCCAACTTGGTATGGCCCCTTTAATTTGGTTATTAGAAAGGTCAAGGTCTGTAATAGTGTCAAGATATCTCAGCGCACGTGGAAGTTCTGTAAGGTTGCAAGATGAAAAACCTAAGTACTCGATGCTAGGAAGATAAGGAGCTATCGTATCACCTTCGTTGTCTATGAGTGATATCATATTGTTAGACAAGTCAAGCTGATTGAGATTTGTCAACCCCCAGATAGAGCTAAGCTCTATTGTTCCTGTCAACTTATTTGAGTCAAGATACAAATCCTGAAGGTTTGTAAGCTGAAAAAGTGATTTGGGTATTGGGCCTGTCAATTGGTTATCACTTGACAATTGTCTCGATTTGCAAGAGTCCTGAGGATAAAGGATCGGGAATAATGTCTTCCAAGGAACCAGAAAGCTCATTCGTATCAAGAAAAAGACTTTGAAGGGCTGGAAGAGTGAACAAAGACTCTGGAATATTTCCTGCATGCAAGGCCGAAACAATACTTGTCAGAACATTTGGAATTTTATTAACATTTGGAATTTTATTAATGTATCCTCATAATAAAGAAATACAGTATACACTAGCACTTGTAATAAACATAACAATGTTCTTCATTTCTGAGGATGCAAGTGGGTACCCAATGGTGTTTTTTGTCAGCTAACTAATTAAAGTCAAGTTTTATTCTTGTTTATTTTTCTACTTTGCTCAAAATACAAAAATGCCATTATATTCATTTGATCAATTTTTCGGATCGACCCAAAATAGTTTGAACTTGCATCCCTGTTCATTTCTCAAAGTAGATGCATATATAACATATTTTTTTGGGATTTGGCCTACATCTTAATAATGCACCAAATTGAAATTCGGACTTTGTTATATTCTACAGTTTATTTGTTTAACTAATTAACATTGAAAAGGGTTTAGCTCTAAACCCTTGGATTCTTAGCATAAATAAAATCAAAATTTTCATATGAAACTTCTCTATAGAATTGTGAGTTTGCAAGTTTAATACCAAATACTGGAGCACTAGTGCTTCTGCATGGGGTAGAATTTTAGAAAACATAAGTATTCGAAGCTCATGTCTCACCGGTGAGGTTGTTCCTAGAAAGCCGCAGCTCTTTGATTTGGGTCAGGTTCCCAATGGTTGAGGGTATCGGCCCCAGATAAATTGTTATCAGTAATTTCCAAATATATCAACTTTGTAAGATTGCCGATCCATGATGGTATTTGGTACCCAGAGAAATCACAACCGTCAATGTGCAGCTCACTTAATTTGGCAAGATTTCCAATCTGGTATGGTATTGGGCCAGAAAATTTGAAATCAGTAAAGGCCAATGATGTCAGCTTTGTAAGATTGCCTATAACTGATGGTATTTGCTGCACAGAGGTGTAACAATTACTCAGCCCCAGGTCTGTTAAATAAGCAAGAGTTCCAATCTGATACAGTATTGGCCCAGAGGCACTGCAAGTTGATATATACAACATTTCAAGCATTGTCAGGTTGTTTATCCAAGAGAGTGTCGATTGAGACAAGTCATAGCCATCAAGTCTCAAGTATTTCAAATCATTAAGATTGCCAACCCAGGATAGTACTGGCTTCTCCAAGTCAGATCCCTCCAGTTCCAGACTATTCAGTGACGGTAGCCTTATTGAAGTGGGGAGTTCCTTGTCCATGGTTGCCGTGGCAAGGCTCAAAGTCTGGAGAGACGTCAGATTGGCAAAAGAGAGTGGCGTGTCATAAGTGAAGTTGGTCCCCACTAGATTCAGATGCTGCAAATTGTTTCCAGCTAGGAAATATGTTAATCTTACAGAAAGTTTGGGGTTCCGAGATAAATCAGGCATTGACAAACTTTTTAGCTGGAAGATCATTGTTGGAAATTGCCCTTCAAAAGAAGTGTATGATATGTCAAGACTGCTCAGGGAAGATAATTCAGAGAAGCACTCGGGGATTTTGCCACTGAGTTCTGGTTTGTCTGCGAGGCTGACCGATGTTAGTGAGCGAAGCCTTGAGAAGGAAGGGTGAATAGAACCAGATAAGCCACACCCACACAAGCTAAGAATCTGTAGCTGGGGAACAGAGCCTGGTAAAGCAGTAGACCAAGTCGACCCACTGCTAGATAAATCCACTGAATCAAGATGGAGCTCCCTGAGATTGCTCATATTTGCTATGAAGGTTCTGAAACTTGGTTCCTGAAAATACAACCCATAGTTATCCCCGAAGTTGATTGTTGTCAGTTCGCCAAGCCTTGAGAATGAAGGGTGAATAGAACCTGATAAACCACACTGAAGCAAGCTCAGAATCCGTAGCTGAGGAACTGAATACCCTAAAACAGCAGACCAAGTCGACTCACTGCTAGTTAAATCCACACAATCAAGAAAGAGCTCCTTGAGATTGCTCATATTTGCCATGAAAGTTTGGAAACTTGGGTCTTCAAGATACAACCCGTTATTATAAGAAAAAAAATCAAGAGTGACAAGGTTCTTGAGGCGGGAAATTCCAATGGGGATCTGACCAACAATGTATGTATTGGAGAAGTTGAGGTGGGTGATATCTGTGAGCTGCCCAAACCCAGATGCTGGGAGGCGGGAGTCAAGGAATTGATGGTAAGCAAAGCTGAGGTTCCTGAGAGAGGTGAGGTTGAAGAGCGCAGGGTGTAGGCAACGGCTAAAGAAGTTGAAACCTCTGAGGTCTAGGGAAATGACTCTCCCAGAACCGGAGCCCGTGTCGCAGATATGGATGAAAACGGATCGGATACGGACGGATATCACTCGTACCATATTTGTTTTCATATTTTTGTCCGGGTTCGGATTCGAATACGGATAGTATCAATTATACCGGATAGGATTAGATTGGATATCGACATCATAAATATACAATTTGAGTATTCGGATACGGATACGGTACCGGATGTTGAATGTCCGAACTCAGATACGAACGGATAAAAACTCCTCTAAACGAATTCGGTCTCGAATACGATCGGAAAATATCCGTACCGTTTTCATCCCTAGTCGCAGATGATGCCCTCCCACTTGCAGCAGTCTGTTCCAGCTCGCCATGATGACAGGTTGCCATGGATGACAGAACTTTTTAGTTGGAGGAGGGAAGAAGCTTGATCTTGAAGGCAGTGAGGGGCTGTGGTGTTGCTGATCATGGTTGCAGCTTCTGCGGAGTAGAAGCAGAGGAGCAGGAGCAAGAGCATCGGGAAGGGATGCTTAGTGGGAGCCATCTTGCTATTGGTTCGCTGTTCCATTCTAACGGCATGCAATCCTTTATATACACATGCATATAGTAGAAAAATCTGCAGGGGTTAAATTATTCAGTTGCTCTGAACCATGCATTTTTTTTTTTTTTTTTTTTTTGGGTGTGGTTGTAGCCTTGTAGGCCAGCAGTTCGTGTTTGACGGTCTTTCAATATAGGGGGTCGTGTTCTGTTCAAATGTTTTGCTGTCAAAAAATGTTTTGCTGTCAAAAAAGACTTGACTCGTGATACGATCCAGCCACAACTTATAGTCTTAATACCATTGCTGTCTCCCGCGCTATCCAAGTGAAGTCGTCGGTGACCCAATAGTTCATGCAGTAGTACTAGTAGTGCCTCACTGGCGGCCTAACATCAACGCACAACGATCAAGAAACGAAAGTGAGCGCAAAGCAGACAGAGAAGGAAGTAAAGGGACAACCACACCAGGGGATGGCAAGTGGCAGCCCACATCGAAGAGAAAGGGGACAGACGAAACAGCACAGAACAGCATCGTGGATCCAAGAAGAACAATCGACGAGAAGAAGAAGAAGAAGAACCTAATGTGGAAATGGATATCCCGGCCAGCAACGAACAAGCAGGCAATAACGACGAACCGAAACGGATGCAGCAGTGAAAGTCCAAAGGCTACAGGAGCAGAGCAAACAGCAACGGAGGCGCCGACGCTGCGCGTACATAGAGAGAGGCTACGAGCAGAACAGACGCACCGTGGAGACGCCAAGGGAAGGCGATCCCGGCGAACGAAGAGGGCCGATGGAGCAGGCGGCGGACAGGAGCAAACGCAGCCCACGCCGGCACAAAAGAGGACTGCACGGCACCCACAAACGCGTAGCAAGGCTAGCAGAGGCACGCGGCGAAAAGCCAAGACAGAACCGCCGTGATCACTTCGGAGCGTTGTTCGTCACCATCATCTCCCAAGTCCCAGTTCCCAAATCCTTCTACTGTTTGCATTGAGATGCAGTGACGTGACAGGTTTCATTGCTGGTGAATATTCCTTTCCAGATCTTAAACAATGAACACTAGTAAATATTTGAAGAAGCAAATGGCATGTTTTTAGATTTTTTTTAGTAATTTATCAAAAAAATTGAAAAAAACTATTAACAGCTAAGTAAAATTTACCTGTAGTACACTAGGTTCTCCAAGAAAATAGTCCATAACGCTGGCTCTGCATTTTGCTAGAACCAAGACACGCGAATAGAAAAAGATCCCCGTGTGCTTTGAGAAGCTTGTGCCTCCTGGTAAGATCTCTCTCGGTAAAATCTCTCTTTAGGTGTAGTGTAGGCCTCAAGGCTCTCCTGGTAAGATCTCTCCCTAGGTGTAGTGTAGGTCTCAAGGCCTAACAAAACTTATTAGGTATTTTGCTACGAATAATTGATGTAGGTGAGTTAGCATGATAGAAGAGAAGTTTTTAAGAAAGGGGAATATGGAAGAGAAGTTATTATTCGAGTTAATCCAACGTAACCTCCTTAGACAATGTTATTGGTATTGGTATTCTTCCTCGAAGTCTATTAAACTTAGATCAAGAAAAGTCAAGGATGTCATATGAACAAAAGAAGGAGACATAACGTTTTGATCATGGAACTCCTTCAATGCGAACTGACAATCTCCCCCAGGAATAGGACGGTGTCCAATTAATCCTACAAGCCTTCATATCCAACTCCACTTCTGACAATATATTTTATAGAATATTATTCACCGTCCAATTAATCCTACAAGCCTTCATATCAAATGATCAGCGCTACAACAGGAAGCAGTGGACACCTTCTCAAATCCACAATGCTGTTGCAGCTCACTTACATACCCATACTCAGGCACTTCTTAAGCAAGCCCATACCACAACAAACAACTTTGCATCAGGCCATTCTCCATGTATTCTTCAAGGGACCAATCCACAGGCTGATCAAGCAGTCACCCCAGTTCTAGAAACTACCCATATGATGAACAGGTACTGCACTAATAATCCTGCCATGACCTGAGTCCAGGTACCAAACGGCACAACACGACAACATCCAAGGTATGCAAACTTCGAATGCAGGACCTTCACTACCGGCGAACAGGTACCTTATCCACATGCCGGTGCTGATTCATGGAGTGAGATGCTATTCTGATGCTTCCTTAACTCCTGTTAACAACTCCCAAACGCCTAGAACAGCAGGGATTTTTTTTTTTTTGTCAATACACAGGTTCAACCAACGCAAGCTACTATATTCATCAAAGCTCAGGTCTCTGGAGTCCATTCCGTTCTCATGGCGGAGGCGGCTGCGCTTGCACTGGCAGCAATCATCAATGACCGCCTCAACTTCAATAACACTATATTCCTTTCTGACTCTTAGATTCTTGTGCACTTCCTTAATGCACTTGACCACAATAATCCACCGGATTGGAGGATCAAGCCTTACACCCAAATATTCAAGAATACTGCTAATAGACGTCATGGCAAGATTTTCAACATCAATGGAACCATGAATTCTACAGCAGATGTACTAGCTAAACAGGCTTTGATAGCTCCTGTCCACTCTGATGCTGTATTTCAACCTGTATGCTCCTACGCTTGTCATGCTTCTCAGTGCAGTCTCTTGGAGGCACTCCCTGATGTACACTTTCAGTCTGTTAGACTGATTACAGCGCTTTGCTTCTGATATAAAATGGTTTGTAGTAAAAATAAAAAAAAAAACTCGACTAGGAGCAACAGTTACGATTGCAGCCCTCAGCTCTGCCGGCATCAGGGGCGGAACCACGTGTATTTGAGTGAGTGCGGCCGCACCCACAAAAAATTTTAAAAACAGTGTTAACAACTAAATTTTTATTATATACACCCACAGATTAAAAATCTCTTCACCCACAGAACAAATGCACCCCTCAGAATTACTCAACCTCCGCCACTAGCCGGCGTCCAATCCTTCTTCCGCCGCGCGGGAGCAGAGCACCTGGCGTAGAGCTGTCTGTCTCCGCTGCCTGTCCCCGCTCACTGGAGTCGAGATCAACCAAATCGAGATGACTTTCCCGTGACCATCAAAGCCAATCTACGCCTGGATTTACCATTACCACCTATGTCCACCCTTCATTGCCCGATCACAAGCTCTACTCTCTTCCCCACAATTGCAACGACCGCGCCCCCGCCCCACCCCCCCGCCCCCAAACCCCCCACCCCCTCGATTCAACTGCTCCTCCTCCACAAATCCAAACATTTCTCCAGGATTCAGCTACCTCCAAATTTCAGGCAAAGTTCATCCTGATCCGCACATTCCCCAAAATATTTGTCTTGTCTGCCTATTGTTTTCTTGGCTTCCGGAGGCAAGGCTTCCTGAAGATGATTGGAGATCGACGAGGTAGAGGGTCGGACAAACCGGTTCTCTCTTGCGCCGAACTGGGCAGTTAGGGGAGCCACGCTCTCTTGGTCTTGGAGTTCAGGTACGCACAGGCAGCCTCTACACTTCTCGAGCCTATTGCACTTGCGTTGCATCTGATTCACTTCTGTTCTTTTATCATGTTTACAGTACAGTATTTTGATTCAGATCGTTCAGTTCAAGTTTAGTCTAAGTTTAACTCCATGCCTGAACTAATATATATGTAAATTTAGCACTTGACACAATTGTAGTCAGCTGTAATATAGTCCTTTTCACCTTGATATAACACCACTATCCTTGGGAATCAGATCTGAAACAGACTAATCTGGAAAAAACTAGTCTTATCTTATAGCAATGGTATATGTTTAACCAGTACAGCACAAATGTATATAATATATATGTCTTATATTTTATTTTATAGAAACAATACTAGACATATGCTGCATAATTGCATTGCATATTTTACATATAAATACAGAAACGCTTGTAATTCCATCCTTCTATGCGGCAACACATTTGGGACAAGATTGCCAGTGCGAAACCCACTCCAAACCCCAAGCCAACAAATGTGAACAAAAGGATAGTATCAACTCTGTCCTGCCACAAACTGTTGGATTTTTTATGGTCTAATGCTCTTGGAGTAGTTGAATGAGGATTGTCGCATTGTTTAGGCACTTGCCTTCCACAAAGGCCTGCGTTGCCTTCAAAAGAACTGGATGGAAATGAAAAGAACTGGTTTTGCTCTGGTATCCTTCCAGTCAAGTTGTTGTAGGAAAGATTCAGCCAACTGAGAAGTTAGAGATGTGAGATCTTGTGGGATTTCCCCTGAGAAATGGTTACATGAGAGATCCAAAGATTCCAGCCTAGTCAATTCACCAAGCTGTGGAGGAATTTGACCCACGAAATTATTGTGCGACATATTAAGTCCATGCAGTGACACAAGTTTGCCAATCGACTCGGGAATGAGACCATCAAATGAGTTACCTGAGAAATCAATTACTTTAAAAGTGGTTAGGATTTTGGTCATCACTAACTCAGAACTTTTGTATGTGACAGTAACAGTGTATTGATAGCTCTGTTCATATGATATGTTTGTGTGATGCTCCAAAATTTGTCCCTTATTGTTTGTATCGTTCATCATTGATTTCAAAGTCTCGAACCATTCTGAATGAAAGTAACCAGAGAAATGGTTGGATGCTAAGTCCATTATTTGCAAACTTGTGAAATGTTCATCACTTTGATGGCCAGCATGAATATCCATTATAGTTCCATTGAGTTGGTTGGATCTTAAGATAAGCACTCGAAGGTTTGGGAGTGAACCCATCCAAGATGGAAATGAACCAATAATACGATTATTACCAATGTCAAGGAGCTCTAAATTTTGGCAATTTTTGAGTGATTCAGGTAGTGTACCTTCAATTCGATTTCCACTCAGATCAATTGTTTCAAGCTTACATCCTTCGCTAATTTTTTTTGGCAGCACCCCATGTAGCTTGTTTCTTCTTAACTTCAATACAGTGAGATTTCCTCTTTCTAACAAACATGCTGGGACTGGTCCACTAAAGTAGTTGTAAGATAGGTCCAAGATATCAAGGTTGTTTAAACTACAAGCCGAAGGTGATATATGGCCACTTAGTTTATTATTAGAAAAATTGATGTAGGTGCCAGTTGTAAGATACCTGCCGAAGTTGGGCACGATGGAAGAGAAGTTATTATTTGAGTAATCCAACGTAACCTCCTCGGATGATGATACTGGTATTGGTATTCTTCCTTGAAGTCTATTAGAACTGAGATCAAGAAAATCCAAGTATGGCATATGAACCAAAGAAGGAGACTTCTCTAATGTAGTAAACATGTTGTGTGAAAGGTCCAAACTTTGAAGTTGGTACTTCCAGTTTTCCCACACCCAACTTGGTATGGCCCCTTCCATTTGGTTATTCGAAAAGTTGAGATATGCTATGGTGTCAATATATCTGAATGCAGCTGGAAATTTAGTAAGATTGCAAGATGCAAGAGCTATGTCAGTGATTTTAGGGAGAGAAGGAAACACCGTATCACCACCTTTGTCTATGAGGGATATCATATTATTAGACAGTCTAAGCGTAGTGAGGCTTTGCAACCTCCAGATTGAGGTAAGCTCAATTGTGCCCGTCAATTTATTTGACTCAAGGTTGAGATACTGAAGGTTTGCAAGCTGAAAAAATGATTTCGGGATTGGTCCTGTCAATTGATTACCACTTAATTCGATAGTTGCCAATGGTGAGGATGAAGGAGCAGGAATGTTTTCTAGAGAACCTGAAAGCTGATTCCCATCCAGGGAAAGATATTGTAATGCTGGAAGAGCGAATAGAGACTTCGGAATGTTTCCTGCACATAAGGACAATATAGTCAGAATCTTTTTCAAGTATTCGTAGTGTCTTTTAAATTTCAAATTATAGAGCGAATATATATATATATATATATATATATATATATATATATATATATATATATATATATATATATATATATATATATATATATATATATATATATATATATATATATATATATATATATATATATATATATAGCAGCTTCAGGTTGGTTTGTGTCCAATGTAATAGCTTAGCTTTTAGTACACTAGAGAGGGTCTAAACTTCCACATAAATCTTTGTGACCCCCCTCACTGCTAAGGCATGTTGTATTGAACTTAATCTATACTCCCTCCTTCTCACGGAGTATGTCGCTGAAGGAATGGGCGTGGATACCAAGACGAGATAACAAAGCCTACTACTCCATAATGTATGATAGATTCCATGTTTGGTGCTGCACATGCTTCATTAAATGCAATGCTATAAATATACTCCCACCATACCAAAACCAGCTACGTTACTACTATTCACCGATTAAACAAATGGACACAAATCGGCAAGTGGTGAAAAGTTGCTTTGCTTTCTTTGCTTTCCTAGGTGTGGGTCCCACATCATAGCTAGAACGACATTCTCCGTGGGACATCAACCGGGTGCTATGACGACAGACTCCGTGGGACGAAGGGAGTACCTTAATTAATATCAAGACATGCAAACTTTTTGCGTGATTAAGAAAAAACATATATAGTACTGGTATGAGATACAAATTAGTAACACACCAAATTTAAATTTTGGACATGATTATATCCTAAAGCTTGTCTATTTATAGGATTTTGGTGTGGTACTTTCAAATAACTATGAGCTCTTTATTTTGGACATGATTATATCCTAAAGCTTGTTTATTTAACTAGATAGGTAAATATGATGCAATAAATCTTTTTAGTTTGCAAACTTTGAATGTAACATATTTAACTAGCATGCTATTTTTTTTCTTTTTTGCATGTAACACCTTCAGTGGTTGTCGGTGTTTTGAACTAACACCAACAAGTAAATTTCTAGATGCGTGTTTATGCTCCGGATGGTTAACTAAGTGGACATAAGATGTATACTGGTTTAGGCCAAAATGTTCTACGTCTAGTTCGAGCGAGCTGTGTTACTCAGTGTTGTTTGTAGTAGGGGGTACAAACGGTCGAGAGAGTGAGAGAGTTTCCAAGTCTCTGTGGTGCGTGTACGTGTGTTATTCGAATGGTTGGGAATGTGATCCGGATCCCTTAACACGATGACTGACCCTCCCTTTTATAGACTGAAGGGAGAGAGCGTGACCTTTGTGGTCAAGAAAAGAGAGAGATGGTGAATATAAAAGAGGAAAAGAAGAAAGAGAAAAAAGAAAAAGAAAATGTGTGGTGGATCGTCCTTACTCCTAGGGTCGTGTAGTCCTCCTCGTCTGTTCGTGCCTTTGTGGGATGCTGAACCATGTTTGGGACTGTTCAAGGCATGCTCGTTGTACCTTAGGCAAGGTCTCCCACGTGTGCACAATGGTGGTAAGGTGCTACATCTGAGCTTGACTTGCACCGTACCGGATTAGGCATAATAGTATTATCATGTGCTTTGTACGGAAAAACACAGTTGCCTGCATGCGAATCAACTGCCTGGGCGTGCCAACAGTAGATTGGGGTAGCCATACCGTAAGGACGGTGTGGCGCGCCGGATTCACTCCGGTCAAAGCATGGCGAGCAGTTGTGTTGAGCCAGATGGACGGTCGTGGCTATAGCACGCGACCTCTCCTCTTACTATGCCCCACGTGATCCCGCCATGTGTCATACGGGAGGGGCGTCCTTCTGAGGTGGAAGCGGAGTGGTGGACCCTACGCCGGGGTCGTGCGAGGCGATGCGGTCCGAGGGTCGAGTTTGTTTAGTACCCACCTATCGAAAGGCGGGGTCGTGGATTTGGTTGGGTTCGCCCCAAAATATCAGAAAGTGGGGTCGTGCGAATCGGCAGATTCTCGGGGTTGGGTTGGCGGGCCCCTCTCAGGGGTCGTGTGGGACTGAGAGATCTCGTAGGGGTCGGGGAGTTTTGGTGGCGCACCAACTGTGTCTATGTTTCGAACTAGCACCAAATAAATTTCTAGATGCGCGTTTATACTCCAGGCCCTTGTTTGGATTGGGAAAGTTAGAAAAATTTGTAACTGTAGCATTTCGTTTGTATTTGGCAATTATTGTCCAATTGTGGACTAACTAGGCTCAAAAGATTTGTCTCATGATTTACAACCAAACTGTGCAATTAGTTATTTTTTTACTTACATTTAATGCTCCATGCATACGGCTAAAAATTGATGTGATGGAGAGAGTGAAAAAACTTGGAATTTTGATGCAATCCAAACAAGGGCCAGATGGTTCATTAAGTGGACACACGATGTATACTGGTTCAGGCCAAAATTCTCTACGTCCAATTCGAGCGAGCTGTGTTACTCAGTGTTGTTTGTAGTAGTGGGTACAAACAGTCGAGAGAGAGAGGGTTCCCAAGTCTCTATGGTGCGTGTGCGTGTGTTATTCGAATGGTTGCGAATGTGATCCAGATCCCTTAGCATGACGACTGGGCCTCCCTTCTATACACTGAAGGGAGGGGGTCGGAACAACGTGACCTCTATGGTCAAGGGAAGAGAGATGGTGAATATAAAAGAGGAACAGAGGAAAGAAAAAACTAAAAAATGTGGGGGTGGATCATCCTCGCTCAGGGTCATGTCCTCCTCGTCTGTTCGTGCCTTCATGGGCTGCTGAATCATGCCTGGGACTGTTCGGGACATGCTCGTTGTACCTTAGGCAAGGTCTCCCATGCGTGCACAATGTTGTGTTGTGCTTCATACGGGAAAGCACAATTGCCTACGTGCGAATCAACTGCCAGGTCATGCCAATAGTAGATTAGGGGTAGGCATACCGTAAAGACGGTGTGACGCATCGGATTCACTCCAGTCCAAGCATGGCGAGCAGTTGTGCTGAACCAGACGGGCGGTCATGGCTATAACACAAAACCTCTACTCTTGCTATGCCCCCGTGATCCCTCCATGGGTTGTACAGGACGGAACGTCCTTCTGATGTGGAAGCGGAGTGGTGGATCCCACGCGCTGGGGTCGTGCGAGACGATGAGGTCCGAGGGTCAAGTTTGTTTAGTCTCTATCAGTCGGAAGGCGGGGTCGTGGATTTGGTTGGATTAGCCCCCACCTGTCAGAAGGTGGGGTCGTGCGAATTGGGAGATTCCTGAGGTCGGGTTGGCAGGCCCCTCTTTTGGGTTCGTGCGGGACGGAGAGATCCCGCAGGGATCGGGGAGTTTTGGCGGGAACATTTTCATCTGGTTCCCTCGGTGGATCCTAACTGTATTTATCTTGATACGGCTTTTAGCTTAATCATGGGGACAAGTTAGCCGAGAGATTTATACACTGTGTATTTAAACCTTGACAGTGGTAGTTTGCAAACTTTGGACATAACTGAATTTTTTGTGCATTTTACGTGTACCTCCTGTATAGCTATTGCCGATAACTTTTTTATTCACATAAGTGTGACTTTTAACCTCATTAGTTGCTAATCATTTGTATGTATAGATGTGCATGCAGCCCGAGGCACGATGGCCCAGTTCAAAGCATGACATTTTGGCCCGGCACGAGCTCGACACGGCCTGGTGCGCAGCGAGCCCGGGCTAGCATGGTGAAACAACCTGAGATTTCCTCAAAGAGAAATCCGTAGATTACATCGAATACAGTTGATACCACAGTTCATATATCGCAAAATGTACAAATTACAGAGTTTTACAATACTTATAACACACCTAGGTACATCGTATCCTAGCGATAAAAGCACACGGATCAACATCAGAGTAGACGTAGCACCATGGCGGATGAAGGCTCCTCCTTCATGGGCGATCATCAGAGTCGGGATAGAGTATCAGCGGGCGTAGACTTGATATCCTTAACCAAACTTGAGTGTAGGAACGAAACCATCTAATCCTTCCAACTCCGTTGTCATCGTAGTCGTCCTCGGGTTCTAAACCTGTTCAACTTTATCAGTACGATTTGTACTGGCCACTGGCTCCACCTTATGCTTTGCTTTGCTATGTGCCAGGTGGAATGCAGGGGTAGAGCAAAAGGCCTATATTTGGCTGTAGTTTTCCTATGCCAGTTCATAAAATATATGTAATATAGTTCATCAAGTTTTAACCCATCTCATCCACACATCCATCCATCCCATCTACATCCACACATCTCACCACACACTCCCTCTAGTCGGCAAGGAAGACTCCCGCTCCTCTCTGCCTCAACGGCCTAAGCCGGAATCCAACACACCCGGGGGAAGAGAAAGGACTCCACTCACTAGCCATGTGAAGCATAAATCATAGGAATATCCATGACCGTGGACACGGCTATACGTATAGATCGATCAACTCTGCAGAGCGTGTACACCTGGAACCACAAGATCACCATCATCGGCATGTGCACTGCCTAGGCTGATAGCAAGCCGCCGCCTAAATGCCACCCTACCACTCAGCTCTAGGGCACCCCGGAGATCCACCGACACGCTGAGACTGTGAGACGTGGTACCGGATCCCCAAGGGTACCACGTGGTCTCAGGAGGGTGTGGGTCTCGACGCTCGTACCTCCCTACACTATCACCTATCAACCTATTAGTGATGGCAAGGGGCCAGCTAGCCGTCAAGTTGTTTCCCGCCCATCAAGAATTAGTGGTGTGTACAAATAGGTCCTATGACTCGGTTCTCAAGACATATCAGTCCTTAGGAGTGGCTAGACAGGACATCTTCACCTTGGAGCTCGATGCCCCATGCCTCGACGGCACCTTCCGTTTCGAGGATTCATTCCACAAAGACACTCCTCCCAGGAACCCTCTCATAACACATATACCCACCACAGGTATTCTCACATAGGGAGTGCCCAGATCACACTCCCCTGGCAAGACTTGTCCTCTGACTCGTTGTAGATCCTGCCCAGTCGACACAACCCTCACCACACGCCCAAGACACACACTAAGATCTCTCCCACGATATCCCTAGTTATCCATAGTTCATCGGCATCGCGTGCCTTAACCACTCACAAGCAAGTTCACATCATCAATATGTAGAGTGAGTAGCTGGAACAGTATCATGTTAAGCGTGCATCTAGCCTAGCAGCGGGTGTGCAGGGGAAAGGTTGCGTCAAGGTAATGGCTCATCAAGAAATTTACCATGCATCCTATCACAGTTATTTTCATAAAATAAAGCACTAGCAGCTAAATATTGCATGCCTAATAGGGTTCTACGAGGTTGGGTGGGATGTGGCACCTATTCATAGCAATCTATGGCCATCCACATCTGGTTGCCCTTCACGCCTCCTCCCTCCAACGGATCTCCGGTCCGACCATCATTCGCCTCGATGCAACTACCTCGGTAAAGCGACAATCAAGGCAAAAGAACAATCAATCCCTAACCAAGATCCAATACTCCCCCAAAAGGCAACAAGACAAAGAAGGAAATAGATAAGTCCCATTAAACACCAAAAAGACTTAGCCCTCGTGAAGGGTATCCGATCCTCAGGCTCAATTAAATAGAAGTGGTTGCCTGCTAAGGATGAGCTCGAATCAAGACCATGAATTGGCCAGCACTTCCCGAGTTGATCGTGTTGACCTATACGGCTTCAGGGACAATGCCCTAGATCCTAGCTCGGCTTAAGCACACACCACGGCTTGCGGTCTTTCGATCTGGCGTCATGGGGGTTGACGGAGACCGAAAGGATCACAAGCAGGAGGGAAGGAAAATAGGAACAACAGGGTCTGGCCCTTGTGGCCTTTAACCCGCAAGTCACAACTACTACATAAGAATCAAGTAAGAACGACTAACACGAAACCAAAGAGTTGTGACTTTGTTCCAAGGTACTTCGGCTTACCCACATGATAGTCAGCGGCAACCAAAGAGATTGGAACAAAAAGGTCACGAATCGGCTACAGGTCCTCTCGATCCACATGACACATCAACGTCGGGAAACAAGAAGAGAGTAGCACAAGGGGAAGAATGAAGAGAGTTAGCTAGGTGCATCCATGTCACGACCTCGGTCACATCCTCGATGAGGATGGTTCTCCAACGGTCGATCGGGTCGACTTACACAGGTCCGAGAACAAGAGATAGACCACAGCTTCGCTAACTAGAGGAGATTGCCCAGTCTTTGATCCAATCATCATAGTCAAGGCGGGATCGAAAAGAGGTAGCCAATGGAAAGAAAAAGAAAGCAGAAAAAGAGGGGCAGTGGTCTACTCCTTTCAATACACATGCCACGGCAAAAAGGTGGGGCATCGGAGAGGAGTGACGCAAGGAAGTGCGAGTGCCTAATCCGCTTGTACGGTACCTTGACCAAGGTGCACTAAATGCACTAAGTCATTCCCTGAGGCCTCAGCAATGCGGTTGTCACCGCGAGAACCGAAGGAGTGCTATGGTTGAATAGGTACAAGCATACGAGGGGGTTAAGCACGAAGAATCCAAAAGAGAACTTCCTTTGATCCATTCGCCATTGCATTTGACAGGAATCAAAGGGATGGAATCAAGAGGTAAATAAATGAATACTAGTAGGCATAATTAAGCGAGAAAAGGGGGCCCTTGGTCCCACGGCACTTCGATCCACATGACATGGTAATATCACCGGTCGAAGAGTCCGAAACAAGGGACTCGATCTACGCCTTGCTGGATTAGCGAGAATCGAAAGAGAGCAAAAAGAAGAATGGTCCCGCACCCTTCTCGACCTACCCGTCATGGCGAAGGACGATGGTCGAAAGAAAATAGACGAAGGTCTCGCGCGGTTCTGCGATCCACGCCAACTCGTAGGGCACCACGACCTCCGTGCAACTAAGGTGGCAAAAGCTATTTCTTAGGTTCATAGCAATGCGGTTGTCATCACGAGAACCGAGGAATGCCCCGGTCTAGGTGGTGCAAGCATACGAGGTAGTGGGAAAAAAGAGAAAAAGAAAGGAAGGAAAGGAAAGAAGTGGAGCCCGACGGTCTTGGCGAGGCAACTCAGGACCACGAGCTTCACCTAAGAAGTTGACTTTCGTCGTTCCATGACTGTCGTATCCCGATTCGTCTCCCTGCTAGACTAGGTCACGAAGGGCTCACCGTGTACGGGTGATATCCGCATCGAATTGAGCCTATGGCGACCACATCCTAGGGCCGAATAGGATCACTAACGATCGTAGTACTACAAAGCCAACCAAAATACGAAAAGAGGGAGGGATCGCGTTCAGCGTCACGACCATAGTGGGATCGCATGTTCGGACATGTCGCTCTCTCAACCGGCTCGAAGGCTCGGTCCATAGACACACTCCACGCAACACACAACTCAACACAAGGCAATCGACATGGAGTAACACATATCCATAGCGTGAGACAAATTGTCACGAGGGCACGACACAGGCATAGATAGACATGGTATAGATAAGGTGCGCATTGAGAATAAGAATGAAAATGCAAGAGCTTTGCCGACGTCGGGGTTGGCGTCGGCGGAGTTTCGAGTGCTCGACCTTGGCGGGGGAGAAGGCGAGGATGGTGGGGTCCCCACGGAGCATCGCTGGAGGTGGCAGGAGGACCATGGCCAACAAGGCTTGGCCCTGGCCAGCTATAGGCCGTCGCAGCCACCCATGGCCAGCTCTGGCTGGCTATGGCCACTTCTGGCCGGCTGCAGTCCACTGCTGGCCAGCAGCAGCTGGCTGTGGCTGGCCGGTGCTAGCTGTGGCTGGGCCGAGTTGGCTGGGGGCTGGCCAGAGCTAGCTGCAGCTGGCCGGGGCAGGCAGCAGGCCGGTGGAAGGTCACGGCGAAGGGCGGCAAACTCCCTACACAGTGTAAAACACGGCATGAAGGCCGGTCTTAGACATGGATGCCGGCGAGACATGGAAAAAGGGCAAGGCTTGACTTCAATGGCTCACCGGTAGTGGAGCTTCGGCAGGGTGGTTAAGGGTGCAGTGAGGTGCTTGGCGAGGACGGCATCATGGCTGTAGCGACGTCGTGGTCTGGCGCTCGACGACACAGAAGGGGATGCCGGCGGTGCTGGAGTGGTTCCGGCATGGCGGCGTGGTCTCCGTCGCCGCGACGTAGCCAAGGCGAGAAAGGTGGGGGCAGGTCCTAGCGCCGACGGCAGACGCTGCAACACATGGGCGAGGCTTCCCCGCAGCAAGGACATGCCGCCCGGCCGGTGCTGCTGGGCCGGCACTCGACGGCGTTGGCGTGGCACGCGGCAGTGGCTGCGACACGCAGCGCGGAGGCCGGGCGCAGCGTGCTGGTGTGGTGGAGCGGTGCCGGTGACTATGTCGTGGTGTCGGTGGCGGGGGCGCAGGAACACAGCTGCATCGCGACCTCGGCCCGGCGACGCGGTCGTGGCTTGAGGCGAAGATGTCCCGTGGCGGCTCGGCGAAGGCATGAAGGGCGTGGCCGTGGCGAAGCTAGAGAGCACGGGCGGCATTGGTAGTGGCGAACAGCAGGGGGAGACAAGGAGGGCGATGGTGTGGTGAGTCAGCGGAGTGGCGAGGTGGGGAGCAGAGCGGCCGTGGGCGAGGCTGTGGCGTGATTGCGGGGTCGGCGGCGCGTGTCCGGCAGACAACATCGGATGCGCGGCACGCTGTTCGGCCGGCTGGGCAAGGGGTGGGCGGTGGTGGTCGGCCAAAGCACGCGGCGCCGACGGAGCACGGCGCAAGCCAGATCTTATAGCGCCGTGAGCTGGGGCTCCCCGGGCACGAACGGCGATGTGCCTCGGGTGTTCGCACTGCGGGAACGCGTGGAGGTCATCGTCACGGACGCCATGGGGCGACGCGGCTCCGCGCGTCGCGCTGGGCGGCGGCGGCGGCTCCCCTGTGAGCGTGCTCTACCTCCCCTAGGGTTGCCTAGCGCGGGCAAGCCGGCTTGGGCTGCGCAGGGGGGGAGCGCCTCGTGGGCCGATGGGGGAGATGAGGGATGGGCCGCGGGTGAGGGGGCCCGCGTGACGGCTGTGGAGGGAAAGGGCTTCTCCTATTTTTCCATTCCTATACGTCATGTTTTCTTCTAGGGAATTTTTGGGAGGAATTCGAAAAGAGATCTTGAGAGATATTCGAAGAGAGGGGTTCGAATCTAGTATGAGGAAAATATGGATAAAAGGAAAAGGATTTTTCCTTTTGGTGATCAAGGGTTTTGAGTAAAATTTAAATGGGAAGAAGAGAGGGAATTTTTAGAGGGGGAGATCAAGGACGATTTTGCTATGGATTCATGCTCTCCAAACTCTGACAAACATACAATCAAAGACTAACTCGAGGTTGACACGCTCCTACAAGCATCTCTATATGATGTGCAATGATTCACCAGCAAACTCTTTCTGGCGTTGACCTGCGATTGACCTAGCATCCACATGCTTCACACATTTGTAGAAAAGTTTTAAAAAGTTTAGATTTTTGGTGTTCGGAAAACCTAGGATGTTGCAGACTACCCCCCTTACAGGAATCTCGTCCTCGAGTTTTTAGGTGTTGTCTAGGGTTGTTGGCTCTTATCGGATGCGCCACGGCATCAATGCATCGAAGTTTTCGCCAGAAACTTTTTGGAGAAAATATTTTCAAACAAGGGCTTTTTGGAAAAGCCTCATGCAAGAAAGCCTTTGAATGGAGGGAGGCATCTTATAAATGGCGTGAATGCTCTTTTGTTTGTTCAAGAACCTTTTCAAATCTTTGTAAGTCGAGTTCAAAAATCTTTTGAAAAATGCTTTTCGCAATCCAGATTTTGGAAAGCAACTTTGAAGGCTAGGCGAAAAATGTTTTCCAAGTACGAAGATGTTATAAACAAGTTTAAAATCCATTTGAAGAACCCCCTCTTGTTTTTTTTTCAACGCTGAAGTAGCGGATTTTCAAATAAAGCAACAACTTTTGGAAATAACCTTGTTTGAAAATCAATCCTTTTTTGGAAAACACCATTTGAAGGGAAGCACAAGGGTTTTGAAATCGCCTTTTAAGCAACATTTTGAAACTTGGAAATCAAATGCTTTTTTTTTGTTCTGTATGCATTTTGAGAAGCTTTTTGAATCGGTCTTCATAAATCCTTTAGATGGAAGTCGTTTTGGAAGAAAAGAGGTTTTTCAAAGTCATTTTGAAATTGGTTCAAAATTTGTAGCTTTGAGTGAGAAATAGGGGTCTTGAAATCAAGTGTTTCAGAAACCTAAACTTTTCTCAAAACCGGTTTTCTGCAAAAGTTAGTTTTTTTAAAAAATAGGGTCTGCTCCTAGCAAAATATTTGGATTTTGAAAACTTTTTAAAACAACTTGGAGCGTTAAGACGGAATTTGTGAAATCTAAAACAGTTTTGGAAACAAATGAGTTTGTGGGGGCAAAACTTCTTTCAAAGGATTTTATGTTTGTAGTTGATTTTTGAAAAAAGGAGGGAAAGTTCGAGATTCGGGTGGAATGCGGTACTGATTATAGCGGTCACGATCACTTTCCTTGATACCTGCATACGCCTGGTAGCAAGCCATGTGGAGGCCTCACACATGGGCCCCAAGTTTCTAGCGGCACCATAGCTCAAGATCGTGGCTTATCCCCTGATAAGTCACCAAGAATGTCCCAATGTCCCGAACTGAAGGGAGAGGAGGTGTTTTAGAGGGGAAGGGAAAAGCCTTTTTGTAAACCACTTTGAAATCATTTTTTTGAAACAGAGGTTTTTAAATCTTTTTGTCTAGCAAACTTTTGAGAGAAAGAAGGTTGCAACCCTTGGTTTGAAAATAACACAAATGGTTTGAAATTGATTGCATCCCATTTTGATGGTAGATAACGTCTATTTTTAACCATCAATCTTTCTTGCAATTTATAACAATATCATAGAATAGGAGGTTGTTACTAACAATTTTCACGAGTTTTGGTGAATTATTTATTTTCTAGAGAGTTATCCAGAAAGTGCATAATTGAGGATTAAAGTGCATAAAAGACACGAAACTTGACCGCGACGGAAAATATCGGCATTGGGATCGGGAAGGTTCTAGAAAACACTAGAAGAAGGCGGAGCCCAAGCCTTTTCAGGTGGGGCCGGCCGGTCCCACGTGCTGTGCCGCCCGGCCTCCCCCCCCCCGTGGGGCCCACTGTCATCTTCTGCGCACCTCTCCACCGCCTTTAAGGATGCATATTGGCCCTATATTAAGTCGGTTTGATCCAACGGTTGATGTTCATCCCACCAGGCTCTAAATATGGGCCTGAACCCCCTAGAGGAGAGCCAGATCAAAAGAGAGCTGAAGAGCTAGAAACCCTAATTCATATCTAGTAGATCTATGCTAGCAATCAAGAGAGGCTAGTTCAATCTAGAACTAGTTCTTATTTAGAGATTAGAGAGATAGAGTTGGAGAGTAGAGTTCTAGAGGTGTTCCGGCCTGTCGGTGCTTCTTCGTCGCTGTATTCTTCAGGATCAAGCTCCCTCGCCCGGAGTTTGCATCTTGAGATCATTAGGTAGTCAACTTCTGATTAAAGTAAGTGTTTTGTTTATATTATTCTTCTAGTTTGCAACTCTTATTGAGTACTTTGATCTTGATAGCTTCTTGATTGAAGTAGTATTCGTAGCATAGGCATAGGCCTTGGGCTATGTTTACTTGTGAATATCCCCTAATTTTCCGGATAGTGATAGCTCACGAAGGTGACTTATAGCTTCGTTGAATCCTCTGTAGTCCACTTCCCGTTAATAGGTTTGGCAAGCAAAAGGTGCTTGGTAGGAGAGAACTCTGATTTCTACTCCTATCTTTAAGTTATCGTTCATGATCATATAATATAAAACAACCGCTTACAAAGATTAGAATTAGATAATTCATATTATTCTCCTTATTCTCGCTATTTTTTAGCTTGATTGTGCATTGGATTAAGTTTATAGACTTAGTCATCGTCACCTACTGTTCCTTTGTGTTCGACATCTAAAAATGGGTTAATCTTGGTGAAGTGCTACAACGGTATTGTATCTGTGCGCTTGCGGATAATCTTATTTCTTGTGTGCATTTAATTAATACCAACAAGCATTTCTAGCGCCGTTGCCAAAGAACGGTTTGCTGAGTTGACTTTAAGTTTAGCTTAATTCCTATATTATACTTTTTTCTTTTTATTTTATCTTTTAAATATGGAACCCATATCTCAACTCTTATATCAATACAGAGCACCATCGGGCTCATGTTTACGACAAAGAGAATTATCTAAACCAATTACATCACCCGACTATGAGTCTGCGTCCGGGGTTAATTCATTTAGTTTAGGAACATATTTTTTCTCGACAGTTCTAGCGAAAACCCCTATTCCTATTTGAATAATTTTAAAGAAATTTGTTCATGTCTACACATTAAAGGCATGGCTGATGAAACATTAAGGTGGAAGCTTTTTCTGTTTTTATTAATGGGACGAGCTAAACACTAGTATAAATGTTATGTTGGGAGTAGTCAGAGAGATTGAGAAGAGTTATGTTCTAACTTTTATCTTAAATTTTTCTCTATCTCGCTAAACTTCATTTTGAAATCCTAGGATTTAAACAATTAGATAACGAACCATTAGGTAAGGCTTGGGAAAGTTTTGACGGTTTTCTAAATTCAGGTCCTAGTTTTGCTTTGCCAGAACCCATTCTTTTGCAACACTTCTTTTTAGGCCTTAATGAAAAAACTAAGGAATATCTTAATTTGGCTGCGGGAGGAGCGTTCATGTATATTAATTTATACGTATGCAAAAACTATTCTCATGAACATCTTGAATGATCTTTTAAAGAAAAAGAAGAGTCAATAGCTAAATCTGAATCTTTGTCTTAATCTCAACCTTTAGCTATTTTAAAACCTAAACTTTTGAATAAAGAAGAGAAGAAAACTCCACTTCCTGATTTTATACTTGATTTGAAGGATGTTTTGATGATTATAGAAACACCTCTAAACATCGATAATAATGAAACCTCAAGAATCTAGAGAACTTAAAAATATTAATCTTATTCATCCATTTGAGGTAAAGTTCTTTAAAAAGTTTACGAAAAGAGTTAGTCTTTGACTTAAGTGAAGAGTGGTTAGAAGAATCAGAGCTTTCAAATAATGTTATTCATTTAAATTCTTTTTTCATTTACTTTTGAATGTCAGATTGATAAACATCCTTTTGCTACTCTTTACAATCTAATTGTAGGTGTTAATATCATGTCTCTTTTGTTTACTAACAGATTTTTAGAAGATATGCCATTAATTCTGACTATTAAAACTTTGAAAAGTCTTTCAAGTCACATTGTTGTAAGTTTAGGAGTATTGTGTTTTCTTTCTATTTTAGTTTATGGAGTTTAAGTTCCGTTAAATTTTTATATATTTGATGTTTAGGAATTTGATATGCTAATAGATTTACCAATAGAAAAGCTCATTAGAGAAGATCAAAACGGAAAACTTGATATTAGTCTCGAGAAAGGTTTTAAGCTCTCTATGCCTATAACCTATTCTTTGAAAACCAAGATAGAGCTACTTCCTGAGCCAGATCTAATAGAGAAGGTTAATGCTGTTTTTTAAAGAATTAATTGAACCATATATAGATAATAAATCCCAGCTCTTCATTGATGAAGAGGGAGGGGATCCATCTGATCCTGAGCCTCTAGATGAATTGCTAGAGCCATCTAAACCCTCTATTGAACTTAAACCCTTACCTTCTGGTTTAAAATATTTTTTTTGAATAATGATTGGGATTCTTCTGTGATCATAAGTGATAAACTCTCTTAAGAAGAATCTTTGCGCTTGATAACTGTTTTAGAAAAACACCGTGCTGCTTTTGGATACTCACTCTAAGATCTTAAGGGAATTAGCCCTATTCTTTGCACCCATCGTATACCAACTGATCCTGAGGTTACACCTACTAGAGAGCCCCAACATAGATTTAATAATACGATGAGAGAGGTTGTTAAGAAGGAAGTTTTAAAACTATTGCATGCCAGGATTATTTATTCTGTGCCGTATAGTGAGTGGGTATGTTCTATTCAAGTTATACCTAAAAAGAGTGGTATGACTGTTGTCAGAAATGATAAGAATAAACTAATCCCCCAGAGAACTGTTACTCGATAGCGTATGTGCATAGACTATAGGAAACTTAATAAAGCAACAAGGAAAGATCACTTTTCGCTATCTTTCATTGATGAAATATTAGAGCGTTTGGCAAATCACTCTTTCTTTTGCTTTCGACGGACGGTTACTCGGATATCACCAAATTTCTATCCACCCTGATGATCAAAGCAAAACCACTTTTACATGTCCCTATGAAACTTATGCTTATCGTAGAATGTCTTTTGGATTATATAATGCACCTGCTTCTTTCCAAAGATGTATGATATCCATATTTTCTGATATGATTGAAGACATCATGAAAGTTTTTATGGATGATTTTTCTATTTATGGAAAAACTTTTGATGATTGTCTTAAAAATCTAGATAAGGTTTTGCAAAGATGTGAAGAAAAGCACTTAGTCCTTAATTGGAAAAGTGTCATTTTATGGTTAGAGAAGGGATAGTGCTAGGACACCTAGTCTCTGAAAGAGGTATAGAGGTAGACAGAGCTAAAATTAAAGTAATTGAACAACTACCTCCACCTATGAATATAACAGGAATCCAAAGTTTTATTGGTCATTGTGGTTTTTATCGCCATTTCATAAAAGTTTTTTCATAGATTGCTAAACCTTTGACTAGTTTGTTAGCTAAGGATGTTTCTTTTGAGTTTGATGATGCATATTTGAAATCTTTTAATATTCTTAAAGAAGCACTCATCTCTGCACCAATCATTCAACCCCTTGATTGGTCTTTACCTTTTAAAATTATGTGTGATTCTAGTGATTATGCTATGGGGGGCAGTTTTAGGGCAAACGAAGATAAGAAGCATCATGCTATCTCCTATGCTAGTAAGACTATGACAGGAGCTCAGCTTAATTATACAAATACTGAAAAAGAGCTCTTAGCTGTTGTCTTTGCTATTGATAAATTTAGATCTTACTTAGTGGGAGCTAAAGTAATAATTTACACTGATCATGCTACTCTTAAATATTTGCTCACTAAGAAAGATGCTAAACCTTGCTTAATAAGATGAATTTTGCTACTCTAAGAATTTGATTTAGAAATAAAAGATAGAAAAGGAGTAGAAAACCCTATTGCTGATCACTTGTCTAGAATGCAATTTAAGAATTCAAAGGAATTGCCTATCAATGATTCACTGAGGAACGACATGCTATTCAAGCTAACAAAATTAGACCCGTGGTACGCGAATATTGTCAACTTTATGGTTGCAGGTTATGTAGCACCAGGAGAAAATAAAAGAAAGCTCATTTATAAAAGTCGTCTCCACATATGGGATCCTCCGTATCTCTTCAGAGTCTGCGCTGATGGCTTGCTCAGAAGATATATACCGGCGGAGGAAGGCATTCAGATCATTCAGAAGTGCCATTCATCCCTATATAGAGGGCATTATGGGGCATTCCACACTCGTGCAAAGATTTGACAGAGTGGATTCTTTTGGCCAACCATGTATGAAGACACCAGAGATTATATCCAGAGATGTGAATCATATCAAAGGCACGGGAATATCAATTCACGAGATGCCATGCCACTCACCAACAATCTTTAGATTGAGCTCTTTGATGTCTGGGGTATTGATTATATGGAACCATTTGTGAAGTCAAAGAGCTGCGAGTACATCTTGGTGGCAGTTGACTATGTATCCAAGTGGGTAGAAGCCATGCCATACAAGAATGCTAATTCAAAGTATTCATGAAAGATATTTAAAGAAGTGATATTTCTGAGGTTTAGAACTCCGAGGATGGTGATTAGTGATGGAGGGACTCACTTCACCGACACAAAATTTCATAATTATTTGAAGAGTCATGGCATCCATCACAACGTTGCCACTCCTTATCACCCACAGACAAGTGGCCAGGCAGAAACATCAAACAAACAAATCAAGAATATTCTACAAAAGATGGTAAATAAAATAGAAACTATATGGAGAGATCGGTTACCCGAAGTACTTTGGGCTTACCAAACTGCTTACAAGACACCATTGGGCACGTCACCCTATCAACTAGTGTACGGAAAGACTTGCCACCTACCTGTGGAATTAGAGCACAAGGCTCTTTGGGCTATCAAGAGATAGAATATGGATTTTGAAGCTATTGGAGAGAAAAGAAAAATACAATTATCAGAATTAGAGGAATAGAGAGAAAAGGCTTATCATAATTCAAAGCTTTATAAAGAGAGAACTAAAAGATGGCATGACAAAAGGATCAAGAAAAAAGAATTTGCACCCAGAGACATGGTATTACTTTTTAATTCTAGGGTTAAATTATTCGGGCTTGGAAAGCTGCGGAGCAAATGAGAAGGACCGTTTACGGTGGTTAACGCATCATCACATAGAGCGGTAACTCTTCAATCACATGAAGGTATGTTATTCAAGGTAAATGGTTATCTCCTTAAGATTTTTCTAGAAACTACTAGACCCCAAGAGGTAGTTGAGGAGTTGGACTTTATTCAATTACCCTAATTATGCTTACATTATTCACCGTATTGATCTGAATCGTTAAACAATCGCCATCGGGAAGTAAATGGAGTAAGGAGCCACCACGAGAAAGGGCACCCCGAGGGGCTGCCAAGTGGGGCCGGCCGGCCCTGGCAAAAGTGACGGGCGGCACCCCCTTGTCTCCTCTCGTGAAACCCCGACTCTCTACCCCCTTCTGGAGTATTCCTTGACACAGTCCCATAGGTTTAAACCCCATTTAGTTTCGCGATCGTACGCTACCTGCACCTACATCTAGACTGCTCTTGGAAGGATCATCCAAGGGGAAGCAGATTGCTCTTTCCCAAGGTACCCAGTTATCAGCCCCTAGGCAAGGAGAAGAGCTTGTTAGTGTAAAAACTGATAAGTCTGGAGAGATAGCATGCGCCAAGTACATGACTCATCTCATGCTTGGTGGTGTTCGTGCTAATGAGGCTCAAGTTCGCTATACAGACAAGAAGCCACTACCACCCAAGAGAGTTGCACCACCTTCTGCTGCATCAGGATCTGAGCCTAAGCGTCGTAAGCCTACCTTGGCTATACTTGAAAAAAGGCTCAATTCCCTCTCTCGAGTTGTCTCAAGCCTGCAATCATCCAGCCAACTCCATGTCGCCACCATGAGCTCTATGACCGCCTAGATCGAGACCAATATTAAGGAGATTCGTGTCCTCAGGAAGGACAATGAGATGCTCAGGAACGCGATTGACGCTCTTAGGAGGGTGTAGTTACCCTATCTATCTATGTAATAAGGCACAAGTCAGTCAGTTAGGTTAGAAGAGTCAGTTATCAGAGTTAGGTTAAAAGTTAGGTCAGTCGCCCTAAAAGTTAGGGCAATTATCATAGCTCGGTTGTTAAAGCGTTGGTTACTATATATCATAATGAATAAAGTGCCTTATTCTTATTAATGTTTTTAGTTATAATTATCTACTCTATCTTTCTATTCTTAGGATGTGTTTGTCTCCACATATTTTACAGAAAATTTTCCAGGAAGAACCAGTGTGGGGGAGACACACCGGAACCATGAAAATCAATTCGCTCAAAAAAATAGTACGATTCGGAACAAAATCAACCCAGAACCACGCATGGCAAAGTGGGACCCGAGGGGGCACCACAGGGCGCCGCCAGGCCTCCCTCCATGGGCCGGCCAGCCCACCACCTCTTCCTCCCCCTTCTCGCTTCGTCCACGGCCAGGTTTGAGCCCAATACTATTTAAATACATATGTTTGACTTGTTGTTCCGATTTGAATTAAAAATCACTTGATAAATCATTTTTAAGGAGATAAAAAGGTTATTTAATTCATGACTTCAGAATAAATTCATATAATTCTTTTCCTGGAAGTTATGTTGTTGTTGGAAACTTACTTATACAGACCCCATGATTGCTTAAGTTGTTAAGGAGTATGATATAGTAGAATAACGAGAATTCAATTCTTGATGTTCTGTCTGCGGAGAAATTTTATCTCAAAAAGAGAAAATAATTAGCTATACTTCTCCTTTGTGGTAAAAAGCAATGTCCTACTAGAGCCGTATATAGGATAGATAAACTTTCTACATACTTTACTTGCATTGAGTTTGGTCAACCTTTATGACCCTAAGAGAGATTTGTCATACTTTTGAATCAAGTACCACATCCATATATGCACTATTCTATCCTCGAGTAGACGCAACCATATTTTATATTTCATACCAGTTGAAAATGTTTCGCTCTTATACTGGGAGTGAACACTAAAAATATTATCATAGGATAGCCACCAAATAAATGCTCTAAGTCTTGTTGTTATATCAATTGCCAAAAAGAGGTATGAGCTATGAAAAATCAAAAAAGAAAAAATATATGGGAGTATAAAAATTGGACAAGTGTCCAAACAATAAAAACAATGGTTACTCAGATGCCCGCCTCCCAAAAAAAAGAGAAAAGAGAAAAAAAGAAAAGATAGCTCATATTCTCTGGCCAAGTTTTATATTCAAAAAGCGAGATGTATTTTAAGGACATAGTAGAATTAGGATTATCATATTTTCACCTATAGCTTGATTTGATTTTATGACTCATTTCTCTCTGGATCCATTGTTTGACTTTACAATAAATGTTATGCAAGTATGACACAATTACTACCTGCCCAAGATCCATATAAGCTTTTAGAAGTAGGACAAAGGCTTCAATGCTAAAGGCCTTGGTAGAGTTTCACAAATACCACATAAGTGACTTAAGAGTGCTACAAAAGGAGGAGGATACACTATGCTTTGTTTATAAAATATTCAAACTTGTTCTCCATTTGATGTTACTAAAGAAGAGAATGATCTGCTTTCACGCCGTTCTATGTTTCAACCGCTCAAAGATTCATGGTAGACACTTTGAATTCCGCAAAGTACATGTAAGACTACGGATAGTTTTATGATGAATATATTCCCAAGTTATGTCTTGATTGATCTTTAATTACTTTTCAACCAACCTTTTCTCGAGGACGAGTAAAAGCCTAAGTGTGGGGGAGCTTGTTGACGGTAGATAACGTCTATTTTTAACCGTCAATCTTCCTTGCAATTTATAACAATATCATAGAATAGGAGGTTATTACTAAAAATTTGCACGAGTTTTGGTGAATTGTTTATTTTTCAAGGAGTTATCTAGAAAGTGCATAATTGAGGATTAAAGTACATAAAAGACATGAAACTTGACCGCGATGAAAAATACCGGTATTGGGATCGGGAAGGTTCCGAAAAACACCAGAAGAAGGCGGAGCCCTTGCCTCTTCCAGGTGGGGTCGGCCGGCCCCACCTGCCTGTGCCGCCCGGCCTCCCTCTGTGGGGCCCACCTGTCATCTTCTGCACACCTCTCCACCACCTTTGAGGATGCATCATGACCCTACATTAAGTCGGTTTGATCCAACGGTTGATGTTCATCCCATCAGGCTATAAATATAGGCCTGAACACCCCTGGAGGAAAGCTAGATCAAAGGAGAGCTGAAGAGCCAGAAACCCTAATTCATATCCAGTAGATCTAGGCTAACAATTAAGAGAGGCTAGTTCAATCCAGAACTAGTTCTTATTTAGAGATTAGAGAGATAGATTTGGAGAGTAGAGTTCTACAGGAGTTTTGGCCTGTCGGTGCTTCTTTGTCGCTGTATTCTTCAGGATCAAACTCCCTCGCCCGGAGTTTGCATCTTGAGATCATTTGGTAGTCAACTTCTGATTAAAGTAAGTGTTTTGTTCATATTATTCTTCTACTTTGCAACTCTTATTGAGTACTTTGATCTTGATAACTTCTTGATTGAAGTAGTATTCGTAGCGTAGGCATGGGGCTTGGACTATGTTTACTTGTGAATGTCCCCTGATTTTTCGGATAGTAGTAGCTCATGAAGGTGACTTATAACTTTGTTGAATCCTCTATAGTCCACTTTCCGTTAATAGATTTGGCAAGCAAAAGGTGCTTGGTAGGAGAGAACTCTGATTTCTACTCCTATCTTATTAAGTTATCGCTCATGATAATATGATATAAAACAACCACTTACAAAGATCAGAATTAGATAATCCATATTGTTCTCCTTGTTCTCGCTATTTTCTAGCTTAATTATGCATTATGTTAAGTTTATAGATTTTGTCATCGCCACCTACTGTTCCTTTGGGTTCGATATTTAAAACCGGGTTAATCTTGGTGAAGTGCTACAACGGTATTTTATCTGTGCGCTAACGGATAATCTTATTTCTTGTGTGCATTTAATTAATACCAATAGAGCCCGACGGCCGTGGTGAGGCAACTCAGGGCCACGAGCTTCACCTAACGAGTTGACTTTCATCGTTCCACGACTGTCGTATCCCGATTCGTCTCCCCGCTAGACTAGGTCATGAAGGGCTCGCCGTGTACTGGTGATATCCGCATCGAGTTGAGCCTATGGCGACCACATCCTAGGGCCGAATAGGATCGCTAACAATCGTAGTACTACGAAGCCAACCAAAACACGAAAAGAGGGAGGGATCGTGTTCGACGTCACGACCATAGTGGGATCGCACATTCGGGCACGTCGCTCTCTCAGCCGGCTCAAAGGCTCGGTCCATAGACACACTCCGCGGAACATACAACTCAACACAAGGCAATCGACATGGAGTAACACATATCCATAGCATGAGACAAATCGTCGCGAGGGCACGACACAGGCATAGATAGACATGGTATAGATAAGGTGCGACATTGAGAATAAGAATGGAAATGCATGAGCTTTGCCGATGTCGGGTTGGCGTCGGCGGAGTTTCGAGTGCTCGACCTTGGCGGGGGAGAAGGCGAGGATGGTGGGGTTCCTACGGAGCGTCACCGGAGGTGGCAGGACGACCTTGGCCAACGGAACTTGGCCTTGGCCAGCTGTAGCCCGTCGTAGCCACCCATGGCCAGCTCTGGCCGGCTATGGCCACTTCTGGCCAGCTGCAGCCCACTGCTGGCCAGCTGCGGCTGGCTGTGGCTGGCCGGTGCTAGCTGTGGCTGGCCTGAGTTGGCTGGGGGCTGGCCAGAGCTAGCTGCAGCTGGCCGGGGCAGGCAGCAGGCCGGGCGGAAGGTGGCGGCGAAGGGCGGCAAACTCCCCGCATGTGTAAAACACGGCATGAAGGCTGGTCTCGAGACATGGATGCCGGCGAGACATGGAAAAAGGGCAAGGCTTGACTTCAATGGCTCACCCAGTAGTGGAGCTCCAGCGGGTGGTTAAGGGTGCAAAGAGGTGCTTGGCGAGGACGGCACTACGGCGATTAGCGGCGTCATGGTCCGGGCGCTTCGGCGACGCAGAAAGGCGATGTCGGCGGTGCTTTGAGTGGTTCTCGCATGGCGGCGTGGTCTCGGTCACGGCCGCGACGCGCCGCGGGGGAGCAGCGTGGGGGCCGGGCGGTCCTAGCGCACGGCGACGCCGACAATGCATGGCCGAGGGCTTCCTCGGGCAGAAGGGACATGCCGCTCCTGCTGCCGCCGGGCCGCACCTGACGGCTATGCGGCATCGCCAGTTGGCGCGACGCAGTCATGAGAGGGCCGGTGCAGCCGCGGTCGGGTGTGGTGGAGCAAAGGTCGGTGACGACATGTTGTGGCGCCGAGGCGGGCGCAGGAACACCCACCGGCGCCGCTGGACCTCGCCCGGCGACGCCGGGTCGCGGCTTGAGGCGGCGACGCCCCGGTGGCTCGGGCGTAGGGCGTGAGGGCGGGTCAGTGGCGAAGCGAGAGAGCACGACGGTATCGGCGATGGCGAAAGCAAGTAGAAGGGGAGACAAGGAGGGCGATGGTGTGGGTGAGCTGCGAGCAGCAAGACGGGCGCAGAGCGTGCCATGGCGAGGCTCGGGCGGCCGCCGGCGGCAATGGGCGCGCGTCGCGGACGGACGACGCTGATGCACGGCACGCCCGACGGGCGCTGCTGCGCGCGCGGGCGGCGGTGGTCGGCCGCCGAAGGCACGCTGCACTCGACGGAGCGCCTTGCCGACACGGCAAAATGCTACGAGTGAGAGGAAGGTGGTGGGCGGCAAGCATCGGGAATGGAGGAAGAGAAGCGAAGGATAGCAGCTGCGCCAGAAAGGAGCTGCGGTGGCGGCGGCCGCATCTTATAGCGCTGCGGAGCTAGGGGGCCCGGCACGGACGGCGATGCGCCTCGGCGTCCGCATCATGGGACACGTGGGAGGGCATCGCACGGACGCCATGGGGCAACGCGGCTCGCCGCGCGAACGGCGGGGGCGGTGGCTCCTGGAACGTGCTCTCCCTCCCCTAGGGTTGCCTAGCACAGGGGGTGAGCGCGCTCGTGGGCCGGTGGAGAGATGAGGGATGGGCCGCGGGTGAGGGGCCCGCGTGACGGCTGTGGAGGGAAAGGGCTTCTCCTATTTTTCCATTCCTATAAGTCATGTTTTCTTCTAGGGAATTATTGGGAGGAATCCGAAGATGTTATAAACAAGTTTAAAATCCATTTGAAGAACCCCCTCTTGTTTTATTTTTCAACGTGGAAGTAGCGGATTTTCAAATAAAGCAACAACTTTTGGAAATAACCTTGTTTGAAAATCAAATCCTTTTTTTTGGAAAACACCATTTGAAGGGAAGGGCAAGGGTTTTGAAATCGCCTTTTAAGGAACATTTTGAAACTTGGAAATCAAATGCTTTTTTTTTTGTTCTGTAAGCATTTTTATTGAAATAATTTTTAATAGAAGAAATTGATAATTTAGAATTAGATTAAAGGAGCTTTTTAAATATTTCTAATAATGAGATGAAAATTGGGTTAAGTAAAACTATCTATTTTAAATTGGGTTAAGTAAACTATCTATTTTAATAGGAGGGCCGACAATTAATGCAAAATCTAGTCTAGTTTAGTTCATGTTTTTTTAATGGCATAGGTGGTAATTTATATATCCATTGGTTACTTTATGTTGTTTTACACAATAGTAAATGTGGGTAATTATTTCAAAAATAAAATAATTTTGATAGCTATTTTATGTCAATGGCGATTAGATTATACCAAATTGATGATCAGATGTCTATGATCTTTATGACATTTTTGAGGAACAGTTGAAAAGTTGAAGAATATAAATGTATTGTATGGAAGTTGGTACATTTATTTGTTTCCCCACTAATATGTGTTTCCTCCTTACTCGAATGACTCCAGCAATTTCTCACCAATTTTCCATGTTTCTTAATTATGTTGATATTGAGGGATATGATTAATTATGCTAAAAAAATCTAAAGTAGAATATGAACCTCAATTAATTTGGCAGAAATTCAAGATTATAAACATGTGGACGTAGATATATTCCCGTGATGCTCTTTTACTTTTGAATTTAGAAAGTTGAAATTGATCCTAAATTGAAAGGTGTATTAATTCACACTAATCTAATGTCATATATCCCTTTTCTGGCATTGATTCATATATAGATGTGGTAAGGGATAAACATGCTTATCGTGCGTTGTTTGGGGTCACGTACAGTCTGGTGATAGCGGCAGGTGTTGTTTTGGGCATTCCTAGCTGTAGGTGCACCTTTGTTGTTTCGATAGCGAACATAGTTTGGGGCACTTCTGGTGGCAGGTGCACCTTGGCTGTTTCAACCGCAAATGGTGTCGTCCAGACGTAGAGTTTGATCTGATCATAATATCTAACAATTGTATTATATTATCTGCATTTTTCTTGGTACGTACTCCCTCCATTCTGAGAAAAGGCATGCACGTATCTGAAAAGTCATATTTTCTTATCGTTGCGTAACAATTAGTCTAATCATATGGTAAGTTTATAATACAAAAGTAGTTATATTAGATTTGTATTTAGAAATACTTTCTAATAATGACCAAACTTTTGTATATATAAATTATATATCATAAGAGAAATTATAGGCCAAAATATTATTTTTAAAGACCGCACCGATCAAATCGTATCTTATATCTTGAGACGAATAATACTTTTTCTTCTTTACAAATATAGTGGGTAATTTAAAAAATAAATAGATCTAATGGTTACGGATTGCTAGAGTCTTTTGATTTGGTGGCTTGTTTCTGATTAATGTGAGATTTTTTTGTATTTATCTTTTCTTTAGCATGTCTGATAAGAATTAAGGCATTGGAGCCTCCAACCAGTAATAATAGTAAGATAGCATGACCATCATCGACATAATAGTCATTGCTCTAAACTCCTTAACATGTTTCCATTAATTACATCTTTAAAATTATTTCTGATCTTTTATTTTGTCAATGGCCATCATCGACGCAATTAAGTTGTTGGTCAAACTCGACATATCGTTATTGTATCTTTAAAATTATTTCGTATGTATTTCTTGGGCCTTCGAAGAGGAGATGGTAGCATTTGAGTCACATGTCTGGTGATGTCAGAACCATCTCCTCTTATTTATAGACACATCGTGGGTTAGGAAGCAAACCCTAGATGTCTGAGGGCTCAGGATTGCTGCCAATCATGACAAATTTCTTTTAGTCACAAATGAGTGCCTGGTGTAGTGGTGTGTAGAGAGTTGCTCGATTCCTCAATATCACAAACTTTTTTTTTTTTTTTTTTGGACTTTCTAGAGACCATTAATGGAGAGAGACGTCTTAAGGTGTCCGCCTCCGTAAACTATGCACATCTTGAAATTGGCCCCATAAAAGTTCTGAAGCGTCTTGGTTAGGTGCTCTTTGCTCATCTAGGTCGTTCTCTTTTATTGATATATCAACCTCTAATACCATTGATGCATGAACGAATGTATTAAGTCGTTGGTGTTATTTACCAGCACGATAAAAATTTAACACAGTGAACGTAGTTGTAAACCCCAATGTGATAGATGTATTTTAATGTATTGTGACGTGGCAAGATTTTATATGTGTTGTTAATATATCTAGCTTCTCGTTAATACATTGACCAACCAAAAACGTGATCGGTATTGCCGTTTAAGATTTCCTACATGCGGCTGATTTTTCTCTCCAACAATAACATTTTACATTAATTTTTAATCTATAATGGCAGTAGTGGGTAATTTTTTAAAATAATGAAAAATAGATCCAATGGTCATATATAATGGCAACGGTGGGTAATTTTATGAAAAATTGATCTAATGGTTCTAGATGGTTAATCATTAGACTTGATGGCCGATATTTCTGATTAACGTGAGAATTTCTAGTATTTATCTTTTTTTCCTAGCGCGTCTGGTGAGGATTAACGTGGAGTCTCCGTTGGGGCCTCTAATTAGTAATAGTAAGATAAGATATCTACAAGTAGGAAAGTAAATAGTTGTAATTTGTAAGGAAGCAATTGTGATTTAGAGTCTTACCGGTGAGGTTATTATCATGGAATTCGAGCACCTCGAGTTGGGTCAGGTTCCCAATTGTTGAGGGTATTGGCCCTGAGAAATTGCATCTGGAGCAATGCAAACATGTCAACTTCGTAAGATTGCTGATCCATGATGGTATTTGCTGCCCATAGAAGTCAACATCCATGAATTCTATAATTCTCAAAGTTGCGAGATATCCAATCTGGTGTGGTATTGGCACAGAGAAATCACAATTCCATAACCACAAATATTCCAGCCGTGAAAGGTTGCCGATCCAAGTGGGTACGGACTGAGAGAGGTCATAGCCCTCAAGAATCAGGTATTTCAAATCATTAAGACTGACAACCCAAGACAATAATGGCTTCTCTAAGTTCGATCCCCCTATTTCCAGATCATATAGTGACGGAAGCCTTATTGAAGTGGGCAGTTCCTTGGCCATGGTTGCCGTGGTAAGCTTCAAAGTCTGGAGAGATGTCAGATTGGCAAAAGAGAGTGGCGTGTCATAAGTGAAATTGGTCCCCATTAGATCCAGGTTCTGCAAATTGTTTCCAGCTGGGAAATATGTAAATCTCACGAAAAGCATGGGGTTGTCAGACAAATCAAGCGTCGTCAAACTTTTTAGCTGGAAGACCTCGGTTGGAAATTGCCCTTCAAAAGAATTGCCTGATATGTAAAGACTGCTCAAGGAAGACAGTTCAGCAAAGTATTCTGGGACTTCGCCACTGAGTTCGTTGTATGTGAAGTCGATCGATACCAGTGAGCGAAGCCTTGAGAAGGAAGGGTAAATAGAGCCAGATAAACTACACCAGGACAAGCTTAGAATCCGTAGCTGGGGAACAGAGTCTGCTAAAGTAGTAGACCAAGTTGACCCGCTTCTAGATAGATCCACTGAATCAAGATGGAGCTCCCTGAGATTGCTCATATTTGCCATGAAGGTTCTGAAACTTGGTTCTTGAAAATACAACCCATAGTTATTTCCCAAGTTGATTGTTGTTAGTTCGCCAAGCCTTGAGAAAAAAGGGTGAATAGAACCTGATAAACCACACTGAAGCAAGCTCAGGATCCGTAGCTGAGGAACTGAATGCCCTAAAACAGCAGACCAAGTCGACCCACTGCTAGATAAATCTACGTCATCAAGATGAAGCTCCCTCAGATTGCTCATATTTGCCATGAAAGTTTGGAAACTTGGCTCTTGAAGATATAACCCTCTATTAGTATTATCAGAAAAATCAAGAGTGACAAGGTTCTTGAGGTGGGAAATTCCACTGGGGATCTGACCAGTAAAATAGGTACTGGAGAAGTTGAGGTGGGTGATATCTGTGAGCCGCTCAAACCCAGAAGCTGGGAACCGGACGTCAGTGAAGTCATTGAAAGCAAGGTTGAGGTTCCTGAGAGAGGTGAGGTTGAAAAGCGCAGGGTGTAAGCGAAGGCTCATCAGCTCAAACTCACCGAGGTCCAGAGAAATGACCCTCCCGGAGCCCGTGTCACAGATGATGCCCTTCCAGTGGCAGCAGTCTGTTCCAGCTTGCCATGACGACAGGTTGTGGGCATCGATGAAGGAACTTTTTAGCTGGAGGAGTGAAGAAGCTTGATCCGGAATGCAAGGGCCTGGGGCTGTGGTGTTGTTGCTCATGGCTGCAGCTTCTGCGGAGTAGGAGCAGGAGCATAGCAGCAAGAGGAGTATCATGCGGAAGCGATGCATTGTGGGAGCCATCTTTTGCCACTGGTTTGCTGTTTCCATTCCAATGGCGTGGAAGTTCTTTATAGGCAAATAAACTTTTACAGTGGTTGTAGGCCTAACTTGGGCCATTTCGTGTTTGACAATCTATATAAAGGGAGGCTGTTGTGGCCTGTGGGCCAGTTCAAATGATCATTTGCTGTCAAAGAGACTATGACATCATTGCTGTCTGTCTACCGGGCGACCCAAGTCAAGTCAAGTCGCCGGTGACTTGTCAAAAAAAAAGAAAAAGAAAAAAAGAAGTCAAGTCGTCGTTGACTCACGCAGTAGTATCCCCCACTGGCGTGGGTGGAACTAGCTAGGATGATGAAGTAAGCGTTCGCCAAGTGATCAGGATGCTGGGGCCTGGGGGATGGTATAGCAGGACCGTGGACCCGTGGTTCATGGTATCGAGAGATGCATTGACAGGTTTCATTGCCGATGGATAGTATACTTAGCATATCTTAAATAATAAACATTGTAGCAAACATTTGAAGTAAATGGGTTATTTTTAGAATTTTTTTGTAGTTTATCAATTTTGCTGAGGAAAAAATTAAAAGCTACTACTAGTACACTACGTTCTTCCAAAAAGAGTAGCTCCTGCGGTTTGCTAGAACCAAGACACGAAGAGTCACAGAACAAATCCTGCATGTTGTTGTAAACAAAACAAACAAACAAACCCTGTACGTAAGCTACCTGACTCCAGGCAAACGGCACTTCCTGTTATCGTCAGTTATGTGGTGTACACGTGTAGTGCAGTTTTTTTTTTTTTTTTTTTTTTTTTTTTTTGAGAAACACGTGTAGTGCAGTTTTTTTTTTCTTAGCAAAATGTGTAGGCCAATATCTTGGATGCTCTGGGTCGTTTCTGATCCTCGGCCTGGCCTGGTATGTCAAGTCTCTAGGCTTTACGACACACAATCAGGCCCAATAGAATGATCGAAAATCTGCTGTAAAAATATAGAGAAAATTGGTTCATGTGCCCTAAAAAAATATGGCTTTATAACCTGTTTGGTTGTCCGTATTTCATTGGACGAGGCTAGTGGGATGTGTATGTGATGATGTTTTGGATGCCTGCATTTGAGGATGGGGCATGTTAGAAATCAGCTCTTGCACACACACAACTCAAACACAAGAACACAGAGAGATGGAAGAGGAAGAGGGAGCTTTCTGTATATCACTTTTTCATCTTGTGTTACAGCTGAAAGTGACTCTCTATTTATAGAGGAATTCACAGAATAGATACAAACTTGTACAGTATTTGAACCCTTTGAATTCCTCCTCCTCTTCATTAATTGGCCACCATTCAAAGTCATTTGTTTCACATACTGTGCTTGATTTTGATTCACAATACTTCCCCTTGGTCAATTATATACTATGTGTATGCCTCGTTAAAAACTCCTCCCAAAAATCCAGTGGGAAAAAAGGGTAGGAGAAAAGAGTATGTCACACGCAATGCCTATGCTGCACCTGTTGCCTCGTTAAAAATCTTGCATAAGAAAACTCAGTGGGAAAAAACTCATCAAGGGAAAAAGAGTACAACAGTTGACATTCGCGTCAGGTCTTTAGGACCGACTTGTGATCTTCGGGATCACGATCATGAGCTATGTCTTCAGGGTTGGTCTCCCCCTAAACCATGCAACTCTTGAAGTCGTCTCATGCCAATCCTACGGACACACTTGTGGAAGTTAGAAGCTGGCAGAGACTTTGTAAATAAATCTACTAGATTATCACATGACCTTGCTTGCAGGATATTGATTTCCCCGCTCTTCTGGAGCTCATGGGGCTAAAAGAATTTTAGAGCAATATGCTTCGTGAGATTGCTCTTGACATAGCCCGTGTGCATCTGTGTAACACAAGTCGCATTATCTTCATAGACAATGGTGGGAGTGTTAGCGACGTTCAAACCATATGACTTCTGGATGTGATTGATCATTCGTCGCAACCAGACATATTCTCGCGTAGCTTCGTACAAAGCAATTATTTCTGAGTGGTTGGTCGATGTGGTGACCAGAGTCTGCTTCACAGAATGCCAGGAGACGGCTGCACCACCACAGAGAAACACAAAACCAGTCTGTGATCTAGCATTATGTGGGTCAGACATATAGCCAGCATCAACATATCCCACCATGGTTGGAGCTTGGCTCTTTGGGAACCATAGACCAAGGTCTTGGGTACCTTGTAGGTACCTCATGATCGTTTTGATGCCAACCCAATGCCAACCCAATCTCAAACCTTGCTAATAGATTTACTGCAGATGCAATATCAGGCCTTTTGCAGTTCGCAAGGTACATTAGTGCTCCAATGGCGCTCAAGTATGGGATTTCAGGTCCCAATACTTTCTCATCATTGTCCTTGGGTCTGAATGGGTCCTTTTTCGCTTCCAGGGATCGGACCACCATGGGGGTTTTAAGAGGGTGGCACTTGTTCATATTGAACTTCTCAAGTACCCTCTTAGTGTAAGTGGACTGGTGTACAAAAACTCCTTCAGGGAGGTGTTCGAGCTGCAGGCCCAAACAGAATTTGGTTTTACCCAAGTCTTTCATCTCAAACTCCGTCTTGAGGTAAGCCGTTGCTTCCTCAATGTCCCTTGATGTCTCGATGATGTTCAAATCATCGACATAGACGGAGATGATGCAAAATCCATCATTAGATTTCTTTATGAAAACACAGGGGCAATCATCATTATTTGTGTAACCTCTCTTCAGGAGAAAGTTACTCAAACGGTTGAACCACATCCTCCCAAATTGTTTTAAACCATATAGTGACTGCTGCAGGCGGACGCTGAACATGTTGCGGTTTTGATTCGGTCCAGGGATCTTGAGCCCTTCAGGGACTCTCATATAGATCTCGGAATCAAGTGACCCATACAAATATATGGTCACAACATCCATCAACTGTATTTTTAAATTCAAGTTAGCTGCCATAGATATGAGGTATCGGAACGTAATGCCACTCATAACAGGAGAGTAAGTCTCATCATAATCGATGTTAGGTCTCTGTGTGAACCCTTGTGCCACTAGCCTCACTTTATATCTTACCACCTGACCATGTTCATTTCTCTTCCGGAGGAAGATCCATTTGCATCCTACAGGGATGACTTTCAGAGGTGTTAGGACTGCAGGCCTAAAAACCTCTCTTTGGTAAAGCGAGCGCAACTCTGCCTCAATTGCTGCTTCCATTTATTCCAATTTGAGCGCTTCCAGCACTCTATCAAGGACCTTGGTTCTAGATCCGGATCCAACGAGTCAGCAATTTTCGAGGCAAAATATACGCCGACAACAATGGTCTTTCTATGATATGACTCTCCTGATTCCACATAATTGGTGGCAATCTCCTCATGATCGTCCTCCCACTCATCATGATTTCCCATAACGATTGAGCTGGGGCGTTCCGATCTTTCAATGCGATAGTGCCGCGCGACGCATTGGGATTTCCATCTTCAGGATGGGGTCCTTCAGGGACCTTCTCAAATTCAGGTTGAGTTTCCACTTCAGGGGCATTCTCAGACTTCAGGTCGAGCTTCTTCAACTGATTCCTTGAGTGGTGCAAGTGGCTCAGGCCGTTTCTGTGGACGTCTCCATGGAACCTTGTCCTGAGCACCCGGAGGTCTCCCCCTCTTCCTAGGACTAGGGGAGACAATAGAGTTGGTAACCTTAAAGGTACTGAACTCTCTCCTGCATTTATCGCAGTATATATGACCTTGTCACTCTTTGTGATCGATAAAAGGCATCTGGCAGCTCATTTGCAAGACTTTGCAAATGTATAATTCTCTCGAACTTCTGGTTCAGATTCACTGGGTGCGTGGGTCTAAAGATTACATCCTAGTTGTATTCCATACAATTTTTCGGCATTCTTCTGGATGCTTTTCTCCCTCTAATGCTGGGAAATGGTCTTCATCGAAGACGCAATCAGCGTACCGAGCCGTATGAAGATCCCCAATCATAGGCTTCAAATATTTGATTATCGATGGAGTCTCATAACCAACATATATCTCCAACTTCCAGTGGGGTCGCATTAAGGGACGCTGTGGTGGTGGTATTGGCACATATACCGCGCAACCAAATATATGCATGATGGGAAATACTTGGTTCTTTCCCATGCACCAGCTGTAAGGGGGATGTATCATGAATTCATGATATGCAATTGGCCTGAGTTGGATTAGTGCTGTAGCATGCAACACTGCATGGCCCTAACAACTAGTTGGCAGCTTACAATTCTGCAACAACAGCCTCGCAATCCACTTGATCCTCTTGATCAAGGATTCAGCTAGACCATTTTGTGTGTGGACATGTGGTACTGAATGCTCTACCTTAATGCCCAAGGCTAGGTAATAATCATCAAAAGCTTTCGATCTAAACTCACCTGCGTTATCTATTCGGATAGACTGAATGCGGTTATTAGGAAAACTCACCTTTGGCCGGATTATTTGGACAATAAGCTTGGAGAAAGCATGGTTCCTAGTGGACAGCAGGTCCACATGGCACCATTTGGTAGATGCGTATTGACGGTGGATAACGTCAACTTTTATTAGAACTTTAGACACAAAAGGATACATGAATACACACTAGTCTAGGATTTTAACTGACAATTTTCACGAGTTTTGTATATTCAGTATTTTCTGGGGATTATTCCAGAAAAGCATAAAAGAGGGATTATAGTGCATAATTATCACGAAATGTAACCGCGAAGGCAAAACATCGTCATCAGGCTCAGGAAGCATCTAGAAGACACCCGAAGCAGCGGAACCCGCAGGGGCTACCAAGTGGGGCCGGCCGGCCCCACCCTGGCGCCGGTCGGCGCCCCAAAGTTAGGGTTTGCCCCCATCTTCTGGAGTCTTCTTCCACCACCTATGAGAAGTCATCTCGGCCCTTGGTTAAGTCGGTTTGATCCTGCGGCGCACGTTCATTCCACCGGGCTATAAATAAAGGGGTAGACCCCACTCCCTGGAGGCATCAAGTCATTTGGAGATCAAGCCATCAAGAGCCTTCTCTAGTTCATCAGAGCCTCTCTAGTTCATGGCTTTAGCCTAGTTAGATTAGAAGTAGAAGAGTTCTAGTTCTTCGCCAGGATCTGGAGCCCTCGGCGTCATGCGGAGCGCGGAGTTCGGTATAGTTCTAATACTTTGTTCTTATTGTATTCAATATTATGATTCAGACAACATTATTCTTAATCTCTTATATATTCTTAATTGTAATAGTCATTGTCTACTTTGATTATATGTCTAGGATAGTTGGTTTGATCTTATTGAATTCATGTAATTGCTCGTATAGCGTTTACCCAAGCGATCGATGGGTAGATGGTAGATAATATGTAGACACGGTGTCTAGATATCTTGTTTATCTGCGAGTGCACCCTGATGTGCCGGGTCGTGTGGGAGTCCGCGCATGTGACAGCTGCGTTGGTTCCTCTGTAGTCCATCCCCCGTACAAAGGACTAGCGGGGGCATGGTCGCGAAGTTGGATAATGACTCGCTTTCACATCCTTCCTAGTTGATGCCCCTTTACATATGATCATGATGTAGGATTAACTTAACAATGATTACTAGATGTAATTGCACTAATTAGAGTTGTTCATTGATGTAGTTATTGAATTACCTTAGTATTTATTCCTGAGTTTATCCATTGGCTAGCTATTACTATGACTAGAAGAGCTCGATGTTTATCTATTTATGATGACTAATCATTATTTATCATATATCTTTTATCACGTGACTTATCCCTGTTATGAGTAGAATTCTAGTTATGGTTTACCTTTCACATCAATAGTGTAAGTTGTAATTATAAGTCCTACATAAACCTTCTCGGTGGTATAAATATAAATCGACAACCCGGTAGAACTCCCTAGGTAAAATGCTACAATGGTATAATTATCTGTTCGCTTGCGAACCGTTCTTAGTTTATATCGATATTTTCGCCTAGTCATATTGATTGATATATATATATATATAAACCTATATTTATCCTTAGCATATACAATTAGGGATGACAACCTAGTTCATGCTTAGGGATGTGGGTGAGAGATAAGTGGCTAGTTGTTAATGACAAGTTAATTTCATACCATGTGTTTCTAATCTCGTTAATTAGTAATAACGTTAGAAATACCAACAATGTGTCAATTAGTACCATAAAGTACCTAAACGGGCCCGATAGGGGCTGAATAGGTCCATAAATGTCACCTTGTATCCTTGGCATAGGTGACTCATCCCTAATCTTCAGAAGGGATGGTCTAGTGATGAGCTTTCCCTTTGCACATGTGGTGCAAATAAAATCTTTAGGATTAGGAAAGCTTCTGACATTATGGCCAGTAGAATTGTTGATGATCCTTCTCATCATTCCCAACCCAGGATGACCCAAATGGTCATGCCATATTCGAAACGATTCTGTGTTTCTGAATATGGTCTTCATCGCAACATACTCTTGTGTGGGTTTTATGTACGTGTAGTATAAACCCGATGGCGATGAAGGGAGTCTTTCCACCACTCGCTTTTGGTACCCGTCGAATTTAGTAAGGAGCAAGTATTCGGTAACACGCTCGATCTCGGTTTCTACATGGAAACCATTCGCACGGATGTCTTTGAAACTCAGAAGCGTGCGCTTCGAGTCAGGATAAAATAATGCATCCTTGACAAAGATTTGAGTACCCATAGGGAGAAACAGTGAGGCACTTCCGGTGCCCACAATATGAGCATTGCTTCGGCAATGGTCATAATATTTCCATTTTTTTGTCAGTGTTTGGAAATATCTGGTTTCCCTTAATATCGTATTGGTGGTGCCACTGTCACAAGACAGATTTCCGCTTCAGCTATGGGGCCCCCATAGGTTCTATCAAATATCATGAAAAATAAAAATAGGAACTTAACATAAAGCATATATTATAATAAAAGCAACATTACCTCATTCCTAGGAAACATCATGGGTGTTTGGGCCATCTACTAAGTTATAAATGCTCTTTAGGAGCATGCATGGCCAAACTCTTTGGAAATAAAACTAGTACATGTAGACATCGCATTTAGCGAACATGATATTTTGGGGTTACTGCAGGTCCCCAAAAATATCAATGTCATCATGAAGGTAGTCCTCACTATCGTCCATTTGGACGTCACCACCACTTGCATCAACAACCATGTTGTTGCGCTTCTCGGGTTGAGCTTCAGGCTCAGCGGTGAAGTGAGACTCATGTTGACCTTTTCCTTTATTTTTGCTTTGTTGGTAAAGGTCAATGAGGTGTTTAGGGGTGCGGCATTTACGGGACCAATAGCCCTTTGCCCCGCATCCAGCATTTGCCTTGCTCTTCCCCGCTATGGTCACCTCTTTCCTTATTGTTGGGTTCGGACCTATCCTTGGGCTTTCCCTTTCCTTTGCCTTTGAACATGGCACCTCTTTTCCCCTTCCGTTTCCCCTTTTCCACAGCCCCTTTTACGGTTGCGAGAACTCTCAGCAACATTAGCATGTGCTTCAGGCACAGCCATAGAATCGATAGGACATGCGTAATGATTGTTCATAAGAACTTCATTCTCATTTTCTAAGAACCCGACAAGATGCCCAGCTCAGCTTCGGAGTACTTGGTGTACTTCGAGTTTCTATACTGTTGTTGTAGTACTATGTTGCTGGGATGGAAGGTGGATAGAGTCTTCTCGATCATATCAGCGTCAGTGATCTTCTGACTACATAGACGCAGTTTGGTCATAATTATATGTAGAGCAGAATTATACACTGCCACAGACTTGAAGTCTTGGAAGCATAAGTTGATCCACTCTTGTTGCGCTCTTGGGAGCACAATCATCAGCTGCTGGCTGAAACGGTCCTTCAGGGACTGCCATAGAATTTGTGGGTCCATCTCCGTCATATACTCAGACTTCAGGTCTGGGTGGATATGGTGTCGGAGATAGTACAGCACGTTTGCTTTGTCAGCCCTTGTGCGCTCATCTTTGCCAGCTTCAGGCTGGGCGATGGTATGATCGAGCTTCATGCCGACGAGTTTGTTCTCGACGTCGGAGGCCCAAGTGAGGTAGTTGCTGCCATCCACGGCGAGCATCTCGAAATCCCTCTTTGCGATGTCCGACATGCCTGCACAAGTATTGTGCAGGGTTAGTAAACGTCGGTGCGTAATCTTCAGGATTATGACTTATCATAGTCTTCAGGACTATGCATGGTTTCCTAGGCATAATCTTCAGGATTACTTTACAATTGAATAATAATAGTAATTGCAATAAAATAAATATACGTAAATGCAATAAATAAATTGTGGTAAATAAATAAATAAATGAATAAATAACATTAATAATAATATAAAGAAAAATATGGTGAACTTCAGGCCACACACATTTCACAGTCTTCGGGCCGTGTAGTTGGATATTATAGTGGGCTTCGGGCCACTATTTTGCGCGAAATAAAATAAAAACTGCGCAGCCCAACTCTCAATTAGGATAAATGGGCTCAATCTATGCCCCATGGGCTGGCCTGATAGGCCCAATCATCTGTGGCCGTTCATCAAGATGGACGGCTCATATTTCTCCAGCCAGGAATAAAAAGGGTGGGTGAAAACCCTAACCCTAAGTTCCCTCCCCACTCTTTTTTCTCTATCCCTTTTCTCTTTCAGCCAAAACACAACAGGGAGGGAAAAGGTTGGGCGGCAGCCGACCCGGGGCTACGGGGCCCGTGCCTGCGCCCTCCCGGCATGCTCGCCGGCGGCCAGGCGGCGGCCCGCGCCGGCCCCCGTGCCTGCGCCCCGCAGCCGGGGGCAGAGGCCGGCGGCGGCCCGCGGCGCCCTTTGCGCCTCTACGAGCGGCAGTGGCCAGGGGAGGCGCCCCCCGCGCGCGCGCAGGCGGCCAGGGCTGCGGCTGAGGGGTGGCGCGCCCTCGCGCGCGCAGGCGGCCAAGCGAGCCGGGGCGGCTGGGCGGCGGCGGCAGGCCAGGGGCCTGCCCGGCTTGCTCCTTCGCCCCTGCCCCCGGCGTGCTTGCGGCTAGGCCGGCGGCGGCGGCTAGCAGCTGGCGCGGCCAGGCCGGAACGGCCGACAGGGCGGGCCAGCTGGCCAGCCTGCGCGGCGGCTACGGCCGGGCGGCGCCCCTCGGCTAGGCAGGCCAGGGCGGCGACCGGCCCTCGGCCGGGATGCAGCCAGGTATGGCGGCCGACATGGCGGGCCAGCCAGTGGCGGCGGCCTACAGGGCCAGCACGCGGTGGTCGGGCGGCCGAAGCTTGATCTGCAAGTCTTTGGGACGGCAGTGGCCGATCTGCACATCTTCAGGGCGTAGAGGTGTTTTTCAGTGAGCGGAGGCAGGGCCATCCTTGCATCGCCGGGGAGCGGAGGCAGAGCCTTCCTTGCATCGCCGTGGTCGTCGTTTCCGGCGATGAACGGCGACGGCGGCTGGGCCGCCTCCACATCACTGGGCGTTGCCGATGCGCCAACGACATGGCAAGTGAAAAGCGTGCTTGTGTTCCTGTGTGTATGTTCTGAACATAGTGAGCAAGCTACACTTGAACTGATTTCTTACCTTCTTACCCACTTAGCTCGACAGAGTCTCGTGTTGATAACGTGTTAGAAATCAGCTCTTGCACACACACAACTCAAACACAAGAACACAGAGAGATGGAAGAGGAAGAGGGAGCTTTCTGTATTTCACTTTTTCATCTCGTGTTACAGCTGAAAGTGACTCTATTTATAGAGGGATTCACAGAATGGATACAAACTTATACAGTATTTGAACCCTTTGAATTCCTCCTCCTCTTCATTAATTGGCCACCATTCAAAGGCATTTGTTTCACATATTGTGCTTGACTTTGATTCACAACAGGGCAGACCCAGTTAGTGCACGGAGCCCCCGGCAGGCGGCGCCTGGCAACAGGCAGCCGTTAAAAAGATGACACCGAATGACGACGGGTGGTGGGCTCATAGATGAAAGGCCCAGGTTCATCAGCAAGACCGGCCCATTCGGCATTCACGAGGAAATTGTTGTATGCTGTAGCAGCCTACAAGACACTAGTATATTGTCCGTGCTAACGCCACGGTGATATATAGAGTAACACATTAATCAGTCATTCATCTAACTTTGTAAACACCCTATCATTACGAATAAAAAATATGGCAAATCTAAAACAATCCATTATCCTTGATCAATGGTTATTACTGATGTGTTAGCCTGTTGCAATAACCATCTTGTGGTAATCCCCAAACCGTTTCAAGATAAGAACAAACATTTTACTTATAGCAATCTTCTGGTACATATAGCAAAAGTGCTGCTCTGGCCAAGAATTGGTGGTTGCAGATTACGCACTCACACAGGTTATACATCCTTTTAGCTAAGTACACAAACCTATGGATAATTCAAAGAAAAAAAGGTGCCCCAAATAAACAGCATGCATCCACTTGGAGACGAACTTTCAGGCACATTAAGAAGCTCTTTTCCTAGCCCCCACTTTCAGGCACATTAAGAAGCTCTTTTCCTAGCCCCCATCTTGAGGTCCTGACATACCACTAAAACCTGCAAATTGCATTGCCATTACTGAGAGCGAGCTCAACTCTAGAGTTGTGAAGTTCAAACAAAGCAGCAATACTTCAAAAGAAAAACCAGACGACCAGTGTCATACCTCATCGCAATGGAATTATATCGAAAGCGATAAAGCGCAATGCAGTCTTCTAACAACATATGATGGCCTCCTCTTATCACCGCTGCTGCTATCAGACTGGAAAAATCCATTTATGCAGTTATAAAGCTTCAAACATGAGAAACAAAAATTTCATAACCAACCTCAAATTTTTTAATTGACTGATGGATTGAAGTAGCAAATTTTCGAATCATAACTTTCCTGAACTCCTTCCAGCAAAATCACAAGGGCAATAAAGTTCATATGCAAGGAAAACACATGCCAATGTGTTATGTGTACCTGGACCAGAAACTCATGCGCATGACATTCTGAAAAGTACTGAACCACCCCCCTGACTGACAAATAAAAGAGACATAAGTACCATAATTGTTGGTTAGATCTTCAGATACACATTAAGGAAATGAAAATGATCCATACCACTCCTGCAAAAAATCGAGAAGGCATAGATGTACCCGTTCCTAGATTGATCACCTTTTTCTGTAGCTGTCAAAAAAGAAAAGAAAAAAAAGTGTTGGTTCAAAGCAAATAATCAAGGCATGTTAAGATATGCATAATTTCACTGTATGTTCTGGATGGGGGCGTGTGATTGATCAAAAGAAATATATTATACATAAATAAGCACTTCCATGCTACTGGCTTACAGAGGCCAAAGGCCAGGGCACTGGGAGCCTGGGATGGCGAACGTCGTGGCTTGTGGTGTTGATAGCGCATGGGGTGATGGGCGTCGGGGTTGCGGCAGCCGCCGCGGGCATGCAACGGCCTGGCCACTTACGTACCTGGAGGCGGCGCGGCTCGTGTCCGTTCCAGAAGACGTTCGTCTCGATGGTGTTGATGCCGCCTTTCTTAGCCTTGTTGATGAGATCCGGTGATGGCGAGCGTTGCCAGCTCGGCGGAGATGTCATGGTAGTGGCCTCTACATCAGCCCCGGCGCCGGCACTGCCCCATTCATGACCAGGCGCGCGGACGGACCGCCGTCTTCACTCCCCGCAACCTGCCGTCGCGTGCGGGGGAAGCGGCGCACCGCGAAGCCGGACGCCGTGCGGCAGTACGTTCGGGAAGCACGAGCGTCGGCGTGCAGTAGGAGATCGCACAACTGGGAGCCGCAGCGATCGCGCAGCAGGGAGCCTCCGCGCATAGGAGGCAGGTCCGGCGACGAGGAGATCGCGTGCGTGCAGCAGGGAGCCTCCGCGCGCAGGAGGCAGGTCCAGCGGCCAGGAGATCGCGTGTGTGCGTAACTTCCTCCGTGATGAGTCTTCGGACGGCGCGGGAGTCTGTAGGAGGTGTGACACTTTTGATTTGGATCGTACCATTTGCGTGAGTAAGAAGAGAGAAGGTATAGAATTAAATTTGGGCTGTTCGTTTTGATGGAGTCTTTTTCCTGGGTACATTTGTTTGTGTGCATGGAGAGAAACCTTCTCAGCGGGGGGACGTTTTTTTTATATGGACGTAGGAAAGAAAATGATGGTACATTAGTAGGGTAGATTTAACGAGCACGATCTCGTCGAAAAAGATTCACAAGGTTTTAAAAAATCCGCTTTTACTTCCTCAACTTTTGCGAAAGTCCGATTTTTTTTCCGGACTCTAAAACCCGCACAAACAATCTCCCTCAACTTTTCAAACCGTGCATTTTACCTCCCCTGAATGATTTTGACAGCAGTTTGCTACAGTAACAATGGTTTTGTCTTTTTTTTTTTTTATTTATTTCGGCTAAAACTTTAAAAAATCATAGTAAATCATAAAAAAAACTCATAAAATAGAAAATATAATTTTATTGGACTCCACATGAGTAAATCTACACAGTAAATATATAATATGATATGCTTTAGTATAAAATTTTTGCTAGTCTTTTTTTTTTTATTTATTTTCGATTGAATCTTTGAAAAATTATATTAAATCATATAAAAATCATAAAATGGAAAATTCAATTTTTGGACTCCACATGAGTAGATCTACACAAAGAACATATAATATAGTACTCCCTCCATCCATTTATCGGAGTCATCTTACCGAAAAAATTTCTCTAAGAGTCGGAGTCGTCTAAGTCAGGAACCACAGTTTTCACATCGTCCTAGGCGCATGCAGCTTCTCTCACTGGTCTAATTAATAAAGCTGTCTGCATGCGGCTCCTCTCACCGGTGGAATTAATTCAACTGTCTGTATGCGCCATCCCTCCTTGGTCACTGTGCATGACCCTAAGATGACTCCGATAAATGGATGGAAGGAGTATGCTTTAGTCCAACAAAATCATTATAGAAGGTACAATTATGAATTATTTCAATTAATTATAGAAAAAGTAGATCTTACTAAAGTATATTATATTATATGTTTATGTGTAGATCTATTCATGTGGAGTCTAGAAAAATTAGATTTTCTATTTTATGATTTTTCTGTGATTTACTATGATTTTTCAAAATTTTGGCTAAAATAAATAAAAAATAAAAAGACTAGCAAAAACTTTGTACTAAAACATACCATATTATATATTTACAATGTAGATCTACTCATGTGGAGTCCAACAAAATTAGATTTTCTATTTTATAATTTTTCTTAATTTATTATAATTTTTCAAAGTTTCTAAATAAATAAATAAAAAAGACAAAGACAAAACCACCATTACTGTAGCAAAACTGCCGTCAAAACTGCTCTAGGGAGGTAAAATGCACGGTTTGAAAAGTTGAGGGATGCTGTTTATCCAGTTTTAAAGTTTAGAGAGAAAAATTAGACTTTCGCAAAAGTTGAGGGAGTCAAAGTGGACTTTTCCCTTTCTAGAAAGGGAAGACCAGAGCAAAGCTCTGATTTTGTCATAGCTGATGGTCTGTTTGATACAATAGCATAACATAGCCCCTGTTTAAATCTCCGTAAATAAGGAAGATTAAAATTCAATACAGCATGATGATTGAGAGGGGATGTCTCTCGATCAGTATCGCTTTCTAATGCAGATCCCCATGTCACTACGATTGTTCATACAAGCAACTACGTAAGCAACTCTCTCTCTCTCTCTCTCTCTCTCTCTCTTCCTTCTCTTCCTTCTCTCTCTATTCCAACCCGCTCTTGCATACACGGCGGCGCCGGCGCAGCACCAAGCTACGGTACAACTCTGTTCATACAAGTCTGCTCTCGCATTTCCTTCTCTTCCTATTTAACCCCCTGTCGCATGCACGACGAGCGCCGCAATGTCAAGCTGCACTGCTACAGCGACGCACGCAAATGTTATTCTACTTGGGCTAGCTGCATCTATTCCTGGCCCGAAACACGCACGTTGGACTAATTCACGCATCCACTCCTGTGAGGCCCAATGTGCGCTTCACCTGTATATATTGTCTAGTGTTGCGTCAGCGACGTTCTATGCAGTGGTGGCGGGCGCCAGTTACTAGCTAGTAACCGTCAATCTGTTATCAGTAACTACAAGCTTGATGGGTGCCATTAACGTGTTGGGTATTTGGGTTACATATCAAAGATACCAAAACTTACGTTGGCTCTTTGGTGAAGTATACTAAAAGCGGAACCATTCCATTATCTAAAAAAACTATAACGTCCAATCAATGGTGAGCATGCTGTAGTTACTTGGATTACATTGTCGTGAGTGTGGATCAGGAATGGAAATGATCGGAAACAGTCGGTTATGATAATCGATTCCTGGTCGTCGGAAACTCGCCATTTTTCATCTTAGCTATTTAGCGACGACATCAAAAGGTACTCAGAAATAGGTCATAACTCATAAACGATATCATCACTGTTACTGAAACGGCAGCTTGTGTGAACGAAATAAGCAGCGCTCTGTTTCTCATGGTCTCATCCAGGTCTTGTGTTTCTCCCTTGTTTCTCATCGCATATAGCAGAAGCTAGAAGGCTCGCTGTTAGTACTCCCCCCATCACAAATATGCAATTTTGGCTTTGTGAGATGTATAGTTTTGCTGTATAATAGAACATTGTAAAACCATATATTTAGAAGTCCAAAATGATTTATAACTTGAACAGTACATCTATGAGCATGCTGTTTTTTTCAACATCGTTTCCTAACAGGGATTCCCCAAGCAACTACAATTGCAACTGCAAACCCTACTCCAAATCCTACTCCAACAAAGAGGAATAACACAAAGTCTACAGATTTCTTCTTGGAAAGCACTGCGTCTGTCTCTGCTATGTTGTTGCACGCTTTTGACAGTGGAGGCCCACATAAACCATCATTTCCTTGAAATGATGAATTGGAGAATGTCAAGAAATGTGGCGACACAGGTATGCTTCCTACAAGCCTGTTATCAGACAAGTTCAATGTCGTGAGGAAGTCCAGTGACGCTAGCTCCTAAGGGATCTCTCCAGAAAGGTCATTGCAGGACAAGTCCAGAGCTTCAAGCTTGTCCAAATGCCCGAGCTGAGATGGAATTGGCCCAGTGAGGAAGTTATGTGAAATGTTGAGCCCGCGTAGCAAACCAAGTTCCCCAATAGCTAAAGGGATGCTACCATTGAATGCGTTATTGGAGAAAGCAATGAACACTAAAGCTGTTAGTATCTGATCAAAGGTGGTATCGTGCCCCTTATATGTGATTGCTGTAGTATATGTATATGTCCTTGTTACTCCTGGCACTTCATGATCCATGACAAGTGGCATGTTTGGATCTCTAAATAACATTGAACTTAGGTTCTTAAACCATTGGTCTTCTGGCAGTGAGCCAAAGAAGTTGTTTGAGAATACATCAATTATTGTTGCACTAGAAAATGCACAAGCACTCCTTAATCCTTGAATTGGTTGTGCAACTTGACCAAACAACTTGTTGGATTTTAGGACAAGGACCTGCAGTCTAACAAGTTCACTCATCCAACATGGAAAGGAGTCACTAATTTGATTATTTCCAACATCAAAGATCTCCAGGTTTTTGCAAGCAACTAGAGATCTTGGCAGTTGCCCTTCGATCTGGTTGTTGCTGAAGTCCAATGCCTCAAACGAGCAACTTTCCCTGTTGTTATTTGGAATCTCTCCATGGAGTTGGTTGTTTCTTAAGTTTAATGACTGCATTCCATTAGCATTCTCCATCAAGCAAGAAGGGATTAAGCCACTGAAGTTGTTGTAAGAGAGATCAAGGAGCAATATGTTCAATCCACCACAAAATGATGCTGAAAGATTCCCAGATAAGTGGTTTCCAGGGGCCAAGAAGAGGGCAACATCGTTAAGATGCGAACTGAGATGAGAAGGTATAGATGAGAACATGTTGTTTGAGTAATCGAGTGCATCTGCAGAGCCTTGAGGTATAGGTATGGACCCCTCAAACAAGTTGTTGCTAAGATCAATAACAATTATGTCTTGCACAGGAAGAAAATGGTCATAACCAACACTAGTGAATTTATTGTTAGATAGGTCTAGATAGGAAAGACGATTCATGATTTCCCATGCCCAGCGTGGTATAGCCCCACGTATATGGTTAACTGAAAGGTCAATCCATTGGATTTCATCTTGATGCCTCAGGAAATTTGGGAACGTGGACATATTGCAGCCTGCTAATGTTAAACGTAAAATTTTGGGAAAGGATGTTAATGAAGAATTATATTCTCCATCACGCACGACAAGATTGTTGTCAGACAAATCCAAGGCAATAAGATGTACAAATTTCGTAAAAAATGTAAGCTCAAGCGTGCCCGCAAAATTGTTTGAAGGAAGCAAAAGTATTTGCAATTGAGTGAGGTTTGAGAAATGAGATGGTATTTTTCCTGAAAAGCCACAGTCGCACAGATCTAGTCTTTGTAAATGTGTCAAGTCACCTATGAACGAAGGTATTGAACCAGATAACCCGCATTTGTAGAATTTCAGAATCCTCAAAGATGTTAGGTTTGCAATCCAGAATGGTATAGAACCTACTAGTCCCATTCCGGAAATCTCTAATGCAGTCAAGTATTTGAGCTTACCCATAGAAGAGGGTAGCTCTCCGGTAAAGCCACTTGCACCAAGGCCCAATTTCTTCAGAGACGTGAGATTACTAAGTGAAGCTGGTATTATACCAGAGAAATTGGTTTTGCCAACGTTGAGATTCTCCAATCTGTTCGCAACTGAGAAATTTGGTAAGTGACCAGAAATATCATGATTTTGGGAAAGATCAATTGTCACTAGTTTCTTGTGTAAAAAGATTGCGGGAGATATCCGTCCTTGAAGGAAGTTATAACTAAGTTGCAGAACAGTGAGATTAGGAGAGTTGATGAAGAAGTTTGGAATTGGGCCTGACAAATCATTGTAATGTAGGTCGATAACAGCAAGTGAGTGCAGTCTAGAAAGTGAACTACAAATAGGTCCATAGAGTCCAGAACGCGGTAAACTAAGAACTCAAGTCTAGGACATGACTTGGCTAGGATATTGCACCACTGTGTTCCACTATCGGACAAGTCCACTAAACCAAGGTGGAATTCCCTTAAATTGATCAGATTTGCGACTAAGGTTTCGAAGCTTTGGTTCATGAACAGTTTATTTGGATTCGGATCTTTATCTTCCATCCAACCGTCGTCAAGGTCAATAATCTCGAAACCAGTAGAGACATCGAGTGATACCAGGTTTGTCATGCTACTGATGGTGGTTGGCATGGGGCCAGAAAAGCTAGAAGCGGAGAGATTGAGATGGGTAAGATTGGCAAGGCGCTCAAACCCAGTGGGTGGCAGTTGTGACCCATTGAAGTCATTGTAGGCGAGGCTAAGATACTTGAGAGAAGATAGATGAAAAATCACAGGGTCGAGGCCCCCACTCTCCAACCCACGGTCAACCAAGTCTAGGAAAGTTACCAGGCCGTCCGAGTGGCTGCACTGGACGCCTTCCCAGTGGCAACAGTCCGTGCCGGCCCTCCATGACCGGAATGCCTCGATGGAGTAATTGGTGGCGGTGAAGGATCGTTTCAGGCGGAGCAGTGCGGTCGCCTGGTGGGGCAAGCAAGCAACCGACGACGATGCGGGAAGCGTGTTGGTGGTGGTGGACGCATCCGACGAGGAAGGTTGAAGCGAGCTCTTGGCGGCTGTGAGGTCGATTGTTTGAAGAAGTAGCAGCAATAGCAGCGATACTACTGCTTGTGTTGGCCCGTGATGCCTCATGACCATAGCTGCACCGGAGCTAGTTTTGGCTGGCTAATAAGGCCTGCTGTGACTTGTAAGTGAGCTTCTACTTTCGATGCGCTGGAGTTCTTACGGTTCCTTGATATTTATACACAGTGGCAGTACGTTACGACGTTTGATGGGTTCAATAATCAATATACAGTACTAGAATATATGGCTGTAGTAAATAATCCATGCCGAGAAACGCTCTAGATTGCATTGGGCCCGTCATTATCTTGGACTGACCGGCTTGAGACCCATCAATTACAAGTTGTGAGGACGAGAACCGGCGACCAGATGAAGTAAATGAGAGTCTCAATTTTATTTCTTAAGCATGAGGGTAGAGACTTAAAACATTGTGAGGGTGTCTAGAAATACTGCATGTAACTCAAAACATTGTGAATAAACAGGAGCCTACCTTGCTCTCAAAGAAAAAAAAAAGTTGATTGGAAGCAGCAAAAACCAAAAATCTTTAACCAACACTACTAGAAAAACAATTTGAGAAGTCAGCCTCTTTGATTGACAGATGCAGACGCTGTAAATGGCTAAGTGGCGTCCATGCAAATGCCCACCTCTGAATCGATTAACAAAGACGGTCATCGCCTATGAGTGAAACGCCCCAGGATCAATTGGATTCAATGATCTACAGGTTGGAGAGATAGTCAAAAATAGGTTATTTTGCTTGAGAAGAGTTTATACTTCCTTTGCACACATCGGTCATTCCTTGTACACGAATTTATCTCAAGAAATCAAAAACTGTATGTGACATTCCTTGTATACAATTTTTTTTTGTCAAGCTAGTTTTGTCAGTTATTTTCTATCTGTACACCGTCAAAAAAATATTTTTCTATCGGGATACGTATTTTTTATCAGTTTTTATACAAACAGGAGTATTCGAGTTTCTAGTAGTGAGAGCATAGTGCTATAGAAACCATCTAGGCATAGAATTGATTCTTTAAGGGTATGTTGTTTGTAGTTGAGGATTTTTATTTAAAGTCATTTAGAGTTTTAAATATGTATTTTAAGTTTTTACAGATTTTGAAATTTAGAATTTAGAATTTTGAAATGACCGTTCACATGGTTAATACCAAAGGTGCAGTGACTGACGTGACCTACATATTTTATGGTGATAAGTTTTTCATTCAAAGTTTTTTATGGTGATAAGTTTTTTATTCAAAGTTTTTACTGCCTCAAATATTTGTTTTAGATTCATCTATTTTAATATTTGAATTTTAAATTTTTATACTAAAATTGTAGTGCTTGACAAGATTAAAACTTTGTAGATGAAACTTTTTTCATTTGTGTTTGTTTTTTAGTAGCTAAAATATTTAATACAATATTACAAAATATTTATAATCCTACCGGCGGGGACTTTATCATGGATGGGCCATAATATGTGCAAGTTGGCCAATCGTTCGTATCTGTTACAACTTCAAAGTCAAGGTCGCCATGCAGTGGGCATGGTCGAGGCTGTTATCAGCGGGTTAAATCAGTCAATTGCCTCTGCCGTGCGATCTAGGTTTCTGCCGCCAGTGGGCCAAACACTAACCATGCTTGCTCCATTCGATCGAAGTCGTCGCTAGGAGGTGACCAATGCAATCAGGGCTTTGTTTAGATGCTGAAATTTTTTCAACTCTGCTACTATAATACTTTTATTTGTATTTAGCAAATATTGTCTAATTATAGACTAACTAGGCTTAAAAAATTCGTCTCGTGATTTATAACTAAACTATATAATTAGTTATTTTTTACTTACATTTAATGCTCTATGCATGCGGATAAAAATTGATGTTATAGAGAGAGTAAAAAACTTAGAATTTTGGGTGCATCTAAACAAGGCCCAGTCACCAATTCACCACTGCTCATCTGTCCGACAACCCACTCGGTAAGCACGAGTGTGTCATTCGTTGAGGTACGTGATAGGCTGAAAAGGGGTTGCTGCCATCTAACCTGGAGTCTTGGCCGGACCGAAAATTTAGAAAAAATTTACAGATAGATTGTACTCCCTACATTCCAAACTATATAATACATTTTGGCCTTGTGTTTAGAAAAACTAAAACGTCTTATAATTTAGAATAGAAGTAGTACTAAGCTGATTGTAAGCAGGGAAAATCCCCAGCCAAGCCAACAATGTCGTGTCTGTGCCCGTGCAATTGCTATCATTTCAACAAATCTGTATGGTTCCTCTGCAATAGCAATGGCAATACGGTTCCTAGGACTACGATGATTACTGCAAGCAAACAAAAGAAGTGACCAGGTACAGGACATTTATTTAAGATCGATACATAATTAGCAAGGCTTCCTACCTTCTCAAGATTGTTTTGTAGTATAAAATCCCCAAGACACTACGACTACTGCAAGACACTACGACTACTGCAATGGCAAACCCAACACCAAATCCTAGTCCGACAAAGAGGAATAGCATAATATCTACAGATTTCTTGGAATAATATGGCACCATCACAGTTGCTGGTGTTGTGTTGATGCACTCTTTCGACAGTGGAGACCCACACAAACCATCATTTCCCAAAAACGATCCATTGGAAAATGTCGTGAAATGAGGCGACTCCGGTACTCTTCCTTCCAACTTGTTGTAAGATAGGTTCAACATGGTAAGGAAGTCTAGAGATGCTAGCTCCTGGGGAATTGTTCCTGAAAGCTCATTAAAGGACAAATCCAAGACTTCCATGTGGTTCAAATGACCAAGCTGAAACGGAATTGGCCCTGTCAGTGAGTTGTGTGACATGTTCAGCACATTTAGCATAATAAGCACCCCAATAGATTCAGGGATGCTGCCCTGAAAAGCATTGTTTGAGATATCAATGTACGCAAGGATCCACAACGTATTAGAAATCATGAAGTCAAATCCTTTGTATGTGATTAATGTGGTAATCTTGTACACGTCATTGACTGGGCCTGCATATTCTATGATCTGTGTCTCATTTTCAGTTTTGACAATCATGGACTTCAATCTTGCAAACCATTTATTTGCCAGTCTACCTGAAAAGTTATTGGAGGCTAGATCAAGAATTCGTAGACTTGGAAATTCACAAGTGTCTTGATCATCAGCAGCAGAAGGCACCACTTGGCCAAAAAACTTGTTAGATTTCAGTACAAGAACTTGAAGTCTAGCGAGTATATTCATCCAACAGGGAAAATAATCACTTATTTGATTGTTTCCGATATCAAGGACCTCCAAGTTTTTGCAAGCAACAAGAGATCTGGGGAGCTGCCCTCCAATCCAGTTGCCACTGAAATCTAGTGCCTCAAATGAGCATCCTTCCTTGATATTATCCGGGAACGGGCCATGAAGCTGATTTTCTTCAAGTTTTAGCGATTGTATCCCATTAACATTCTCCATCAAACAGGAGGGAATTGAGCCATTGAAGTTGTTGTAAGAGAGATCGAGCAGTTGTAAAGGTAGAGTAGGTACACCTTCAAGCATGCTACTCTTGCTGAGATTACAAAAGGACGGTGGGATTCTCCCAGATAACTTGTTTCCAGAGGCCTTGAAGATGGTAACTTCACGAAGATGAGAACCAAAATTGGAAGGTATAGATGAGAAGTTGTTGTTTGAGTAATCGAGCACCTTTGTAGGGCCTCGTGGAATAGGTATGGGCCCTTCAAACATGTTATTGCTGAGATCAAGTTTCCATGAATGTACAGGGAGAAAAGGAGCATAACCAACACTAGTAAGTTTATTGTTTGCTAGGATCATAACAGAAGGAAAATTTGGAAAAGACTCCCATGCCCACTGCGGTACAGCCCCATGGATTTGGTTATCTGAAAGGTCAAGCCAGGTTATTTGATCTTGGTGCCTCAAGAAACTCGGGTACTTATTTATGTTACAATGTGACAAAGATAAGTAACTGAGTTTGGGCAAGGATGCTAGTGAAGAATTGTCTGCTCCATCTACCAGAACTAGATCATTATCAGAGAGATCCAAGATAGAAAGGCGTATCAGTTTTCTAAAAAAGGAAAAATGTATCTTCCCCATGAAATTGTTTGAATATAGCAATATTGTTTGCAGGTGCACTAACTCTGAGATATATGAAGGTATTTCTCCAGAAAAGCTACAGTTACACAATACTAGTTTCTGCAATTTTGTCAAATTGCCAACAAAAGATGGCATCGACCCAGATAAGCCACAATCAGAGAATTGGAGAATCATCAGAGCTGTCAGGTTAGCAATCCATGATGGCATGGACCCTTGTACTACCATTCCAGAAATCTCCAATTCACGCAAGTATTTGAGCATACCAATTGATGAGGGAAGTTTACCGGAAAAGCCTGTTGCACTAAGGCCTAGCCTCCTCAAAGCTGTGAGATTACTAATTGAAGTTGGAATGGTGCCAAAGAAATCGGTTTCACCAACATCCAGATTCTCCAAACAAGTACTAGTTATGAAATTTGGCAAGTAACCAGAAATTTCATGATTGTAGTAAAGATCAATGGTCACTAGTTTCTTGTGTTGAAAGATTGCCGGCGAGATCCATCCTTGAAGCTTATTATTGCTCAGTTGAAGAACACTCAAATTGGAAAAATTGGTTGAGAAATCTGGGATTGGTCCGGACAAATAATTTAACCTTAGGTCAATAACTTCAAGTGACAGCAAGTAATGAAGTGAAGCACAAATTGGTCCAGAAATGTAACAGTACGGTAACCTAAGCACTCGGAGTTTAGGACAGGATTTGGTTATGATGTTGCACCAATTTGACCTGCTGTTGGACAGGTCCACAAAGCCGAGATTCAGCTCCCTTAAATTGCTAAGCTTTGCAACTAACTTGTCCAAGTTGTGCTCTACGAGCCTTGTAAAGAATGAAATTGAGTGTACGTGCAACATAGGAACATAACGAAGTAGCTCAGTAACTTCAAAACCAGTAGAGAGGTCAAGTGATATGAGATTTGTCAGATGTCCAATGCCATTTGGCACCTGGCCAGAAAAGCTTGAACTTGAAAGGTTCAGATGGGTGAGCTCTGTGAGCCGCTCAAACCCGGTAGGTGGGAGCCGTGACCCATTGAAGTTGTTAGAGGCGAGGTTAAGGTACCTGAGGGAGATCAGATCAAAAAGCGCAGGATCCAGGCCTCCGCTTTTCAAACCGCGGTCACCCAGATCGAGGGAAGTAACGAGGCCATTATTGTAGTCGCAGCGCACGCCCATCCAGTGGCAGCAGTCCGTGCCGGTCCTCCATGACCGGAAGGCAATGACAAAGTAACTGGTGGTGGCGAAGGATCGTTTCAGCCGGAGGAGCGCCGTTGCCTGGTGGGGCAAGCATGGAACTGACAGCACACCAACGGTGTGGTTGCTGATGTTATCACTAGCCAAAGGAGGCACAAGTAAGCATATGATGACTGTGAGCTGGAACTGTAAGAGCAGATGCAACACTAAGCGCCGTGGCCTGTGGTGATCGCTCATGATGATGATGGAAGACATACTGGCAGCTTAGGATGGCTAAGAGGCTCCTGATTTTGATCTGGGAAAATCCTTGCCATACCTTCATTTATACACTTCTAGCTCTGGTCCGCTGATCATGGCAGACAGCAAAAGCATGCCGAATCAATCAAACACGATACTATTAAGGACCGGGACCACACACACACTGCAGCCTGCAGGTTGACTGATCTTTTCCTGTTATAATTCAAGCCAATCAACCTCTCATGTGTCCAAATCATGGTAACTAGGGATATTCGACCAATCATCGCAGCTGGTTTACGGATGAATGATGAATCAAGCTGAGTTGATGGAACACGTTGTTATTACGGGCCACACACCGCAACATGCAGGTTGACCGTTCGATTTTTCCGGTTCTGAGTCAAGCCTATCAAACTCATGTTTCAAAATCAAAGTAATTCCGGTACTTAAAATCTTCTAAAAGGAAGATTATTGCATTGACCATTCAGTAGTCTTTGGCTGGATCTTTGACCATGATCCTGACCTTTGCAAACGGATGGATACAAGGTAACATTTGATTCAGTGGACATCCGGGGTTAGGAGTGGTCCATCATCTTTAAGTTGGTGTTAGATTGTTGTTGAAGGAGGGATGAACCATCCCCAAGGCGAATATTCGCCTAGAATGCAGGGTGAGCTCATCTGCAAAATCAGGCGGACAAGCCTGTCCCCTTGTCATGCCATCAACGCTTCCATGTGTGCGGTAGTGTAGCAGCAACTGCAGCAGTCCAGGCGCTCCCTAGAGCTCCGGCAAAGGCAGCTACAGGCCGGCTTGTCATCCGGTTATCCCAATACTTCCCAACCCATGTGGATTAGTGTGCTGCCAAATAAGCCCTCAGTAGCTTGTAAGTCACAAACAGGCAATAGCACAGGACAAGTTCATAACATGAGAAAACGTAGTCACTCGTTACAAACAGCACATGAGAAATCTGCAGGGGTTAAGTCATTATTTGGTTGCTCTGAACCATGCATGCTTTTTTTTTTTGGGTATGTTTGCTTTTTTTTTTTTTTTTTTTTTTTTGGTTGTAAGCCTTGTAGGCCAGTTCGTATTTGACGGTCTTTCCATATAGGGGTCGTGGACTAGTTCAAATATTTTGCGGTCAAAAAAAGACTTAGACTCGTGATACGATCCAAGTCACAACTTAATACCATTGCTGTCTTCCGCGCGATCCAAGTGAAGTCGTCGGTTACCCAGTAATTCACGCTCACTGGCCTAATAGCCATGCATGCACAACGAAGAAGAAATGAAAGTGAGTGCAAAGCGGACAGAGACACTACCAGGGGATGGCAGCCCACATCCAAGGGAAAAGGGGAGACAAAAACAGCACAGAACAAAGAATTCAGCTTTGCCCGACCGTTACGCCCCCACCTCCAGCTGCGATCGTGGATCCAAGAAGAACAATCAACGAAGAAGAAGAACCTAATATGGAAATGGGTATCCCTGCCAGCAACGCACAAGCAGGCAATAACGACGAAACGAAACGGATGCAGCATGCAGTGAAGGGCCAAAGGCTGGAGCTGAGCAAACAGCAGCGGAGGCGCCGCCGCCGCGCGTACAACAGAACAGACGCACCGTGAAGACACCAAGGGAAGACGATCTTGGTGAACGAAGAGGGTCGATGGAGCAGGCGGCGGACAGGAGCAAACGTAGCCGTGGCTGGCACAAAAGAGGACTGCATTGCACCCATAAACGCGCCGCAGCAGGCACGTGGCGAAATGGCAAGGATTGAACCGCCGTGATCACTTCGGGCCGCCGTTCGTCGCCGCCATCTCCCAAATCCTTCTACTGTTTGCATGCATTGAGATGCAGTGGCAGGTTTCAATATTGCTGGTATGGTGAATATTCCTTTCCAGATCTTAAACAATAAACACTGGTAAATATTTGAAGAAGTAAATGGTTGTTTTTAGATTCTTTTTAGTAATTTGTCAAAAAAATTAAATAAAAGGAATATTAACAGCTTAGTGTTTTGCTAGAGCCAAGACATGCCCTGCAGTATTTTTATATTTTTTGTAATAATACTATACGTTTGGATCGGAATAACACCGCTGACCAAGTTTAGCAACCTACGGTGATCGTTTTGAAAGTTAAGGGACCAGGATGACACTGTCGACCGAGTTTAGGAACTTGCGGTGATCATCTTAAAAGTGTAGGAGCCTGGATGACGGCGTCTGCCAAGTTCAATGACTCACAGATGTCACTTTACAAGTTTATGAAGCTAGATGACATCTCCAACCAAGTTCAGAGACCGGAGATGAATTTTGCTCTTTATGGTATAAACATGGCAATATGGCATCTAGCAAATTTCTGTAACGTGGCAGATCAAAATTTGCCAAAATAATATGGTATGGTGGTGACTTTCTGTTGCTGTCTGCCGCGCGGTCAAAGTCAAATCGTCGGTGACCCATTAATCCACGTGGTAGCAGTGTCCGCTGGGCACGTGGTAGTAACGTCATCTTCCAACTCCTACTCTGCATTGAGATGCAGTGACAGGTTTTATTGCCGGTGGATGTATATGGATATTATTAATTCTTTTCTCTGTGGCCAGTGTCAACGGCTCCTCAGGTTGAGCCACACCGAGGTCTAGGCCTTGTTTAGATGGAAGAAAAAGGTGGAAAAATTTTACGTTTTGTTTATATGTAGCAAATATTGTTTAATCTTGGACCAACTAGGTTCAAAAGATTCATCTCGTGATGTACAACTAAACTGTGTAATTAGTTAATTTTTTACTTATATTTAATGCTCCATGCATGCGGGTAGAAACTTGATGTGATAGAGATGTAATAGAGAGAGAGTGAAAAAAGTTGAAATCTAAACAAGGGCACATAGAAATGACTTTGCCGGAACCAGAGCCGGCCCGTGTCGCAGATGGGATAGTGTCCCCGCGCTGGCAGCATTCTTTTCCAGCTCGCCATAATGACACGTTGCCACGAATTGATCAGGGAAGGCAGGGCTGTGGTGCTCTTGATCTTGGCTGCAGCATCTGCTGAGAAAGAGCATATAAGCAGGAGCAAGAGGACGTGGAGGACCTGCAGCATTTTTAAATGAATAATCCTGCTTTGTAAGATGCCTGCAAAAGTTAGCTACGAGCTTACGATTGAAGAGAAGCTATTTTTAAATAATCCTGATCGAGAGAACTACATTCGTTCAGCCAATCTATTAACTTTGAGAGTATATATACCGCATTCCCTTCTTTGGGGGATATTATCATTTACAGTACATGAGAGTCGAATTAACAGAAAATTGCAATAATTTTATCAGAACCAAAGTGCGTGGATGTTTACAAGTTTGGGAAAATTTCAAACTTTAAGTGATTTTGTTAAAAAAAAAAAGGTTGCAAAACACAGGGTGTTATACTTCCTACATTACAACAGCAAAGTTCAACTAATTAGAGACGGAGTAGTTTTTTCACTTCATTTTTTTATACTTAGCTTGATGGGGGAAAAAAGTTCAGTCTGCTTCTCTGTTCAGTGCTCTGCCACACTATGCACGTCCAATATAATAACTTGTGCCCGTTCGAACTTCGAAGGATTCACCTTGTGGATGGAGGGTGGATAATGGAACAACCTCCGAACCTCCATTACATTCTATTCACGAGCAACAGGTAACTGCGTTGATCAGTGCAGACTGGGGAGTAAGGAGCCCTCCCCCAGCACCGTGCATGATTTATCACTGATAACATTGATTACACAGCAGACATAACTTGTTGATGGAACTGCATAGTTGATGGAATTTGGAAATAACGTTTTCATTTTATCCGATTGATCTAGTCCTGAATGCATCTCGGTGACGAAGCCATCAGACGACTCTGGTGCATGGCTTCTGCGACTTCGGCTCGGCATCGTACTTGTGGAGTTCTGCAGTATGTACTCCTCCACGACCTCCACCTACCTGACATCGCCTCGTGCTCCGTCATGGCAATGTACACTCCTCTCGATGGCAGCACTCCGCTCTGCCGGCGTCCATCCAATCCTTCCTCCGCCACATGGGAGCAGATCATCTGGCCTAACGTACGTCAGTTTCCCTTGGCTGCCTGGCCTCGCTCACTGCTTTCTTCTCCGTGGCACCGCTCCCTTGGCTCAGATGGGATGCCTGATCCTGCTGCTTGGTTCTCTAAACAGATCTCCACCAAATCGGGATGGCTTTCTTGTCATTATTAGACAAGCACCAATCCGTGTCCAGCCGTCGCAGCCTTCACCCTCTGATCACATACTGTAGTAGTCTAGTCTCTTCCCCACAATTGCTTCCCTCGATTCACTGCTCCTCCTCCCAAAGCCCAAACATTTCTCCCGACATCAATTCACATACTTTTCAATTTTAGTCAAGTTCATCTTGATTCCACATTCCCCAAAATTTTGTCTTGGTTGCCTATTGTGTTCCAGAGACAAGGCTTCCCTGCAGATGATTGGAGATAAATGGGATGGAGAGTCGGACAAGCCGGTCCTCTCCTGCGCTGGCTATGCAACCACGCTCAATTTCGGACAGACACAGGCACACAACCTCTAGACTTAATTTGGAGCCTACCTTGTGCTTGCGTGCAGTGATTCACTCCTGTTCTTTAATCATGTTTATTAGAATACACGATTTCGATTCAGATCGTCCTGTTCAAGTTTAGTCTAAGTTTTACTCCATGTGCTGGACTAATATATGTTTAATTTAACACTGCTATCCTTGGGAATAAGATCTGGAACATGATAATCTGGAAACTGCAATCTTATCTTATAACAAGGAGATATATTTAACCAGTACAACACAAATATATATGTCTCTCATGTTTTTTTATAGAAACAATACCAGACATATGTTGCATAATGGAAATACATGTCACATGCAGAAACGCTTGCAGTTCCACCCTTCTATGCAGCAAAAGGTTTGGGACAAGATTGCCAGTGCAAAACCCACTCCAAACCCCACGCCAACAAATGTGAACAAAAGGATAGCATCAACTCTGTCCTGCCACAAACTGTTGGATTCTTGATGGTCTAATGCTCTTCGAGTAGTTGATTGAGGATTGTCACATTGTTTAGGCACTTGCCTTCCACAAAGGCCTGTGTTGCCTTCAAAAGAACTGGATGGAAATGAAAAGAACTGGTTTTGCTCTGGTATTCTTCCAGTCAAGTTATTGTAGGAAAGATTCAGACAACTGAGAGAAGTTAGAGAGGTCAGATCTTGTGGGATTTCCCCTGAGAAATGGTTACAAGAGAGATCCAAAGATTCGAGCCTAGTCAAATTACCAAGCTGTGGTGGAATTTGCCCCACGAAATTATTATGCGACATATTAAGTCCATGCAGTGAGACAAGGCCGCCAATTGATTTGGGAATGGGACCATCAAATGAGTTATCCGACAAATCGATTACTTCAAAAGTGGTTAGGATTTTGGTCATCAATAACTCAAAGTTTTTGTAGCTGATGGTAACAGTGTATTGATAGGTCTGTTCATATAATATGTTTGTGTAATGCTCTAAAATTTGACTCTCATTGTTTCTATTATTCATCATTGATTTCAAAGTCTCAAACCATTCTGAATGCAAATAACCAGAGAAATGGTTGGATGCTAAGTCCATTATTTGCAAACTTGTGAATTGTTCATTACTTTGATGGCCAGGATGAATATCCATTGTAGTTCCATTGAGTTGGTTGGATCTTAAGATAAGCACTCGAAGGTTTGGAAGAGAACCCATCCAAGATGGAAATGAACCAACAATACGATTATTACCAACGTCAAGGAGCTCTAAATCTTGGCAATTTTTTAGTGATTCAGGTAGTGTACCTTCAATTCTATTTCCATTCAGATCTATTATTTCAAGCTTACATTCTTCTCTAATATTTGTTGGCAGCATCCCATGTAGCCTGTTTTTTCTTAACTTCAGTACAGCGAGTTTTCCTCTTTCCATCAAACATGCTGGGACTGGTCCACTAAAGTAGTTGTAAGATAGGTCCAAGATATCAAGGTTGTTTAAACTACAAACCGAAGGTGGTATATGACCACTTAGTTTATTATTAGAAAAATTGATGTAGGCGCCATTTGTAAGATACATGCCGAAGTTGGGCATGATTGAAGAGAAGTTATTATTTGAGTAATCCAACGTAACATCCTCTGATGATGATACTGGTATTGGTATTCTTCCTCGAAGTCTATTAGAACTGAGAGCAAGAAATTCAAAGGATGGCATATGAACAAAAGAAGGAGACTTCTCTAAAGTAGTAAACATGTTGTGTGAGAGGTCCAAAGTTGTAAGTTGGTACTTCCAGTTTTCCCATACCCAAGTTGGTATGGCTCCTTCCATTTGGTTATTCGAAAGGTTAAGATATGCAATAGTGTCAATATATCTGAATGCAGCTGGAAGTTTAGTAAGATTGCAAGATGCAAGTGCTATGTCAGTGATATTAGGGAGAGATGGAAACACTGTATCACCTTCTTCGTCTATGAGCGATATCATATTATTAGACAGTCTAAGCACAGTGAGGCTTTTCAACCCCCAGATTGAGGTAAGCTCAATTGTGCCCGTTAATTTATTTGACTCAAGATCGAGTTTCCGAAGATTTGCAAGCTGAAAAAACGATTTTGGAATTGGTCCTGTTAACTGATTACCGCATAAATGGATATCTGTCAACAGTGAGGACGAAGGTGCAGGAATGTCTTCTAGAGAACCACAAAACCGATTCCCATCTAGGGAAATAGCTTGCAGTGCTGGAAGAGCGAACAAAGACTTCAGAATGTTTCCTGCACGCATGGACAATATACATCATAGTCTTTTCAAGCATTACTTATGTCTTTTCAATTATGACCCTACAAATCACAGATAGAAGGCATATTTCTGGTAGTAACACACCAATTTTATATTTTTGACATCATTATATCTTATTTATATTCCATCTATGTATTTTTAGTATGTTGTATTACAATTTGAAAATGTCTAACAAATATCAAATCGTCTGCATGCTCAATGTACAAAAGCCATGTCAATAATAGACTTGAGTTTCAAAAATATGTTAATACATTGATTTTTTTTACCAACTATAGACCATACTACAAGAGAGATTAGTTAATACATTGATTTTTTTACCAACTATAGACCATACTACAAGAGAGATTAATGATCAAAATATACTTTGGAAGGTACCTTTAACCTATATGTATACACGCGCGCATTCAAAATGAATGCGCTGGGTGATGATATTTACATGACATTGGATAATGATGGCATAACAAGCAATTGTAATTTTTGTTAGGTTCAACCTTTCATTTGGAGTTACTAACTTGCACTAAATAAAAGGGTTTGCAAGCCAAGAGACATGACAAAAGACATTTTTACACACTACACTACTGGTTAGCCATTGTCACAATCAAGCATGATGTGTGAGTTACAAAAGCTTCAAATCATCTTAACTATTGCTCATCATTATTTTTATAGGGCCCAATATCAACCTTAACTTCTCAATCTCCCCTTTGATAAGTGCAGTGTCAAACACCAAAATAGAAATGGTTTGAAGGCAAAGGGAAGTCACTCAAATGACTAAAAGCTACCAAGTAATTAAAGAGTAAACACACAGGACCACTTGAAATGAGGAAGGATCATCAAAGTTCCAAGTAAAAACTCTCAATTTGTAAAGGCTAAACACAACAAAAAAAATCAAATAAGACACACAAGAGCTTCATGTAATCCTCAAAGCCATTTCATCATTAGTTTATCGTCCATCACAAGTAAACCAAGGTTCTTATCAACTTGGTTTCACATCTTCCACCTTAAGGTAACCTTTCACTATCTCTTCCTTAAGGTAACTTTGGTTTCACATGATAATGATGAATACTTAACACTAGGGTTACACAAACCATTCACTAAACACTGTCACGATAAAATTAACCCATAACTTATTCTACCAAACAGCTAGGGGCTTGGATAATACACCTAGTCTAGATAGCGAATAAAGCCTTCAGGTATCAGATAACTCTGAGCGATGGATAGAACACCTAGATTGGGTCCCTCACTTGAGGGCTTGAGCCAAGGAAAGATGGCTCAGAGGGTGTGACCAGAGCCATTCACCCAGACCTGCTCAGGTCCCCGCATTAGCAAGGCATTCCCATCTATTTTGGCAAGGGGTCATGCTTGGGGCATGACAGACACGAAAAAGGCATGCGTCGGCTCCTTCGCCTACGAAGGAGAAAACATGTCGGGCCCATGTGTCAATCTCCATAGAATCTCATCCCCTCGGTGTGTGGTGGATGCCAAGGGATAGGTGAACCAAGGGTGGGCAGAATAGGAAGCTCCTAGTTTGCCAGTGTGCACCTACCACCTGCAAGCGGTTTCTGCACTATCAGCCATGACTACGAAAGAAGGGAAGCGATGATGCCCCCTATGGCTCGAAGATTAGGACGATGTAGTCTCAGTGCTCTCTTGACAACCAAGGAAGCTAGAAACCCCACTCGTTGCACTCCCCTTGCCCTCTAGAGATATAAGGCAGGGCAAGGGACCCTTGTAGAAGGGAATCGAACTTGAGAACCATCAGTTGAGCCCCCAAGGTATCGAAGGTTAGATTAGTTCGACTCGCCATTGGAGAACTAGCTCCTCCTTCTCCTACCCAATATTCTAAACTCTCTCTCTCTCTCATACTCTTAACATGAAAATGACTCTCTTAATGGACGTAGGGCCCGATGCCCGAACCAGGATATATAAACCCTCTTGTATCTTGAGTGTTAACCACCAAAGTTCCATACATCGACCATTTAAATCGCTAGCTATGGTTATGAACCCACGACAGATAATTAGAGTCAAGCAAATTAATGGTTAGATGTTTTCTATGTGAATTTCTATAATTTATTTGTTTCTATCGTGTTTCATGAAACTAATGTGAAGGGTCTTTTGAGGTTTCCAATTAGTAATATCAAGATTACGGGGTCAAAATTTGTAGGAATGTAATCCTTTGTTCTAAATGACCTCATAATTATATTTTCAAATCCTCAAAAATTCCTTTGTTTTTGTATTTCTTCTAGAACGGTCCAAAAATGTTGTCCTCGTCTTATTATTATTTTTTGGGATGGGTGCAGGGTTTCACATGTGGTTTTATAAGTATGTGATGTTGTATATATGTCATTATACGAAAGGGCCTCTAGCTGAGTTGGATAGATTGCTCGAATAACACTCCTCAGGTCCTATGTTTGCTTCTTCGTGGGAGCAAATTTTTAGCATGAGGTTAAAAAAAAATTAATCCACACATCTATCCTAGGCCAAAGCACTTATTAGAAAAAAAATCAGTGTGATATCTCTCTACTTTATTCAAACCCTTATTGATCTACATATTGGCTTCACATCAATAGTAGAACCTTGGAATTAAAAACTTGCCTTCACACCATAAAATTTTAGTGTAATTGGCTAAAATTAACTGAGTATAACAACCTGCGCTTTTTGCAAACTAGTGACATTAGATCTACATGTGGGCACCACGTTAATAGTCAAACCTTCAAATTAAAAAACACACATTTACACTTTACATTTTACATTTTTTAATAGAATTGACTGAAACTTTATCGCTATGACCGAATACCACTATCTGCTACTTTAAGTGCAAATTGATATAGAGTATAACTATATGTACATATCAAAGGCTCTCTAGCATTAAATATTTCAGTTCACATTGGCATCTGCGACATTGTAAATTTTGTTGGAGTTAACTTAATATCTTACTTCCTCCATCCTAAATTATAAGAAGTTTGACTTTTTTGGCCCAAAGTTTGACCATTCATCTTATTCAAAAAATTTGTATAAATATTGCCAAATTTAAGATATTCTTGAAGAACTATCATCAATAAAGTAAGCCACGATAAAAAGATATAATATTTTGCAAATTTTTTTTAAATAAGACGAATGGTCAAACTTGATGTCAAAAAAGTCGACGTCTTATAATTTGGGATGGAGGGAGTACTATAACTAATTATGGGTTCCAGGGGGAGTTTTCACTTTAATTCTCACTAGACATGCGAGAAAAATAGAAAAAACCTACAAATTCTCACAATAATCAGAAATATTTAGCCTTTAATTTTTTTGAATGAAAAATCTAGCCTTTCATTTGATAGAATCTAATTATCATCTATAATAATAGCCATTGGATCTATTCTATTCCATAAAAAAAATTTCCCACCCACGCCATTATAAAAAATAAATAAAGTGACCCTCTATATTTTGCATATTTCAAATGATTGTCTATGCCATCGTAATACTTAAGAGTGATTTTTTTTGGGAAAATACAAAAGGTGTTAACAAATTGTACAACAAATATAAGAGTTTGAACTTAACTCTAGAATCTAGAATAATAGAATAATAGAAACTATAGTAGATAATAAGATGAAAATTTAAAAATCAAAATTTAGGTTCATGATGCCATAAGATAAGTGTACACAGGAGTCACCACAGTTTAAGCTAACGTTCAACTAAATACATATTGAAGATACAGAGAGGTGACATAAAAAAACTACTGAAAATGGATGAAAATACATATAGATTAGTAATTGGTAACTTTATCTTGATTGGACAAAGAATACATTATTTATTATGTATATTGTGTTGGAAAATAAACAAGGAGAAAATTGCGTGATTCCGTACAAGTAATTTTGTTACAACATTACAAGTAATTTATTGATTTAACTAAAAACTAATGCTTATGTCTTTTAATATCCTAGTCCGTGCGAAAGCATGAATTGATCAATTAGAGAGCCTATATTAGATCTACATGTGAAACCCACGTGAAAAACTCGAAGTCGCTCATGAAAGGCTTCGATATCTCCGTGTTAATAAGTCAGGAAAAAAAAAACCAAGGAACACCGGACCTTTTGAGTTTATGCCGAATAAATTTTGGACTTGTCATGCACACATCAAAATGTACTCAAACCAATTAAAGTCCCTTTGGATTTTGGATTATCCAATTTCACTCCCAATCGTTTCACGTCTACACTTATATCTATAAGGTGCCGTTTGTATCCTTTTATTTTGGGAAATTAGAATCTGCTTAATAGACTAGACTATTTGGTTTGGAATTTGACATTCCACAGTTTTTCAAAGTTTACATATATACCTATCTAATTCATAGGGTGGGGGATGAAAATTGATTCTATAGATCACCATGCTATGTTTCTACTTTACAACTTATAACACGCTCTTCAACTCGCTTCGTATAAGTATCTCTCTCATATAGCCCATAAGAATATATAAATAATAATATATAAATATATTCCATCTACAACTAGCTTAATTAATCTATCTTTAAATTATGATTATTAATTTCAAGGATTCAAACGGAGTCTAATAGAAAGGTAACGAGTAGTATTTTGTAAGGAAGCAATTATGATTTGGAGTCTTTACCGGTGAGGCTATTACGTGAGAATTCCAGCACCTCAAGTTGGGTCAGGTTCCCAATTGTTGAGGGTATTGGCCCCGAGAAATTGCAACCGTACAGACTCAAATATGTCAACTTCGTAAGATTGCCGATCCATGATGGTATTTGCTGCCCATAGACGTCACCAAACGAGAAGTCTAAAACTGACAAAGTTGTGAGATATCCAATCTGGTGTGGCATTGGCACAGAGAAATCACAAGACCATGTCTGCAAAGTTTCCAGCCTTGTTAGGTTACCGATCCAAGAGGGTACCGATTGTGAGAAGTCGTAGGCATCAAGCTCCAGCAATTTCAATTCTTTAAGATTGCCAACCCAAGATAATACTGCCTTCTCGAAACCAGATCCCCATAGCACTAGCTCATTTAGTGACGGAAGCCTTATTGAAGTGGGTAGTTCCTTGGCCATGGTTGCGGTCGTAAGGCTCAAAGTCTGGAGAGAAGTCAGATTGGCAAAAGAGAGTGGCGTGTCATAAGTGAAGTTGGTCCCTACTGCAAACTGTTTCCAGCTAGGAAATATGTTAGTCTCACAGAAAGTTTGAGATTCCCAGATAAATCAAGCATCGACAAACTTTTTAGCTGGAGGATCATCGTTGGAAATTGCCCTTCAAAAGAAGTGTCTGATAAGTCAAGACTTCTCAGGGAAGATAACTCAGAGAAGTACTCAGGCACTTGGCCACTAAGTTCCCTGTTTTCTCCCAAGTTGATCTCTGTCAGTGAGCGAAGCCTTGAGAAGGAAGGGTGAATCGAACTTGATATACCACACGCTGACAAGCTCAGAATCTGTAGCTGAGGAAGTGAGTGTGCTAAAACAGCAGACCAAGTCGACCCACTGCTAGATAAATCAACAGAATCAAGAATGAGCTCCCTCAGATTGCTCATATTTGCCATGAAAATTTGGAAACTTGGCTCTTGAAGATACAACCCTTGATTACGAGAAAAATCAAGAGTGACAAGGTTCCTGAGGCGGGAAATTCCAATGGGGATCTGACCAATAAAGTGGGTATTGGAGAAGTTGAGGTGGGTGATATCTCTGAGCCGCTCAAACCCAGATTCTGGGAAGCGGGCGTCAGTGAAGTGATTGAAAGCAAGGTTGAGGTTTCTGAGAGAGGTGAGGTTGAAGAGAGCAGGGTGAAGACGACGGCTCATCAGCTCAAACTCACTAAGGTCCAGGGAAATGACCCTCCCAGAGCCAGTGTCGCAGATGATGCCCTTCCAGTGGCAACAGTCTGTTCCAGCTCGCCATGACGACAGGTTGTGGGCATCGATGAAGGAACTTTTTAGCTGGAGGAGTGAAGAAGCTTGATCTGGAACGCAAGGGGCTGTGGTAGTGGTGTTGCTCATGGCTGCAGCTTCTGCGGAGTAGGAGCATAAGAGCAGGAGGAGGATCATGCGGAAGTGATGCATTGTGGGAGCCATCTTGCAACTGGTTTGCTGTTTCCATTCCAGCAATGGCGAGGAAGTTCTTTATATAGATAAAAAATAACTTTTACAGTGGTTGTAGTTGTAGGCCAGTTAACTTGGCCCAGTTCGTGTTTGACGGTGTATAGGGCAGGCTGTTGTTGGCCAGTTCATTAATTTGATCATTTGCTGTCAAAAAGGCTGGGACTCACCATTGCTGTCTGTCTACCGGGCGACCCAACAAGTCAAGTCGTCGGTGATTCACGCAGTCGTACCCCACTGCCGCTTAAACAGCAGCCTGGAGCTAGGATGATAAAGTAAGCATATTCGTCAAGTGATCAGGATGCTGGGGGATGGTATAACAGGACCGTGGTTCATCGGTATTGAGATGCAGTGACAGGTTTCATTGCCGATGGATAGTACTTTCCATATCTTAAATAATAAACATTGCAGCAAACATTTGAAGCAAATGGTTATTTTAGAAATTTTTGTAATTTGTCAATTTTGCTGAGAAAAAATTAAAAGCTAAAATCTACTACTAGTACACTACGTTCTTTAAATGCTACCGGAGGAGTGAAGACGCTTGATCTGGAAGGCAAGGAGTGGTGTTGTTGATCATGGCTGCTTCTGCGTAGTAGTCCGGGCGTGTTTGGATTGAACCCTGGGAGAAAAATGCCTCGCCTGGGAGCTGACTGCACCTTGTTTGGTTGCAGCCCTGTGGGTTGCAACCCACAGGCATGTCCGTCCAGCTCCAGGCATAGAGAAATGGTCGCTGCCTCGCTGGCTCCTGCTGCTTCCTTGCCTGGATTAGTACTTCGACGATTTGATTGCTTTAGCTATTTAAACTACACGTGCATTAGCTACTAAATTAAGACAAACGTACAGTAGCTATTTTATTAAGGAAAACGTGTACCATTATTGATTTAATTTAATATGAATAAATATTTATTTCTATTTTATTAGCTTACTAATCTAAAATAAATCTAATTATTTATTAAATATAGTTAAAGATGTTTGATTATAACAATTCTCTATTTTATTTGACTGAGAAAACCCATAGTCATATTGAATCTTTCTCTCATTAACATTTTCAGGCACAGGCTTCCAACCAAACACATTGTCTTCATGCTTGCCTGGCCAAGCAAAAATCATCAATTTCTCAGGCAATTCTCAGGCCAACTAAACAGGCCCTGGGAGCATACGAGCAGGAGAGCAGGATCATGCGGAAGCGATGCATTGTGGGAGACATCTTGCTACTGGTTTGCTGTTTCCATTCCAGCAATGGCGTGGAAGTTCTTTATAGATAAAAGAATTTTACAGTGGCTGTAGGCCAATTGGCCCAGTTCGTGTTTGACGGTCTATAGGGCAGGGTGTCGTGGGCCAGTTCATTGGTGTCGTGGGCCAGTTCATTTAATCATTTACTGTCAAAAAGACTGACGCGCCATTGCTGTCTACCGGGCGACACAAGTCAAGTCGTCGGTGATTCGCGCAGTACTACCCCACTGGCTTAAACAGCAACCTGGATGGAGCTAGCTAGGATGATAAAGTAAGCGTTCGTCAAGTGATCAGGATGGGGGATATAGATGGGTATAACAGGACCGTGGTTCATTGGCATTATTATCTCCCAAATCCTTCTACTATTTCATTATACATTTGCTGAGATGCAGTGACAGATTTCATTGCGGTCTAGCAATCTTCGAGAAACACTCTCTCACCGCTCCTACATTGTTCTTTTTTTTATTATGTATAAGCTTCGTCTAGCTAGCTATTTGCATGTTACTATTGAGCACGGCCTGTGCTAATGAGCGCATGAGAAGAGGCGGCTGCCGGCGCCGGCGACTCTCGCTTGCGCCTTCGACCAAGAAGGCGCTGCAGGTGGCCGTTACGGAGGTGGCTGACGGAGGGGACGACGACGAAGCTGACCATCGGGCGGCTCTCGGTCGGGCGGCTCTTTCGAGGGTCGTGGAATTGGCGGCCGACGCGACGCGGCGGCCAAAGCCTATCCATGGGAGATTCTGGGCGCAGTCAGGTGACAATGATGAAGAAGCCGCAGTCGACGATCACTCTGCCACCAAGGAAATCTTCACCGAGGAAGATGACCTGCCGTCTACAGAGGAGTTCGTCAAAGCGGCGGCAGACGAAGGCTTCACGGTACAGCAATTGTATAGGGCCGAGCGGGCGCTAAATCAAGGTATGTGTGCATCGCCAGGTGGTATTGCACTGGCGGATTCAATTCTGCATAATCTGGTCCAAAGAAGCATCCCTACAAGGCTATGGCAAGGCCCTCTACCTTCTTTTTTTTTCGCGACCGGGTTGTAGTGCCTGTTTTTCATTAAGAGGAAAGCAAAAGCGGGAATACAACCAGTTCACGGATACATGCCGTTGGCGAGCAGCCCACGACCACTGGAACGAGCACCTACACTACTGGATTCATAGTGTGACGATTACATGTGACTCGCATGTTGCGACAACAGGAGCTCAAGTGCGGACAGCGGCGCGAACCCAGCGGCTGCCCAGTTTGCCACCTCACTGAGGACCACGTCGGTCACATCTCTTGCCGACGAAGTCTTTAGCGTAAACACTCGCGCATTCCGCTCCTTCCACAGGCACCACGAGATCAACAGCGTCATGGAATCGAAGATTGGCCTTGAAGCCGAGTCCACCCTCCGTCGCTGAGCCGTCCCACCATTGCCCCAGGTCGCCTGCGTCTGACGGCATCAAGGCTTGCAAATGCAGCGGTTGTAGGAGGCCGAACCACACCTGTCGAGCGAAAACACAATCCAGAAGGAGGTGGGCGACTGTCTCGGGTAGCTGACCGCAGAGCGCGCACGCATCGTCCAACTGGAGGCCATGTCTCTTGCGCCGTTCAGCTGTCCAAAGCCGGTGATGGAGAGCTAGCCAAAAGAACATCTTGACCTTTGGTGGCGCCTTTGTCCGCCAGAGTTCCTTCGCGCCCAAAAGCTCCGTGGCGCCTGCAAAGAAAGCATGATACGTCTAGGAGGAGCTATAGGTGCCAGAGGACGACCATTTCCAGATGAAACGATCGGCAGTGCTTGGCTGGAGAGTGACGGCCTGCATTGCTTCCCAGACTCTGAAGTAGTCGCATACGACCTGGGTGATGAGCGCCCCAGTGATGTCTGCAACCCATCGGTTGGCCGTGGACGCATCCTGCAGGGACCGTCGTTTGCCGGCGGCGGATGTTGCCTTGTAGAGCGCAGGTGCGACGTCGCGCAGGATTCCGACAGGCGACCATCTGTCCAACCACATGCGGGTGGAAGCGCCATCTCCCACAACCACCGATAGGCTCGCCGCAAGCATCGCAGCGACACCCCGCTCAGTGCGAGAGGGGAGGGATGTCCAGCAGCGACCCAGCTCAGTACGAGCTAGCCATTCCCAGCGTAAGCGAAGGGCATAGCCATGGAATCGCAGATCAATAATACCCAGTCCACCCAGCTCCGTTGGCCTGCAGACAGTAGGCCATGCGACACGACATTTCCCACCCGAGCAGGAGTCCTCCCCGGTCCATACAAACGCACGACGACGCCTGTCGATCTGCTGAATCGCCCACGGAGAGAGACAGCAGGCAATGCTCGTATGCACTGGGATCGCAGAGAGGGTCGTCTTTGTAAGAGTGACTCTTCCGGCGTTTGTTAGGAGGCCGGCCTTCCAGGTCGGGATCCTGGCGGCAACCGCGTCCACAATTGGCTGTTCGTCGACGCGTTGAAGACGACGAACCGAAAGTGGAATGCCCAAGTACTTGGTTGGGAAGTGGACGACGTTGAACGGGAACACGGCCCGCGCTGCCAAGACAGCCTCATCCGAGCAGCAGATGGGCGTGGCAGCACACTTCTCCTGGTTGGTAGTAAGCCCGGACGCCTCTGCGAACAGATCCAGGATCTGTGAGAGGCATCGCAAGTCGTTTGGCACCGAGGCCAGGAATACGACAATGTCATCTGCATACAGGGATGCACGGTGTGAGCTGATCTGTTCCGATAGAGGTGTTAACGCAGCACGACGGTTGGCCTCACTGATCAGCGAATTCAGGACTTCCATGACCAGTACAAACAACATCGGAGAAATGGGATCGCCCTGCCTGAGTCCGCCCTCTACCTTCTCCTCGTGTGTCACCACCGAGGACGCTTGGTGATGTGCTTGCCATGGCGTCTTGCAATAGGGGCAGTGCGGGCCGACGGGCGGTGTCCTTCGGAGGCCATGGCCGGAGCTTGGCATCTCTAGAAAGACCTTCATCGATGGGATCCATCGAGCCGAACAAGAAGGAGGTTTCAAAATTTGAATTTCGACTGTCAAACCTTGATCCGGAATTTCCTCCGATGTCTCCTGCGGAGGACCGGTCGTGGGTGGCCGCGATCACCGCTTCCCCGAACGCTGTGTCCGGCTCGAGCGCGGCGAGTGGTTCTCCTTCCGTTCACGGCTCGGCCCAAGTGGGCTTGGCTAAGGGGTGCACAAACGTGGTTCACTTAGGCCCGGGGCGTCTGTTCCGGCCCACAGCTGGTCTGGTGTCGTTCTTTCACCGCACGGGAACAAGGGTTTCCGTCTCATGCTCCGCGCCGCAAACCAAGCAGCGAAGATCGTTCGCGGAGGTTGTAAGGAACGGCAAGCCGATGGCGGCGCAAGGTGGTTTCGGTGGAAGAGGCAGCGGCCGGAACGGTGGGTTCAATCCGGGGTTCAATCCCGGCTTCAATCCTGGCAATGGAGGTCGTGGTCGTGGCCCTCCCCCGTGGAAGTGATCGCGGGCACGGGCGGTGGTGCCGGGCCTGAAGGGGGTTTCGGCGGAGGATGGCGCCCACATCCTGGTCGGCCTCGGTGGAACGGCGTTGGTCGTCGGCCGGGATACCAGCAACCTCTGCCGCGTCCGGGGAATCAGCAACAGGCGGCACGCCCAAAGATCCTGGCTGGGCGGGGGGATCTGCGCCAGGCTATGGCGCCCACACCGATGGTGCCAGGGCGTCTTCGGTGCTGCTTGGCGTGGATAGGGCGGGGGTTGCCACGGCCGGTGCCCATGCTGTCTTCGTTCAGGGAGGAGCGACAGGAGTTGTGTTCGGGGCCCAGATGGGTGGCGCCAGCGCGGGTGTCATGGCTGGACAGGCGGTCGGAGCACAGGCAGTGGGCTTTGGTGCCCAGGCCACCGGTCCCGCTGCAATGCAATTCCAGCTCCGGCAGGGCAGCAGGCCGGGCCTATGGTCTTCGGTGCTGGCGATGGCGCTGCTGGACACAACCAGCAGGCAACGCAACATCACCAGGCTTTCGGCAAGGCTATAGCGACCCCTTCGGCTCCATCTACGGGAGCACCACAGCTGATCGGCGCAAATCAGCCTTCGACACACATCGCCATGGCCACTGTACCACCCAGCTTTGATGCTCATAATGATATTCCAGAATCATCCATGCAGGGGAATATTCCAAAAAATAAGGGTAAACCCTACTGTTATCGTTGCTATACCAAGGGGCATACTATCTCTGTTTGTACGACGGTACTGAGTTGTGAGATTTGTTTTGGCGATCATGCTAAGAAAGCTTGTCCCAATACCAAACATTTACAGACAACAGCTGTACCATGTGGTTATGCAGTAGAAGGGTTAGGGTTCTATTTTATTCCTGTTGCTCAAAACCCAAAGATCATTGATGATGACAGGTCTGCTGTCATACGTGTTTTGGAGGGTTCTATTACTGCAGATCAGCTTGCAGTGGAACTCGACAAACTACTGCCAGGAAATAGTTGGGTAATTGATCTCAAGGGATCAGATGCCTTTACTACTTCTTTTCCTTCCGCTGAATGGCTCAACACAATGGTTAACTGGGGTCCTATGGACACTAAGATTGAAGGCAAAGATTAGATTTGAGAAAGGAACTGAGGTCTTTAAATATGAAATTGACAAAGTGTGGGTGCAGTTTCGTGGCCTTCCAAAAGAGCTTCAGAAATTCCCTATTATCTAGGCAATTGGCTCAATATTAGGCGTTTCTCGAGCGGTGGATACTAAGTTCACCAACAAGTTTGGAAGGGCTAGGTTGAAGGTAGCTGTGCTTAACCCTGAACTCATTCCAAACCTAGTGGATGTGGTAATTGGGGACTTTGTATACGAGCTACAGTTTAGAGTGGAGAGGGACATGCCTGATGGTGAGCCCCAGGTCATTGACATGGACTCTACCACAGACAATGATACACCTCCTGAGGAGGAAAGGCCAGAGGATATGGAACTTGATGGGAAAAAAACACAGGAACCACCAGCTGGTTAGGAGCCAGGGAAAAAGTCAGGTGATGCAGAGGTGAGGGGTCAACAGCATAAGAATAAGGCTGTTGATGGTGCATTTGCTGACACTGACATGGGCTCAGGGACTCAGCAAGTTTATGTTGGTGTCAATGACACCTTACAGGATTTTGCAGGTGATTCTGGAGAGGTTCTGCAGCAGAATGTGCTAAAGGAGACAAAGAAGAGTGCAGTAAAACCTGTGGTCCTGCTTACTCGATCTAGCATGTCTCCAGATGGTACTGCTCAGTGGAAGGCTAATATCTTGCCGTCTTCGGGTGATTCTGGAGTTCTTAAAGGCTCAAAGGCTTTTAGTGGTGGGACAGTGTCGCCAGTAAGGTCCAGCAAGAGAAATGCGGTGACCTCAGAGCAGGACTCACTGGAGAAGGCAACAAAGTTGAAGGCACGCAGGAACATGGACGCCCCTACGACTAAAGGTAATGATAATCGGCTCCTCTCCTTTAACAGTCTTGATGATTCTGCTTTAATAGCCCCTACCTCTGCTTTAGGTATTTCACTTGGTACTAATAAACAGCAAGTAGATTTATCTTTACAAGGGTTAAGGGATTTAGAATCACATCGGTTAGGCGATAATTTTGTGGTTGGGCAAAGCAAGCAAGCAGAGGGACGTTGTGTCGGTAGAGTCCTTAGATGATAAGGTGGATTTAGAAGCTCTAAATTTAATATGTGCATAAATTTGTGAAGACTTAGGTGATGGGGGATGTGACCCGCTGTGTCTACAAACCCCTGTATCACGTGCGAAAAGCACTAAGTCGAAAAAAGGAGTAAAACAGAATTTAAAATTTAGTTCAAAATGAGAGGGATTTTCTGGAATTGTAATGGTTTTGCAGACACTAGGAAATATAGATTCTTGTCAGAGTTAACAAAGGAAAAAAAAACTTAGATTTTATTGCCTTATCCGAGACCGGAAGAGCCAATTTTTCACAGGCGACCTTGAATAATATCTGTGCTGGTAGAGATTTTTTGTGGCACTATATGCCTCCAAGGGGACGATCGGGTGGCATGATTCTAGGTATAAACTTGTTAACTTTTGATATTGGTCAAATTGAGGAAGGCGATTTTTATATCCGCTTCAAGTTGCGGCATAAGGAGGATGATTTTAAATTTAATTTAATTTCAGTTTACGGTCCTGCTCAGTTGGAACATAAACCAGAATTCTTGTCTGAGCTGGTGCGAGTATGCTCAAAAGACACCATACCTATGATTGTAGGTGGTGACTTTAACATTATTCGCCGTCCCGCATTTGAGAAGAATAACGACAATTATAGTGACAGATGGCCTTTTCTATTTAATGCGGTATTTGACACTTTGAATCTTAGAGAACCGGAGATGACAGGAAGAAAGTTTACTTGGGCTAACCGCTTGTAAAATCCTACTTATGAGAAACTAGATAGGATTCTCGTGTGTACAGATTTTGAGTCCAAGTATCCGGTAGCTACTGTTCAAGTTTTGAGTAGAGAGATCTCAGATCATACTCCTTTGTTATTTAACACAAATGGTCCTTCCTCGGCTTACCAACCACAATTTAAATTTGAATTAGGATGGTTGCTTAGGGATGAATTTTGTGATGTAGTAGCCGAAGTCCGGCATAGTGTACAAGTCCGGGGTTCCCCATTGGAGATATGGCAATCTAAAATTAGGAGACTTCGCCAATACCTCAGAGGGTGGGCGAAGAATGTTAGCGGTGCCTATAAGAAAGAGAAAAAGGCCTTGCTGGATAAACTGGACTTGTTAGACAAAAAAGCTGAAAACTCATTGCTAAATAGTATGGAACTTAACCTAAAACATGTGTTAAGTGAGCGCCTAGCGGAATTACTACGTGAGGAGGAACTCAAGTGGTACCAAAGGGCGAAGGTTAAGCATCTCATAGAGGGGGATGCTAACACAAAATACTATCACTTGTTAGCCAATGGGAGGCATCGGAAGACAAGAATTTTCCAATTGGAAGATGGGGTTAATTTAATACAAGGTGAAGTTCAGCTAAAAAACCATATTACGAATTATTATAAGAGTTTGTTTGGTCCATCAGAAGTGTCTCATATTCAGTTGAATGAGAACATTATTCACGACATTCAACAAGTGACTGATCTAGAGAATGAGCTCTTGACAGACACGTTTTCGGAAGCTGAAGTGAGGGCGGTGGTGTTCCAAATGGAGCATAACAAGGCACCTGGACCCGATGGATTTCCTCCAGAGTTTTATCAGGTCTTTTGGGAGCTTATTAAAGATGACCTGATGGCTCTATTCAAGGAGTTTCATAAGGGGAATTTACCGCTGAATAATCTAAACTTTGGGACTATAATTTTACTACCGAAAGGTCAAGATGCGAGAGTCATCCAACAATACAGGCCTATATGTTTGTTGAATGTCTCTTTTAAAATCTTTACCAAGGCTGCTACAAATAGACTCAATACAGTAGCGCAGAAGATAATAAGACCAACACAAACAGCTTTTTTACCTGGTAGGAATATTATGGAGGGAGCAGTTATCCTCCATGAGACGATCCATGAGCTTCACTCTAAAAAACAAGATGGCATAATTTTTAAAATTGATTTTGAGAAGGCATATGATAAGGTGAACTGGGATTTCTTACAAAAACTTTGAGAATGAAAGGTTTCTCTCATCGATGGTGCTCTAGGGTGCAAAGCCGGTTCACACGAGGGAGGGAACGTTAATATTAAAGTAAATGACAATCTAGGCCCTTACTTCCAAACTAAGAAAGGCTTAAGGCAAGGTGACCCATGTCCCCGATATTATTTAATATAGTGGCGGACATGTTGGCTATACTAATTGCTAGGGCCAAAGAAGCGGGGCGGGTAGACGGACTCATCCCGCATCTTATTCAGGATGGTTTGTCTATCTTACAGTATGCGGATGACACAGTTATCTTTATGAGCCATGATGTGGATAAAGCAATAAATATGAAATTCATCTTGAGTACGTTTGAGCAACTCTCAGGTCTCAAAATCAATTTTCATAAAAATGAGATTTTTTGCTTTGGCAACGCAAAACATCATAAAGAGTTTTATTCGCAGCTGTTTGGGTGTAAGGTAGTGAAGTTTTCTTTTCCGATATCTTGGTTTACCCATGCATACAAGAAAATTGGGTAATAAAGATTGGCAAATAATTGAGGATAGAATTGAGAAGAAGCTCCGTGGCTGGAAAGGCAAGTTATTGTCGGTTGGAGGACGGTTGGTTTTGATAAACTCGATGCTTTCAAGCCTACCGATGTTTATGTTTGTCTTTTTTTGAAACCCCATAAGGGGTTTTAGAAAAAATAGACTGCTTTAGGTCAAGATTTTACGGGCAAAGTGATCAACATAAGCGCAAAGTACAGATTGGCCAAGTGGAAAATTCTATGCCAACCAAAGAATCAAGGAGGTCTAGGCATCCTTAATCTGGAGTTACAAAACAAGTGTTTATTAAGCAAATGGCTTTTTAAGCTAATAAATGAGGATGGTATGTGGCATGAATTAGTAAAGAATAAATATATAAAAAGACAAAACTATTGGTGGATGCAACATGAAACCGACATGCATTCTCACTTTTGGAAATGCCCGATAAAAGTAAAAGATACTTTTATGAAATATGGCTCATTTTGTATCAAGGACGGGACTCAAACCAGGTTTTGGGTGGACCCTTGGTTGGGTAAACAACCACTCAAAGATAAATTCCCCTCGTTGTTTAGTATAGCTCGTAGAAAGCGGGATTCGGTAGCAACGATGTCGCTCGCTTCCTTTTTTAATATCTCCTTTCGTCGCAATTTGGTGGGAAGAAACTTAAGGGACCGGCATAGGATTGTCGAATCATTCATTCTTGGCTGTCAACTTACAAGGGGAACGGGATACTTTTGTGTGGGCTTTACATTCATCGGGAAGTTTCTCGGTTAAATCGATGTACGCTGCGTTAATCAATAATGGAATCGAGTCTCACAAGATATTTGGTAAATTAAAATACCTTCAAGAATAAAAAATATTTTTGTGGTATTTAAAGAGAGGGGTCATTCTAACCAAAGACAATCTAGCTCGAAGAAACTAGAATGGTGATATTAGCTGTAGTTTCTGTCACTTACCTGAAACTATTCATCACCTATTCTTTGAATGTTATTATACCAAGTTCTTGTGGCGTGCTGTACATTTGTTGTTTGGCTTATCCCCTTGTAACACCCCGGTGTTACGTTAACCTAAACCTGCCACATGTCATCATAAGCATTGCATAAGCATTTTTATAACTAAGATGAGTTTGTCAAGTTCTAGGGTTTGGTTGCGCTCTTTCATATCGCATGTGTATGTTTATCACTAAATTTCACTCACAACTTTACTTTTGTTTATAAAAGCAATCAATTAAAACCAACCTTGTTGCTTGCAAGTGCCTGGCTAACCCTAGCTCACACCCTAACCATGTTTTATAAGTCAAATGATGCAAAAGCAAGAATCAAAATTGAATTCGAATCGAATCCCAAACCCTAACCCTAGTGGTTAAGTGTTGGAATTCGAATTTCATTTTCAATTTTGGTGAGCTAACCATAATTGATTTTCTAAATAAAAGTTGCTAACCAATGGCACCATTTCAAAGTATGAAGTTTGTACTTCGAAAAGTATGCTATTGGTTGGGTTTGAAAAGTTCCACAACATCATTAATTAATTGCCCAAAAATCCAATTTGAAATTCCTTTTCAAAATCTTGAAATTCAAAGTGTTTTTGCCCCTTTTCAATTTCACCTCAAAATATTCAAAATTTGGGAAAACTCCAAAAATACAGTTTGTGCATCTCTTTGAGCTCTACAACTTTGGTATATAAAGTTTTTTCAAGCTTTTGAATAAAATTTGAATTAATTTCAAAAGTTATTTGAATTGCAAAGTATCCCCTTTTGAGTTTTAAACTCTAATTCAAAAATTATTTGGTTTCATGAAAAACTTCCTAAATGAAAGTTGTAGATATTGAGAAATAGAACAACTTTTTATTTTTGGATATTTTCATCTTTTATTCAAAAATTAAAAGTAATTTTGAAATCCTTAAAATTTAGTTTTTGACCTCTTTTTGAATTTGAAATGCAAATTCAAAATCCATTTGAAATCTGACAAAACTTTCTAAATGAAAGTTGTAGAGCATGAAATTTTGTGCAATCTGTATTTTGGGAATTTTTCAAGTTGTATTCAAATTCTGGGAGTAATTTGAAAAGGGAACCGGGATGAGTAGCCTTTCTGATAGATGTATGGGGGGTGCCACCTCGCCGTGCCCATGCCGGCGGTCGCCACCGCCGTGGCCATTCTCGCAGCGTCGCCGTTTTCCCCGCTGCCAACCAGCTGGACTTCATCGCGAAACCACTAGCCACCTCACCGCGATGTCCAAACCCTTTAAATGCCGGCCGTCGTCGACGTTTTCTTTTTTTCCTCCACCTTGCTCACCGTCGGCCGTTGTCGGTCTCTGTCCAAATTCGTGCGCCACACACCATCATCATCCAATTCGTCTTGTCCATAGCTCCGCAACCTTTCTGCGACTCCCTAGAATCAAATCCCGGAGCTTGACATCGTCGGAGGATCTCGAGCGGCGTCGTCTCTTTCATCTCCGGCAACTACCGCCGCCGTGAGCTTACGCTACTCGCCCGTGCTCTTCCGAGCGCCTCAAGCTCCACCAAATGCTTTGCTAGCTTCGCCTTGCTTCACAAATTGATGTCGGCTTCGTGTCGTGTGCAGTGTATCGTCGGAAGCGTCAGAACGCCGACGAGCTTCTTGGTTCACACCACCGCAACCGCCGTCGCCGTCGACCTTCTTCTTCCCGTTCGTTCTAGCCTCGCCATCACCTTGTTTTGAAACGTGGTGAGCTCCTAATTCGATCTAGTGAGTCGGTTGCGCTTCTATCATCATAGTTTGGCTGGAACACCATGAGCCCGACGAGCTCAGCGTGCCCCAAGCCGCCATGGCCGCCGCCCCGATGCCCTCGGTGCAATACCAAGGTCGTATCCTAGTTCGTTGTGTCCGCCGTGGAGAGAGGAGGCTGGTGATGCCCGCAGCGTCGGCCGATTGGGTTTTCACCGGCGACGAGCTAGCCGTGACCATCGCCGCCATCGTCGGTCGGAGTGGAGAAAGAAGAGGGAGGAAGAGGAAGAAGAGGGCGCCGACAGCCTCGGGCCCCGCCTTGTCGGTGAGCCAAAAGAGGGAGGAGAGGGAGCAGGCCGAGCGGGCCGCGCCGCGGGGAGCCGGCTGCACGCGGGCTCTGCTGGGCCGTGGGCCGCCTGATCGGCCGGGGAGAGGGAGATATGTTTTTCCTTTTTTTTTTTTTGATTTTCTCGAAACTAGTTTTCACCTTTTTGTTGCAATTTATTTTGGGCATATAAAAATGTGCAAAAATATGTTCTGTGATCCTTGAGTGATGATCTACCTAGAAAAAAATACTAACTATGGTTTTTCAATAAAAATTAATTGTGCTTTAATTTGTTCTTTTAATTAATAAAGGCAACTTCCATGATTTTTAATAAATAAAATATAAGTCTAAAAATTATGAAATTTGTTTTGCGTGCTATTTAGATGATAATGATCTTAATTATGAAGTTTGGTTAAGTTTTGATTAAATGTTGTATTATGCTTAATTAACCCTTTAATTAATTAGTGTTTAATTAATTAATCCTGTGGTTAATTAGAGTTTAATTAATTCCTAGTTAGTAAGTTAATTAGTGGCTTTCAACGACTGTAAAAATGGTCAATAAATTAGTAATCACTCTAATCACTATTAGGATTGCTTGATTTTGGGATTTAGTGATGACCCTAGGTCATTAACCCTAAATGACCTTCGGCATTTTATGTTGCTTGTGTATCGTTAGTCCATCGTCGTCGGTGGTAATGATGATCTCTTAGCATCATTATACCATGAAGGAAAGTTGTACTCAAGATAATAATAAGTTGAGTTGTCTCATCCATATTGCATCTTTCGCATCATGTCACGCATATCATTAAAACATGCATCATTTCATGTGCGTATAGTACACGTGAGAGCGATGGGTTGCGATGGTCAAGTTTTAAAAGAAGATCCGCGGTGATCCAACCCGACGACAAGGTGAATCCACGACGAGTTTGATGTCAAGACTAACAAGTTAACCTCCTCTGCAACGCAGGCAAGCCCCGGATGCATATAAACCCTTCCTTGAATTCCGAAAGTCTTTTATAATTTTATGTTGATGATATGATGCATTAGGTGTAGGAGTTGAGTGATATCCTATCTTGATGCATTTACCGTACCTTGATATATTACCCTAAATACCTGTTTTGATTTATAAAATGCTTAGTATGCTTAGTCTTGCGAATAGCATAGGTTTTATAAATGAAATGTTTTCTAAAATTGAGAACTATACTCCCTGAAGGGATTTACGAAAACCTGATGTTGCTTGTTGTTTACCCTTGTTCCGACGGGGTCAATGGTATACAACAAGAACATGATGATGAATAAATTGAGGCCGGGTGGAGTGACTTGCACCAGGAAGGGCTAGTGCCCTGTGTAGTGTCGTCCCACTCGTGAGCGGTTAAGCACCGTTCGTTGCCTTGGCCCTTGGATCATGAGGTTATTGGATAGTACTAGTCGCATGCTAATGGCGGTAAGCTCCACTTGGACTATTCGTTACTAGAACGGACGATGGCGTGTACCCATCCTACGATGCGCACCGCCGCCGAAGTGACCGAGCGGCCGTAGTGAGGTGGTGTACTTGTACACCCGTTCTAGTATGGAGAAATCTAAGCGTTGAGTTGATGTATGTAAGATGTTGAGTCCTGCATACATCGTGTGGCTAGAAGCCCCAAATTGGGTATATTAAGCGATTCGAATCGTCGTGTGCTCCACGATATGGGAGCCGTGATCCTCGCACCAGCATCGTAGTAATAATGAAAGTTGATGATGGAAAGTTTTGAATCCGATACATGGTTGATAAGTGATTGATGTAGTAAAGTAAGGATTGGCTTAGTCGCTTTTACGCAAAGGTGTCTTTGATTCTTGCTAAAGCCTTACCTTGATTCCCATCAGCCAGCATTCCTGAGTCTTCTTCCCTCTTTTCCGTCGGGTAAGTCTTGCGGAGTACTTTTTGTACTCGGGGTTTGTTTGACCCCTGTTGCAGGTGTTGACTAGTGAAGCTAACCCGGTCATACCGAAGGGCTTGGCATGATCGAATATCTTCCGTCTGCAAAGTTCTTTTCTCGCGTCCGCAAACTCAGTTAAGTGTTGTTTAATCAAACTCGGTCATCTGTTATACTCTTCTTTTGTAAATCTTCCGCTACTCTGTTGTATTTGAATAAAAATAATTGTAATACTACAATATCTTGTAAGAAGTGGATCCTGGAGGATCGTGGTGTCATCGGGGTTTCACCCGACAGAACATTCTGAGTTATGTGGTACACAAGTACGGCTGACAGAGGTCTTAAGGACAATGTCGGTGCTTGTGGGCCATATAATTTAGGAGGTTCGCCCGCCACGAGAATGGTATCAGAGCGATTCTTACAAAGATACTTGTAGTATTACTTTGCGAAAACTGCAAAATAAATTTACAATTAAAAGTTTTTGACAAAACAAAGTAAAACTTGCCTTACGATCTTTCTAAAGTTGCTGCAAGCCGTCGAGAAGACTTTTCAGAAAACCCTGAACAACAACTTTGAGGAGTCTCCGAGTCTTCTCGAGGAAATCCAATGAGGAGGCAACTTCATCAACAATGCCTTGCCGAGAGCCTTCCGGTATCCTGTCTCATTCTGCAAGACTAATGTGTAAAGTATTGCCCTATAGTGAGTTGTGAGCGGTGTGCTGACTAACGTCGTGAAGACGTATAGGACGAGCATGCATCATACATATCATATAAGATAAAGGTAACATGTCCTTCTTTAATCCAACAATAGCTATTGATTGCATAGCTATTCAGATCCCACTGATCTCGTCCTATATCTCGATTTGCTAAGGGACTTTTGCTTAGCAAATACCTGAAGATAACTTTGATTTTCTCGTCTATGCATGTGTCTTATCTTGGTCTTTCTAATAATGACACACGCTAATTTTCCTTGACCTCGTCATTTCGACATATTTCATGCGGGAGTTACCGAAATGGTGCTTTGCGATGGTACCATGATCCACGATCTCGATAAAAGCGTCCGAAACACAGGGTCTCCTATGTGCCGCAGCCACATGAGTTACTGCTGGGCGCTCGTTTGTATTGAGATCAATGATTATCCTTCATCATATTCCGCCATTAAGGTGCTCCCTTGGGATCATTCTTCGAAATCCCAACTCCTTGTATATACTAAACTTGTTCTTGCGTATCCGAAATTTATTTACCTCTAGCCTTGCAACCATATATTAATCTTGATCGTACCCCAGAAACCAACTTTCTTGCCCTGTGAGGCTTTTGAAACTTAATGTGCTTGACACGTTTCCTTTTCCATTACTCAAACCTTACCCTTTTTGGGTCTTTTCTAATGTGTCACCTTGACCTCTTTAATCTTGACACATGATACTTTATTGACCTTGTCACTTCAATATGCCTTATATTGGAGATACTGCAATAGTGCGTTATACTGGTATCTCGACCCGTGACTATGCTACTGTGTCTGGAAACTAGGATTTCCTAGAGGGCACTACTAGCATAGTCGGTGTTCCTGATACAGGGTAACCCACTATTGTTGTATTCATTTCTTTAATCCCTATATACGTAGTTCCTGTAGATACTCTCACCACCAATAGCTATCTCTTGATTTTAGTGGGCCAACCTAAACCTTGTTATTTTATGAATTTCTACAAGTTCATATACTTGATACATTTCCTTTTCCATTACTTAACCCAAACCCTTGAATCTCGGGGACGAGATTCCTTAAAATTATGGGATATAATGTAACACCCCCGGTGTTACGTTAACCTAAACCCGCCACATGTCATCATAAGCATTGCATAAGCATTTTTATAACTAAGATGAGTTTGTCAAGTTCTAGGGTTTGGTTGCGCTCTTTCATATCGCATGTGTATGTTTATCACTAAATTTCACTCACAACTTTACTTTTGTTTATAAAAGCAATCAATTAAAACCAACCTTGTTGCTTGCAAGTGCCTGGCTAACCCTAGCTCACACCCTAACCATGTTTTATAAGTCAAATGATGCAAAAGCAAGAATCAAAATTGAATTCGAATCCGAATCCCAAACCCTAACCCTAGTGGTTAAGTGTTGGAATTCGAATTTCATTTTCAATTTTGGTGAGCTAACCATAATTGATTTTCTAAATAAAAGTTGCTAACCAATGGCACCATTTCAAAGTATGAAGTTTGTACTTCGAAAGTATGCTATTGGTTGGGTTTGAAAAGTTCCACAACATCATTAATTAATTGCCCAAAAATCCAATTTGAAATTCCTTTTCAAAATCTTGAAATTCAAAGTGTTTTTTGCCCCTTTTCAATTTCACCTCAAAATATTCAAAATTTGGGAAAACTCCAAAAATACAGTTTGTGCATCTCTTTGAGCTCTACAACTTTGGTATATAAAGTTTTTCAAGCTTTTGAATAAAATTTGAATTAATTTCAAAAGTTATTTGAATTGCAAAGTATCCCCTTTTGAGTTTTAAACTCTAATTCAAAAATTATTTGGTTTCATGAAAAACTTCCTAAATGAAAGTTGTAGATATTGAGAAATAGAACAACTTTTATTTTTGGATATTTTCATCTTTTATTCAAAAATTAAAAGTAATTTTGAAATCCTTAAAATTTAGTTTTTGACCTCTTTTTTGAATTTGAAATGCAAATTCAAAATCCATTTGAAATCTGACAAAACTTTCTAAATGAAAGTTGTAGAGCATGAAATTTTGTGCAATCTGTATTTTGGGAATTTTTTCAAGTTGTATTCAAATTCTGGGAGTAATTTGAAAAGGGAACCGGGATGAGCTGGCTGCTACAGTAGATGTACAGGGGGGGTGCCACCTCGCCGTGCCCATGCCGGCCGGTCGCCACCGCCGTGGCCATTCTCGCAGCGTCGCCGTTTTCCCGCGCTGCCAACCAGTTGGACTTCATCGCGAAACCACTAGCCACCTCACCGCGATGTCCAAACCCTTTAAATGCCGGCCGTCGTCGACGTTTTCTTTTTTTCCTCCACCTTGCTCACCGTCGGCCGTTGTCGGTCTCTGTCCAAATTCGTGCGCCACACACCATCATCATCCAATTCGTCTTGTCCATAGCTCCGCAACCTTTCTGCGACTCCCTAGAATCAAATCCCAGAGCTTGACATCGTCGGAGGATCTCAGGCGACGTCGTCTCTTTCATCTCCGGCAACTACCGCCGCCGTGAGCTTCTGCTACTCGCCAGTGCTCTTCCGAGCGCCTCAAGCTCCACCAAATGCTTTGCTAGCTTCGCCTTGCTTCACAAATTGATGTCGGCTTCGTGTCGTGTGCAGTGTATCGTCGGAAGCGTCAGAACGCCGACGAGCTTCTTGGTTCACACCACCGCAACCGCCGTCGCCGTCGACCTTCTTCTTCCCGTTCGTTCTAGCCTCGCCATCACCTTGTTTTGAAACCGTGGTGAGCTCCTAATTCGATCTAGTGAGTCGGTTGCGCTTCTATCATCATAGTTTGGCTGGAACACCATGAGCCCGACGAGCTCCGCGTGCCCCAAGCCGCCATGGCCGCCGCCGCGCATGCCTCGGTGCAATACCAAGGTCGTATCCTAGTTCGTTGTGTCCGCCGTGGAGAGAGGAGGCTGGTGATGCCCGCAGCGTCGACTGGGTTTTCACCGGCGACGAGCTAGCCGCTGACCATCGCCGCCATCGTCGGTCGGAGTGGAGAAAGAAGAGGGAGGAAGAGGAAGAAGAGGGCGCCGACAGTAGGCCCCGCCTGTTGTCGGTGAGCCAAAGAGGGAGGAGAGGGAGCAGGCCGAGCGGGCCGCGCGCGCACGGGAGCCGGCTGCACGCTGGCTCTGCTGGGCCGTGGGCCGCATGATCAGCCCGGGAGAGGGAGATATGTTTTTCCTTTTTCTTTTTGATTTTTCTCGAAACTAGTTTTCACCTTTTTGTTGCAATTTATTTTGGGCATATAAAAATGTGCAAAAATATGTTCTGTGATCCTTGAGTGATGATCTACCTAGAAAAAAAAAATACTAACTATGGTTTTTCAATAAAAATTAATTGTGCTTTAATTTGTTCTTTTAATTAATAAAGGCAACTTCCATGATTTTTAATAAATAAAATATAAGTCTAAAAATTATGAAATTTGTTTTTTGCGTGCTATTTAGATGATAATGATCTTAATTATGAAGTTTGGTTAAGTTTTGATTAAATGTTGTATTATGCTTAATTAACCCTTTAATTAATTAGTGTTTAATTAATTAATCCTATGGTTAATTAGAGTTTAATTAATTCCTAGTTAGTAAGTTAATTAGTGGCTTTCAACGACTGTAAAATGGTCAATAAATTAGTAATCACTCTAATCACTATTAGGATTGCTTGATTTTGGGATTTAGTGATGACCCTAGGTCATTAACCCTAAATGACCTTCGGCATTTTATGTTGCTTGTGTATCGTTAGTCCATCGTCGTCGGTGGTAATGATGATCTCTTAGCATCATTATACCATGAAGGAAAGTTGTACTCAAGATAATAATAAGTTGAGTTGTCTCATCCATATTGCATCTTTTCGCATCATGTCACGCATATCATTAAAACATGCATCATTTCATGTGCGTATAGTACACGTGAGAGCGATGGGTTGCGATGGTCAAGTTTTAAAGAAGATCCGCGGTGATCCAACCCTGACAAGGTGAATCCACGACGAGTTTGATGTCAAGACTAACAAGTTAACCTTCTCTGCAACGCAGGCAAGCCCCGGATGCATATAAACCCTTCCTTGAATTCCGAAAGTCTTTTATAATTTTATGTTGATGATATGATGCATTAGGTGTAGGAGTTGAGTGATATCCTATCTTGATGCATTTACCGTACCTTGATATATTACCCTGAATACCTGTTTTGATTTATAAAATGCTTAGTATGCTTAGTCTTGCGAATAGCATAGGTTTTATAAATGAAATGTTTTCTAAAATTGAGAACTATACTCCCCGAAGGGAATTTATTTAAAACCTGATGTTGCTTGTTGTTTACCCTTGTTCCGACGGGGGTCAATGGTATACAACAAGAACATGATGATGAATAAATTGAGGCCGGGTGGAGTGACTTGCACCAGGAAGGGCTAGTGCCCTGGTGTAGTGTCGTCCACTCGTGAGCCGGTTAAGCACCGTTCGTTGCCTTGGCCCTTGGATCATGAGGTTATTGGATAGTACTAGTCGCATGCTAATGGCGGTAAGCTCCACTTGGACTATTCGTTACTAGAACGGACAAGATGGCGTGTACCCATCCTACGATGCGCACCGCCGAAGTGACCGAGCGGCCGTAGTGAGGTGGTGTACTTGACACACCCGTTCTAGTATGGAGAAATCTAAGCGTTGAGTTGATGTATGTAAGATGTTGAGTCCTCGCATACATCGTGTGGCTAGAAGCCCCAAATTGGGTATATTAAGCGATTCGAATCGTCGTGTGCTCCACGATATGGGAGCCGTGATCCTCGCACCAAAGATCGTAGTAATAATGAAAGTTGATGATGGAAAGTTTTGAATCCGATACATGGTTGATAAGTGATTGATGTAGTAAAGTAAGGATTGGCTTAGTCGCTTTTACGCAAAGGTGTCTTTGATTCTTGCTAAAGCCTTACCTTGATTCCTATCAACCAAAGATTCCTCGAGTCTTCTCCCCTCTTTTTTCGTCGGGTAAGTCTTGCGGAGTACTTTTGTACTCGGGGTTTGTTTGACCCCCTGTTGCAGTGTTGACTAGTGAAGCTAACCCGGTCATACCAGTGGGCTTGGCATGATCGAATATCTTCCGTCTGCAAAGTTCTTTTCTCGCGTCCGCAAACTCAGTTAAGTGTTGTTTAATCAAACTCTGGTCATCTGTTATACTCTTCTTTTGTAAATCTTCCGCTACTACATTGTATTTGAATAAAAATAATTGTAATACTACAATATCTTGTAAGAAGTGGATCCCGGAGGATCGTGGTGTCATCGGGGTTTCACCCGACGTAACATTCGAGTTATGTGGTACACAAGTACGGCCGATGAGGTCTTAAGGACAATGTCAGGTGCTTGTGGGCCATATAATTTAGGAGGTTCTGCCACACCCCTCCACTTGACGTAGAGGATTTGTTTGTTCACTGGTCTAAGAGGGGTGGGAAAGATCAAAATGTATTATTATTAACAGCAGCATCTGCATTATATTGGACAGTCTGGATAACTAGAAACTATGTGGTTTTTGACAAGCATAAACCTAAAATATTTTTGCAGGTACTATTAAGAGGAACTCACAGGCTACGGCAGTGGGCAAGACTGCAGCGGTGTAATGGAACACAGGGGCGACTATTGCAGGTTGCCCAATTCCTAAAGACAACAGCATTACAGTTCTTCAGCTCCAATGGATGATTATCGCATAGGTTTATTGGTCAAGTGTAGTCAAAACGTTTTATCGGTTTCGTTATCTTTCAGTTGTCGTGTAAACATTTATGGATCAAACTCAAGTGTGCTGTAAGAACTCTGTAATAATTGGTCTGATTCTACCACCTGGTAGATGAAGCCGGATATAAATTATCCTTTATCTAAAAAAACTATTGAGCACGGCCTAAATAATAAACATTGTAGCGAACATTTGAAGTAACTGGTTATTTTAGAATGTTCGGCTGACAAAAAGTATTACATAAAAGCTAAAATCTACTAGTACACTACGTTCTTCAAAAAAGAGTCGCTCCTGCGGTTTGCCACAACCAAGACACGAACAGTCACAGAACAAACCATGTATGTAAGGTCCTGCCTCCTGGCAAGCGGTGATGTGGTGTTACAGTCCTGTTGATTGGGCCGTGGATTTTGGAAAAGCAGCTGTGAGTTGTGACTTGTGAAAAAGCAGTGGTGGGAAAGCAGCTATGTGAAAAGCAGAAGACTATTTTGTTGCGCAACTACGGCCTTTGAAAAAAAATATTGAGTGGACCCATGTGTCATCCACAACCCACAGCTCTCAACTCTCTCCCTCTCTCACTGACAAGCGGGTTCCGCTCGTCAGCCCCTTCTTCCTCCTCCCGCTGGCCAAGCCGTGAAGCCATGAAGGGGCGCCGGCGAGGGGCCTGGTGCCCTCCCGCAGTGCTCGCCCCTACGGTGGTGCTCACGCTACGGCGGAGATTGCGCCTTTACAAGAGCACATGCCCGCTGGTCCGAGCACACGGTGGCGCTCCGAAGCGGGGACGGGCGGCGCCCAGTGCCGTGGGCGGTGCTCGTGCTCGTCGGAGCCTAGGGCGCGGCGAGGGCCGCTCCCGTGCCGTGCTCATGCTTTGCCGCTGGCCGATAGGGCAACGCCGCGCCCGCGCCCTTGCTCGCCGAAGGACATGGGACGGCGGTAGGAGAGGACAGGGGCGGAGGAGGCATGGACCAGCCTTGCTCACCGGTGGAGCTCAAGCACGGCGGCTATGGCCGACGCTCGCCCATTCGGCACAGTAGGTGAAGCTCTTTTCGCGGACGGGAGAGAGGAATCGGAAGAAATAAAAACGAACTGTTATCTTCATAACCAATGGCAAGTGGGTAAATATTTGGTCCAAAAGCAGCGAAAGTAAGGAGAGATCTGCTTTCAGTTTTGTACTAGAGAAAAACTGTTTTTGGGTAATAGCAGCCATCACTTTTGGACCCATCAAAAGCCAACCAAAGGGGGCGTAGTAGTGTAGCTGTGTAGGCCTCTCAAGGCCCGACACAATTTATGCATAATTACAGATCGAACCCATACTCATTGTAGGCCAATATCTAGGAATGCTCTGGGTCGTTTCTGGTCCTCGGCCTGGCCTGGTATGTCAAGTCTATGGGCTTTACCGCACCCAATCAGGCCCAATAGAATGATATTTCGAAAATCTGCTGTAAAAATATATTGCGTCGCCGATTGTTATGTGAAATAGAGCAATCGGTATATAACAAATAATAGAAACATTTTCATCTGCAGTTTGCTTAATCGTATATTTGAACTCTGAATCAGTTATCTCTGGACATTTTGTAGAGTATGGGGTGGTGTTCTGAGATCTTAACAACTGGATCGGGTGCTATCGTTTGATATGTTTACATGAAGCCCAATGGATCCACTTGGTGAAAGACCTTCAACATTGCTGTCTCAGCAATATTTTGGCTACATGTGGAACCAGAGATTATCATTGTGAAGAGTAGAACCAAGGATTTTATTCCTTTCTACGAATTTCTGTTTTCAGGTTTGCCATATCCTGCTCAAAGAGATGTAGCAGTAGCCAGCAGAGATGCACGACATCAAAGATTCATACATCTCGTGTTTGTAACACCCCAGTGTTAATAAAAACTAAAAGGTGATCATGAGCATCATTAACTGAAATCACCAAGCAAGTTAGTGCATAATTGCATTTCATGATGATTGGATATCACTAGAGTAGTTAATGATTTTCATTTATATTAATACGTTTGTTAATTAACGAAGGGTAAAACCCAAATTCTGAGCTCAATTATGATTATGAAGTAAATCAAGAAAAGAGAGTTTTGAAAAGTGTTTAAATTAAATTTGCAAAAATGAGGTTTCAAAACCAAGTTTCGGATTTCAAATTTGAATCCAATTCAAAAACCCTAAATTCAAACCTTTTCTACCCCCTTTTCAACATTTCAAAATCCAAGCAAAATTTGGGGTTAGTCCCAAAAGCAAAGTGATAGATCACGAAATTTTGAGAAACTTTTATTTTGGGAGTTTTTGAAGTTGCTAAACCAATTTAAGAGAAATTTGCAAATTTCAGTGAAGAGGTGAGAAGCTACAGAGCCGAGCCAATCCAGCATCGCCACTGCTGGCTTTGCCGGTGTGCCACCGCCGTCCACCACCATGGCGTCGTCCCCGGCTTTCCCGCGCACGCCGCCACGCTGCGGGCCGCGTCACCCGACGCGCACGCAAGCTGTCTAGCTCCTGAAGCATCGCCGCGCCTCCATATTCCTTCTAGCGACGGTGAGCTTGTCTTCTTTATTCTCTGCTCCACCACCGCCGATTCCACTCGCCGGCCAAATTGGCGCAGGCTGCTCCACTGCCACCCCAGCCATCTTGCCCACAGCACCGCCATCCCCTTGCAACGCTCCCCAGCCCGCCAACGTGAGCTCTCATCTTCGGAGAAGCCCGCGCGGACCCTTTCTTCCTCGGAGCCGGCCGCCGAGCGCCACCAAGTCCGCTCGCCATGCTAGTCCACCTTGAGGCGCCTCTAGTCGAACCAAGCAGTGCGCTAGGCTTGCCTTGAGCCGGTGAGCACCTTCGGCTCACTGTCAAGATCTTTACCGCCGCAGTATCGCCGGAACGGCGGTTCGCCGCCGCGCGCACTCGCTGCTCCGCCGCCGAACTCCGCTTCGCCCGCGGCCACCTCTCTCCAGCTCCCCTCCGGCCAAACCAACCTCACCAATCGCTTCGCCTAGTCTCCGTGAAACTTACCGACCCATCAATTTCACCTCTACAGCCCCCACTGCGCTAGAACATGTCTCGCCGCCGGTGCAAGACACCATAGCCGCCGCCTCCACTGTCAACCACCTCGGCCCCGTCTCTACTCCATCCAATCGCCCGAGTGCGCGTCCGGGAAGCCCCTCGTCCTTGCCCTAAGTTTAGCCAAGCTTATCCGGCCGGGAACGGCCATGAGCCGCAGCGCCGCCGTGCCCTGCTCCGCCGAGCCGCCATGGCCGGCGTTGAGCCTGAGCCAAGTTCCAATCCCGTCGCCCGACCCCCTGGTGAGGTGCGCAAGTTTGTGGGGATCACGGTGGTGATCTTCCCAACGCCGGCGACCTCACCGGCGACGAGCAGCGCCGCTTACCCGCCGGCGACACGCGGTCAAGGCCGGCTGGGCACTGTGTTGACCCCGGCCCCACGTTGTCAGTGAGAGAGGGTAGGTAGTGGGCGAGTGAGAGAAGGGGAAATGGAAGCCGGGCCGCCTCGGGCCAGTTGGGCCGCACGGCCCAACTCCAGCAGGCCTAGCCCGCCATTTGTTTTCGTTTTTTTTCAAATTTCAAAAAAAAGGTAAAAAGCTGAATTCTTATTTATTTCATAATCAAATAATCTGAGCTCAGAAAAATATAAAATAAATTTTTATATGTTCTTCATAATATTTAGTTTCATAGAAAGTTATGTGTGTGGCATGTGAATTACTTTTGTTATGATTAATAACTGTCTCTTTTAATTAATAAATGGCTAGTCTTTGATTTTTGTAGAGTAAAATATTAATCCAAAAATCATGAAAATTTATGGTTATGCTTTTCATGTTAAAAGCAACATCCACTAAAAAGTTGGTGTGGTTTTGAAGAAGTTTATTTTAATAATTAATTTTCACCTTGTTTAATGACCATAAAAATGGTTAATAGGTAATTAGTTAATTAACTAAATGATTAATTGAATGTTGGGTGATTTGTGGCATTGTATGAAGACCTTGTATCAGCAATCCCCACTGGTCCAAGGCATGATCATGTATAGCTTAAGTATAAAGCTTGCTCACATGCTTAATAATTAAATAAAAAGCTTAGGTGTTAATTATATGTTTCACTTAGGAATTGCTTCCATTTTGGTATGAATTGAAGACCATGAACCATTACTACCCTAATGATTCATGGCTTGGTTGTGTAGTGTTACTAGTAGTCATCATCTCATGTGTGATGCATAGTAGTTAATCGATTAATTAAATACTAAAGATGTTTAACTTAGGATTGAGTGCATTTTGGTGTTGTTTGGAGACCATGGGGCATTCCACCCAAATGTTCCATGGCAAATGATATGTTTCATATTAATGGAATATCATCCTTCATTTTAATTGAATCTTGATCTTGTTATATGTTAAAGGAGAAACACTAGTTATGGACCCTTGATTACAACTTTTCCGTGAAGGGAAGTTGTACTCAAGTTAATCATCCAATTAGGTTTGTTATTAAACATGTGTGTGCATCATACATCATGTTTGATCCCTCATTTCATTTAGAGATGCATGTGCAATGGCATTCAATTGATAAGCATGCTTGGTGAATAATAAATTGAGTGCATCATGAAGGAGAGTTATATTCAACTTTCTTTAGTTTATATATTTTGCATTATGCATCATGTGAGGCATATCATTAAACATGCATCATTTCGTGTACACATAGTTCACGAGAGAGCAAAGGGCCACGTTGTTCAAGCTACGGAGAAGGTCCAGGGATCCAACCCCGACAAAGTAATTCCACCGAGGATGTCGACGTCAATACTAACCGCTGACCTTCCTTGCAACGTAGGCAAGCCCCGGAGCATAACCCACTCTCTCTTCTTTTACAAAGCTTTATTACACTTTAAGTCTAGTGTGATGTGCATTAAGTGAATAGGAGTTGGTTGAAACCGTTGCTGCATGACTTTCCTTGATCAACAGCTATTACCAGATATTGTCCCACTAATATTTGTAGGACGATTCCTCAAATGCTTAGCCATGCTTAGTGCTCGTTAGAAGTCGAATGATGGTTTCATCATTCGCGAGATACTTCTCTGTTATTCTCCTCGGCCCTGATCAGGTCGTGAGAACCCTAATGTTGATGATGTTAAACTGAGACCGGACGGGACATGTGACATGGTTATAATGGTTAAGCCGACTGTGATGTCTGGCAAGTGCTCGCCCCGTCTGTGTTGATTAAGGACCGTTCCGTTGATTGGCCCTTGGATCGAAAACTTTTGCAGTACCGGCCACATACTCCGGGAAGCCTGTGTACCCTGGCTAATCTGGTCTGGAAATGGATACTCACGCACTAGGAATGGAGAGATGACGGGAGTATCGTGATACCCACCTTATGAATCCGCCTGCAGCGGGTAATGGCAAAGTGGAGTATGCGTGCTCTCGGGTGGCGTGAACCCAATTCCATTCAGAGGATCTAGGAGAGAGGTTGATATATGCAAGGCTCGAACCTACATATATCGTGTGGTTTGGGAACCCCCAGCTGGGTAGTTAATCGGTTCGAATCGTCGTTTGCTCCACGGTAACAGGAGACTTGATCCTCGCACCATCATCGTAGTGTAATCGATGGAATATGATGGTTCTCAAAAATGATATAAAATATGTTGGTTGTTTAATGATAAGTGTTTGGCGTAGACTAGGTGCTAATAAAGACCTCTAATGGTTAGATCTAAATTAAAACTTGAAAATAAGGATCAAATATAGAAATGCTTTTCTGCAAAAATCTCTAGTTTCTGGCCCAAAAAACCCCCTAAGTCAGCATGCCCTTGGTGTCTTTTTCTTTAGACGGGTAAGTCTTGCTGAGTACCCTCAAGTACTCAGGGTTTGTTAAACCCCTGTTGCAGGTACTAACTTAAGTTGGAGAGCTAGGTCATGTCAGTGGGCTCGACAGGATTTGGTTGCCGTTCCCGTAGATGTTCTTTAATCCTTTCCCGCTTCCATAAACAAGTTAAGTTATTTAATCAAACTTTGATCATGTTTTGTAAACTATTGTTATAAATCTTCCGCACTCGATATAATTATGTTGTAATAAATGTTGTAGTGTTGTGGTTACTCTCCTGTTGATCCTGGATAGAGGGTGATTCAGATTTTCCGAAGCCACCCGGCAGAACACCGGAGTTATCGGGTTCCCGTGCATAGTCGTCAGAGGCTTTTAGGCCAGTGACAGGTGTACGTGGGCCCAATAATTCAGGCGGTTCTGTTACAGTGTTTCCTGTTATCTTTAGAAAGGACCGCTTGCAGACATTTGCTAGAGCAATGATCATAGCAGAAGGTAGATTAGAAATTTAGGATAGGTTATCAACTAAAAGAACTAAAGCCATATATGAAGTCAGGATTGGAGTCTCTCTTTTGGATCTATATGTTTATCATAACAGTGTAAACGGGAAAGTAAATAGCCGTGCAAATTTAACTTCTTAAGAAATAAAATGCTTGAACTTCTACAGAAGTGGCCATATATCATCCATATATTCTTACTCCACATCCTCATATTATTTTGAGGAAAAATGGCTCGTGCTCTGCCTGTTCATTAAAGCACATCCTCGTATCAACCATGGATGAAAATATGAAAAACGCTTGGCTTGAAAAATTTGACATGCATTTCAAATGAATACTGGCTCAGAATAATCACCCAGAACAAAAGAACGATGAAGTTTCTACTGAAATTTAATCAACAGAAAAGGAAGCAGGCTACTCAGCTCAAACTGACCATGTTTATATGGCAATCAGGGTGCACGCAGATGAGATGAGAGCATCGCAAAATCTAGAAATTCAGAAAACATCATATTGTCTTCATTATTGGTAGCCACGCTCTAGTGGCACACCATGCACATTGTCAGGGAAACCTCCATGAAGCAGACGTTCAGATCAGCAACGAACAAACATGGCAGTAGGAAAATGTCGGAAATTGTAAAATGCCAAGCAAGTTATACCACAGATGTCAAAATTTGTGCCACTGTAAAACAGCTTCACACACATTCTCAAGATTCAGAAAGGAAATGGTGCCCAGATTTACTTCTCGCATTGCCAAAGCAGTGCAACTGCAAGAAATAAGTAATTTATCCTCTCCAGGCAAATCGGCACAAGAATTCAACAGATAAATAAAGAACCTGTTGCAATTTGCAGGATCAACAAATGCAAAGAGACATGGACTAGGTTGACAGAGTAACTATAATTAGTGCAGAACCAACAAAGGCAAAGAGACATGGACCAGCATCGCATTCCCAAAAGTAGTGTATAACTGCAAGAAGATTCAGAGTTCCAACCAAACAATGCAATTAGCAAATAGCAATCACACAATCACAGCATTCTGTTCCAGATATTAATCATATGTATCACAGCAAAGTCCAATCCATTCATACAGATCATGTAAACAGAAACCACTAGGGTTCCAGATCGACGAAGAGACACTGCTCCAAATCCAAAGGCGGCAGTGACGATCCCTATGGCAACCAAAACAACACACTATGGCAACCAAAACAACACACAAACCCTCACGGCGTACCCCTCCCTCCCATCTCTCAGGTGCTGCTGCTACTACCGCTACCGCGTCACAACTACCAACCCTTTTGGATGTACTGGTACGAGCCCAAGAAGAGGTAAATTAGTCGGCACGAGCTTCCCCGACCCCGATTAGGACGACACGAGCGGAGGCCGATCTGGATATCGCTCTCGCGGGAGGTGATGGAGGCGAGGTGGGTGGCATCCTGCGCAATCATCTCGATGACGTCGGTGGTGATCTTGCGGAGCAGGCGCCCAGTTGGCGGAGGCGGGGGAAGGTTGCAGCGGCAGTCGGTAGAGATCCGAGGCGGTGCCTGGCAACTTGCAGCCGTTAGGAAGAAGAGAGAAGACGCCGGATGACGGGTGTGGGCTCGTAGATGAAAGGCCAGGCCCAGTTTCATCAGGAAGACCGGCCCATTCGGCATTCACAACTCCTCGTGTCGAGCTGCTGTCTGCTGCAGCCTACAAGACATTTGCTAACTGCTAAGCACAATCGAGCTGGATTCACAAGGTTTTCTAGAAAGGGAACACCAGAGCAAAGCTCTGATTTTGTTATAGCTGATGATCTGTTTGAGACAGTAGCATAACATAGACCCTGGTTACCATACATCTCCATGGCCCATTAATTTATATCCCAATAAATAAGATTAAAATTCAATACATGATGATTGAGAGGGGATGTCTCTCACTCTCAGTATCGTTTTCTAATGCAGATTCCCCATGTCACCACGTACGATTACAAATGCCCCCATGCACCACCATTACAAATGCAAACCCAACACCAAATCCTAATCCTGTGAAGAGGAATAGTATGACATCAGGTTTCTCATCCAGTGGATGCAGGACACTATTCGAACCACTGCTGCATCCTTTTGACAACGGAGGCCCGCACAATCCATCATTTCCAAGAAACGAGTCATTCGTGAATGTGCCGAAATGAGTTGACTCTGGTATTCTTCCCACTAGCAAATTGTCAGAAAGATTCAATGTTGTGAGGAAGTCCAGTGATGCTAGCCCTTGTGGGATCTCCCCTGAAAGCTCATTTGAAGAGAGATCCAATGACTCATGCTGGTTCAAACGGCCAAGTTGGTTGGGTATGGGGCCTGTCAAGGCATTATGTGACATGTTCAATTCAGAAAGGTAGACAAGATCACCTATTGACCTGGGGATGTCTCCATGGAACGTGTTACTTGAGACATCAATGAATACAAGGGCCACTAAGTTCTTTGAAAATGCAATCTCGTGCCCTTTGTGTGTGACCTCAACGGTGAATTGGTATGCCTGTCCATGAGGATATCGGTTTTCCACCATCAATGTCTCGTTAGAAGAACTGGCCGTCATGGACTTCAGATTGCTGAACCACTCTTCTGGCAGTGTACCAGAAAGGTTGTTTGAGGCTAAATCGACCACTCAAAGTTCCAAGAAATCACAATTGTTGCTCCTGTCTTCTGCAACGACAGAGGGTCCCAGTCCCAGGTGCCCAGAAAAATTGTTGGACTTCAATACAAGGACTTGAAGGTTAGGAAGTTTGCTCATCCAACATGGAAAAGAGTCACTGATCTGGTTGTTTCCTATGTCAAATATCTCTAACCGTTGGCAGGCCACCAGAGATCTAGGTATTTTCCCTTTAATCTTGTTGCTACCAAAATCTAATTCCTAGAGGGCACATCCTTGTTTCATGCTATGTGGCAACTCCCCGTGAAGTTGATTTCCCGCCAAATTTAACACTTGTAAGCTGTTGAGGTCCTCCATTAAGCAAGCAGGGATTGATCCATTCAAATCATTGTAAGAGAGGTCAAGGAGATTCAGGCTCGATGCATTGCATATCGGCGCTAGAATTTCCCCAGAGAGTTTGTTTCCAGAGGCTTTGAAAGATGCAGCATCAACGATGAGAGTGCCAAAATTAGATGGGATAGTTGAGAATTGGTTGCTTGAGTAATCCAGCAACCAATTTCCTTCCTGTGGCAAAGGTATTGCCCGTTGGAAATTGTTGAAACTGAGATCAAAATACTGGACGTATATAGGAAGAATAGGGCCATCATAACCCATGCTCGTAAAATTGTTATGTGAAAGGTTCAAAAACTAAAAACGACCATTTCTCCCATACCCATTGGGGCACAGCCCCATTTATGTGGTTGTTTGAAATGTCCAGCCCAAGATTCTGGTCCAGATTTCTCAAGTCATTTGGGAATTCAGATATTTTGCAAGAAGCTAAACCCAAAAACTTTATTGGTGGGAGGGATGCCAATGAGGAGTTGCCTTGGTCTTCTGGTACCACATTTAGTAGATTGTTTGAGAGATTCAAATCAAATAGCTTTGGTAGCTTCCAAAACGGAGCGAGTTGCACTGTACCAATCAAATTATTTGAATAAAGCAAGAGCATGTTCAGCTGCGTCAAGTTTGAGATATGCTGAGGTATTTTCCCAGAAAAGTTGCATCTGAAGAGTGCTAGTTTTCTCAATCTCGGCAGACTGCCTAAGAAAGAAGGTATTGGCCCTGATAAACCACAGTTTGAGAACTGGAGAACAAACAAAGAAGTTAAATTACTGACCCATGCTGGTACTGGTCCTACTAGCCCAAACCCAGAGACCTCTAATACTTTTAACGACGTGAGCTGACCAATCGATGAGGGTATCTCCCCGGAAAACCCTCGACCACCAAGAGCCAACTTCTTCAAGCGTTGAAGATTGCTGATGGAACTCGGTATTGTACCAGAGAAGTTGGTGTTTCCAAGAAGCAGATTCTTTAATCGGCTCTCAGCAGAGAAGTTCAGTAAGATGCCAGATATTCCCATGTTGTTACTAAGATCAACCGTGACCAATTTCTTCAGCTCAAAGATTTTCGGGGAGACCCACCCTTCAAGATAATTGCGGCTGAGCTGGAGTACTTTAAGAAAGGAGAAGTTGGCAAAGAACTCGGGAATAGCACCATCCAAATTATTATAGCGTAGGTCAACTAAAACGAGCGAGGTCAAGCGAGACAAGGAAGCACTGATTGGCCCATCCAGAGAGCAGAACGGCAAGCTAAGAACCTGAAGATTCGGAGTGTAATTGGCAAGGGCATTGCCCCACTCCTTCGCAGCAGTGTTGTCTGACAAGTCGACGAAGCCAAGACGGAGCTCCAGCAAGCTACTAAGGTTGGCAATCAGTCTTGCAAGGTTTGGCTCCGCGAGCCCATTCGCAGCGTAGCTGAAACTGTAGCCATCATCGGCTAGGTCACGGATGTGGAAAGCAGCAGAGAGATCGAGGGAGACCAGATTCGTTAGACGTCCGATGCCAGCTGGTATCTCGCCTGAAAAGCCCGAGCTAGAGAGGTTGAGGTGGGTGAGGTGAGTTAAACGCTCGAACCCAGCAGCTGGGAGCTGGCACTCGTTGAAGAAGTTGCCACCGAGATTGAGGTACCTGAGTGAGGTGAGCTTGAAAAGCGCGGAGCTGAGCCCGCCGCTAGTGAACAAGCCTCGGTCGCTGAGGTCGAGAGATGTCACGCGCCGGCCGTCGTCGTCGTCGTTGGAGTTGGAGTTGGAGTATTGGTCGTCGCCGTCGCAGTGGACGCCCTCCTATCTGCAGCAGTCGGTGCCGGGCCTCCACGATCGGAAGGCCATGGTGGAGTAGTTGGTGACGGAGAAGGACTGCTTCAGCTGGAGCAACGCTGAAGCCTGGTCGGGAAGGCATGCAGCAGGAAGCACCGACGGCGACGATGCGGGAGTGGCCGTGTAGTTGGTGTACGAACCAGCACCACTGCCTGCGCCAGGTGGAGGTACAGGCGAGCTTAAGGCTGCGACGACTACGAGCTGTATTGTTGTTTGTAGCAGCAGAAGCAGTCCCAGGAGCAACACCGGCAGCGGCAGCTCGTGAAAAGCCATTGTGGAGGGCATGTACGTGTGCAATACCGTGCCGTGCAGTGGGTGGTTGGTGGCGGAGGGGAGAGTATGCGTAGTGTAGGGGGAGGTAGGATTCTATTCCACCGTGCCCTAGTTTTTATACATTCACCGGAGCTTCTGATTGTAACATATGGTTGAGAATCCACCGTGCCCGAGTTTTTATACATTCACCAGAGCTTCTGATTGTAACATATAGTTGCATGTTAAGGTGGAGTTGGAGCTGTTTTGAAGAAGCACAAAACAATGACTCTGATTGTAACATATGGTTGCAAGTTAAGGTGGAGTTGGAGCTGTTTTGAAGAAGCACAAAACAATGACTCTGACTCTTTCAGAAGAGCCTCACAGGAGAAGCCGTGCCAAACAACATCCCGAGAACTTATTGGCAGCGCGCGTCGGGACCGTGCATGGGCCCTGGCATGGGCGGAGCTACATTAAAATGAAAGGGTGCGGCCGCATCCACAAAGAAATTAAAATACAGAGACAAGAGTTAAATTTTCACCATATATATACCCATATATTGAAAAGTTCTGCACTTACAAAAACAAGCATACCTCTTTCAATTTTATTCTAGCTCCGCCGCTAGGCCCTGGCACTATTCTGCTCGGCCAATCGGCTCTCTGATTGCAACGTACTACTTACCAATGTATGAAAGGCTCAAAGTAGTCACAACCACGGTGACATGCCAACGAATGCCCTGCAGGATCGAGCGTCCGCGAGACATGGAGTACAGAGTAGCAAGTCTTTAGCTAAAGTAGGTCATCATAATTCATACATGTCTTGTTCACATATAGAGCACTCGGTCATAAATAAACACAGTATATATAGTATCAAACAGTCTTCAATGCAACGCTTACCATCAGTGGCGGAACCAGGAGGGCGGTAGGGGCCATGCCCCCCACCTATTGGAAAAAAATAATTTTTTCATCAAAATGTTTAATAAAAATTTATTTTTTCATCCAAAATCCAATAGAAATTCAATTTTTAATAAAAAATTTAATGATACATTATAAAAAAAAATTCACTTGTTTATAACGTGTCATCTATTGTTTAGCCTCCCTTATTCAAGAGTGCTAGTTCTACCATTGCTTATAACGTGAAGCGACGTGGTGTGGAAGTCCCCAAACCAATCACCCACGCGCCCGCTATAAGTCAAGGTCGCCAGTCAATTCAGCGCTTGGTTACTTTTGTTTTGAGTTTTTCTGCGAACATTCCGTCTGACACCATGGTTCTCTTGATTTTTCTGCCATCCATCAACAGTCCGGATCGAGTATAAATATGCAAAGGTGTAGGTAACACAGGATAACAGGAACACTAAGCTTGTGGTGTGATATCAATGAATGAATTAGAACAATTATGGAGAATATATCCATTATTATCATACATGGTGTATATTTTTTTTTTGAAAGATCTAGAATATTACCGGCCTTGAATTAATAAGTAGAAGGTGCAGAAACAACAAGATTACATGCGCGGGTAGCGCTGACCACAACCGCGTTTTCAGTCTAAACTTTCTTGCCTGGCAGACGCCGCCGCCGCTGCTTAGGTTAGGGTGTCTCGCGGCCTGTGCCTTCCGCCGTCGCCGTCGCCGTTTGGTGTCTCCACCGCTGGTCCCCCTCCCTCCTCCTCCGGCATATCGCCGGAGGTCGGAGGGAGTGGGGATCCATTGTTTTCTAGTAAGTTTTTTCTATTAAATTGAGTCTTTAGGTTTAGGGTTTCTCCATGCCAAGTTTCTTGGTAGCGGAGATTTATCTCTTCCTCCTGTTCTTCTCCGGCAACGGCGAGGGTGTGGGGTGGAATCGTTTTCTCTATGGCGGGCATGTTGAAGATGAAGACGGCATCTACAGCATCAGCATCTTCGTCGACATGACGACATGGAGACTTATGTTTCCAAACGGCGGCATCGAGGCGGAGATAATGCCGCCACCATGGAATAATTTTCTCCGGTCCCTTCTTCGTTTTGTTGTGGTTGGATCTGGCCACGATGAAGGACTAGGGAGAATAATTTTCAGATCAGCCTTTCTTATTCTTCGGTGGCAGAAAGAAGAAAAAGGAAGACACAAGAAAGAAAAAGAAGTTTCTCAACTCCACCTGCAGGAATGTTGGCCGTCCGTTGGGCATCTACTGTCTGGCCGAAAACAATTGTTGCCGAGTATTTGCCTGTGCAGTCATCCATACAAAGCGTCAAATAGGTTTGGGTTTAAGATATGGAGCTATTCACAGTGTGGGTATAATTTAGATGAATTTCTAGATATTTGTATAATCCAGAGGAACTGTAATATATTGATGTACCAGCTATTATCTAATATAATTCTTCTTTCGTCGCAAAAAAAAAAAAAAAAGAGTAGCGCTGACCACAACGGCCTAGGCCGCAATGGTATTTGGTTTCAAAAAATTCCTATTACATACTAACAGACTGAACAACTAAGAGAGGTTGCAGTGCCTTCCCCCCAGCTGAGGCCCAGAGCAAGGCCGTATCCTTTATAATCCTGAAAACCTCATGGGTAGTCTTCCTTTCTTCTCTGAAAACGATTGCATTTATCTGGTTCCAAATTGTCCAAACAGTCAAGATCGCTAGAGAGTGTGAAAATTTGTCACCTCTGCCTAAAGGTCGCTGTGGGGCTCCTTTTGAAGTGATAAAAAAAAAGTGAGATCTTCAAAAGTGAAGTTCTCAAACCCATCACCCACGCTGGCTATAAGTCAAGGTCGCCCGTCCACGATGGCTATAAGTCGAGGTCGCCCGTCAGTTCAGCGCTTGCTACTTTTGTTTTGAGTTTTTCTGCGAACATTCCGTCCGACACGGTGGTTCTCTTGATTTTTCTGCCATCCATCAACAGTCTATCAGCCTCGCATATACTCTTTCGGTCAAGTTTCCGCCCGGACGTCCGGCTCCCAGGGCGTGTCCGGACGCCCACATCCGATTCAATCTCGATCCCCACCAACCAATCCGAACTCTCCACTCGCCTATCCCTCCCGCGCCGCTCGGTCCCCATACCGGGCGCGCCACCTGCCCTCTCCGCGCGCCCCGTCCCCATCCGCCAAGCCGCCCGTCCCTCCGCCCGCCCCCCGTCCCTCCGCCGCACCCCCGGTCCCCATCCCGCCAAGCGCCGCCCATCCCTCCGCCGCCATGCCCCACACCGCCCGTCCCTTGTCCATCCCCCACGCCGCCCGTCTCTCGTCCATCCCAGCGCGCCACCTTGTTTCAGCAGCGACTCGCCGCGCCACAGCAGTCACCAATCCGCCCGATCCCCTCTATGCTCCCTTCCGCTTCCTCTTTCAGTAGTCGCCGCGCCCCCCACAGCAGTGCGACCGGATGTCTCATCTCCTCTCGCACATGGAGTTCCCTGCAGGCCGTCGTCCCCCACGTATTGTTGAAGGACATTGAGGCAGGTCTATGGGTAGAAGGGGCGCAAGGAGGGCTCAAGCTTCGTCTACGGCGCATTGGAGTCAATTTGTTTTGCAATTTGCTTTGTTCGACCCAATACTGAAACATGTATTGCAATTAAGTGAAACACTCAACCAGGTTATACTGAAATGAAAGAATTCTAGGTGTTTGCGAGTTCTTTGATACCAGGGATGGAAAAGGTGAAAGGCAGCCATGACAGCAAAGATTTCATGGCAAAAGTGCTCCACCAAATACAGTTGTAAATGAAAAAAGAAACGGCAAAAATGCTCCACCAAATGCAAATACACATATCATGTAGTATGGTGCATTGATGGTCTATCATTGATCACAATATAGTTTTATGAACCACTGTCATATCTGAAAAATTCATCTAGTGAAACAAGATAATCTCGCTACTACTCCATCTGAAAATGCTCTAATGAAACAGCTGAGTCACTAAGGTTACATCTTAAATCCTATAATGAAACAGCATAATTTCTCCACTGTCACATCTGTAGTGCTCTATTGAAACCAGCTAAGTTTCATTTACTGATACATCATCTAGTGAAACAACATAATCTCGCTACTACTCCATCTGAAAATGCTTTAATGAAACAACAGAGTATGTTATATCTTAAATCCTAAAATAAAACAACATAATTTATCTACTGTTACATCTGTAGCGCTATATTGAAACCAGCTGAGTATCAATACTGATACATCATCTAGTGGAACAACATAATCTCACTGCTACTCCGTCTAAAAATGCTCAAATGAAACAGCTGGCTCAAATTCTATAATGAAAAAACATAATTTCTCTACTGTTACATCTGTAATACTATATTGAAACTAACTGAGTTTCACTACTGATACATGTGATAAATGGTGCCCATGCAACAAGCAAAGGTTGCTGCGTCACATGTGATAAAATGTACTCATGCACAAAAAAACCTCCCATTTGCTAGTTTTCAGCTTGCTAGATAAATTATGTACACCAACACCCACACACATGTTGCAACACATAAGCGAGAGCTATTTCAACACAGACGGATTTGTGAGGTTGCTAGAAGATCGACATAATGGTCTCATAACATCTCATAGTTACATGTAAAAAAGAGTGTCTACAAACTAAACTAGCACAGCATTCATCTTCATCACTTCTTGGCAGCGTACTTCTCTGTGAAGTCATTTACATCAACAACATTGTATTCGGAGAGTAGCAGACGTGCAACAGCATGCTTCCTGAGTTCCAACACTGAACCCTGCAGCGATGAAAAAATTGACAGGTTTGTTCACAGTATGAAACATAGTATACGGAGAGTTGCTAGAGGGATTTGGTACTCCTCTGGGGGGGGACTGCAAATAAAGGAACATGTAAAAAATATATAGAAACTGAAAACTTGTAGAGAATGTTTGCTGCAACATGAAAAATCACAGTATGAAACATGTGCAGACATGAAACTGAAACATGTAGAGAAAAAGGGGGCTGCGCCATGTATGAAACATGTAGAAAGTGGAATTGAAACCATGTATATATGTAACTGCAACATGTGAAATAACAGTGTGCAACATATTAAAAATTGATAGGTTTGTTCAAAAAAAAATCACCTCGGCTAAGGCACTAGCACCGGTGCCATCTTGAGGTTGGCTGGAAGTGCTTGCTCATGTAGCCACTGCTGGAAGCTCGGGATCACTGGGTCGTCTTCGGGCATCGGTGGCGCAGGGGGGATGTTCTCACCCATGGGCGGAGGGTTTAGCATAGGGGCTGGTCCTCCGGGACTGTAAGAATAGAACAAAAAAGAATTATGTTCAAAACAATTTCAAATAGGGAAAAAAAAAGAAATGACTAAGGATGCAAAAGGAGCACAAAACTCACAGGTCTCCCCCCCAAATGCATGCAGCTGCGGCCTGCTCTTGTCAACTTGCACAACGAAAGCAAAGTCCTTATTGGTGACATGGCAGATGTGTGGGCAGGAGTAATCGATCTTATGTGAAGCCCGGTCAATAGCAATGTTGAAGTGGTCCATGTATCCAATATATATAAACAATGAAAAGCCAAAAGACATTCACATGAATAAAAACATATAGGCATTGAAACATATATGGGATGGCTGCTGTCACAGATTAGGTAGTAATAATGAAATAGATAAGCAAACCTAGTGAAACAGGTGATTAGTCATAGTGACAAATTGGTTTTCCTTAACCAAATTGCGGATCCTATTGACTGAAAATCAGACTTTGAATGGATCCGGATCGCCATTGCTATTGGGAGCAACAGGTTTTGGAACTTTACTGGTTGCAATAAAAAAAGAAAGAACAATTGAAAAAGCTAATTTATCAGGATAACAAGTATGAAACAGTGGGGCATGCATGGTGAAACACAAACAGGGCGGCATAGTGAAACATATTGAGTAATTATGAAACAGGGGGACACTGCATTGTGAAACAAACACACAGGGGGAGCATTGTAAACATGTTGATAGGTTGGAAAAAGAAGCACACAGGTATGTAAAAACATTGGAAAAATCATGGTGAAACAATTGGGGACATCATGGTGAAACATATATAAAAAACAGCATGATGGCTGATATATACAAAAACAAACAATGCTTCAAATTTGGCCGCTTCACAAAGTACACATACATAATGAGCAGGCTAGTAACACAAATGCATAGCATCAAAAAGGCAGGCACATGTTCAAAATGCTTCATATTCATCAGCTTCAATACAATTCCAGTGAAACAGACATACTGAGGATTTGCATAGAATTATGGTCAGATTTATGGTCAGGCACACAACAGAAAGGCAAATATTTAGGTAGGTTATGGGTCAGGCACACCTCCAAAAATAGATTCACATTCATCGGCTGCAATCCAATGCCATTTGACACACATGCTACTGGTGGTTAAAAAAGCAAGCACACAAAAAAAACAAAGTTAGGATCAGGCACATGTCAAAAATAGGTTCAAAAATATAGGGCCTCAAACCAATTCCAGTGAATCAACTGCTACTGGGGTCAAGTGGCAAGCACACAAACACAGAACAACATGCAAAATGATTCCTCACACAAGCTAGTGGAAAGGGGGGCAGGCAAAAGGGGGAAGGTTGGGCGCCGGGTACGGTGATGTGCTTACCTGCTACCCGGGAGGAGGCGCGGTGGATGGGGCGCGTGGCACGAACGGAGAGAAGCCGCGCCGGACGAACGTCGGCGCCGAGAAGAGCGGAGTGAAGGAGGCAGAGGTGCCCGCCGTGCTCGTGGAGATCCGGTGGAGGCGATGGCAGGGCGGTTGCTCCAAAATTGGTGGAGAGGGGCAGGCCGTCGACGGCGACCGGAGCACGGAGTGGATGCCGCCAACTGCAGCAGCGTGATGAAGCCGGGCCGCGCCGAGGGCTGCGGGGCGAGGTGGAGAGGAAGCGCGGGCGGAGGGCAAGCGTGAGGCCGATGGAGACGCCGACGGGGGACGAGAGCAGGGCGCCGCCGACGCTGAGGTGAAAACCCCCCGCCGGCAGCAGGGGCGGCGAAAAATGACGGGAACGGGAAGTGGAGAGCGGGGGAGTCCGTTATCGGGAAGGAAGGGAAGTGGGGAGCAGCGGGCCCACCACGGGAGCGCCTGAAAATCCGCAACGGGCGGCGCTGGCGCTGCGGGGCTCGTGTCCGCGGGGATTGGTGCTTCCGGACGCCTTACAGGTATCATTACCGATACTCTTTTCGATCGGATTGAGAAATCGTTTTGATCAAAGTATGAATAATTTTTAAGTTATTAAGTTTGGAAATGTAAAAATCATATAAATAGATTTGTTTTTAAAAAATAATTTATAAAATATAAATATATCACTTTGTGATGAGTATTTTTACAAAAAAAAATATAAAGTCAAAATTATACTTTAGAGACCATGTCACTTTGTCCAAAATAACTTCTAAATCCGATACAGAGGAAGTATAATATAAACACAAAGGATAACATATAGATCTCCTGCAGGGGCAGAGTTTGCCTTGTGGGTGCCAGCACCCATGAAAAAAAAAAAAAAACAGTGATAAGAGCTAGATTTTCACCATATTTGTACCCATAAATTCAAAACCTCTACACCCACAATAGCAAGTGCAATCCTCTTAGATTTGCTCTAGCTCCGCCACTATCTCCCTGCAGCTAGCCTTTGGATGAAAGACTTGTTGCAGGAGAGTCAACCAACGACGGAGCACGTGGCCCAGACTCAGTTTCTAGTTATTTTCGCCCGCAAAGCGTGAGGGTGAATTATGCGACACGGCATTGTCATATGCGTGTGGGATCAGTATTCTTCCCACTTTCCTAGGACTAGAAGAGCTCCTCTTCTACTCCCTCCGTTACAAAATAACTTACTTTCTTTGACTTTTAAAGATTACATTTGATCATTCGTCTTATTTAAAAATTTTATATAAATATCATGTATCTTGTTGTGACTTATTTTTATCATTAGAGATATTTTAATAATAATTTATTTATTTTATAATTATATAAAATGTTTAAATAAGACGAATAGTCAAACACAGCCTTTCAAAAGTCAAAGAAACTAGGTTATTTTGTTATGGAGGAAGTAGGTCAGAATGACAGATAATTTTAGATTTTTTACTCTCTCCATCACATCAACTTTTTTCATATACATGGAGCACTAAATATAAGTAAAAAATAACTAATTACATAGTTTGATTGTAAATCACGAGATGAATTTTTAAGCCTAGTTAGTCCACGGTTAGATAATAATTGTCAAATACAAATAAAATGCTACAGTTCCAATTTTTCTAATATTTTGAATTGAGTTAAATGCACCAGAGGTCCATTAACTTTTCAAGTAAGTTCAGTTAGATCCATCAACTTAGAAAATAGTTTTTTGGGTCCATTAACTTATGAGCAGAATTCAGTTAGGTCCATCGACTTAGAAGTTAAGTCCATCAATTTAGAAAGTGATTTTTTAGGTCCATAAACTTTATATGACATATTATTTAGATCCATATCCCTCCACTTGAACATCTTGCGCTGATTTGGCCTGCTAATTTGTCCACCAAGTAGTCTGTTGATCCTTCATTTCGTCAAACATGTTGTGAGTGAGCGAACGAGTGCCACCTCCGCCGATGCGGGCGCATAAGCGAGCCGCCGCAGGCACACGGTCGCTGGCCAGCGCTGCCACGACCACGAGGAAGCGCGAGTAGGCTGCTGTGGCCGCGCCCGCGCGCTGCATCCATGCCGTGACCACGAGGGCGCGTTGGCGAGCACTACCACCGCCAAGGCCACACGGGTGTGCGAGCAGGCCACAAGGGCTGGTGGGTGATTGCATGCCGTCTTGTGCTCGATGTTCACGACAAATGCGAGCACCAAGGAACCTACCGACCCATGTGCATAAGATGGCCCACGTGGCCATATCTGTGCAATGTTTGCTTGGCCGCATGGCCGTGGCGGTGCCCTGTCAACAGGCTATGTCAGCGCGAGAAAGCCCACGTGAAGAGATATGGACCTAATTGATACTATATATATAAAGTTTATGGACCTAAAAACCTATTTTCTAAGTTGATGGCTCCAACTGAAACTCTTCATAATTTAATGGATCCAAAAAACCACTTTCTAAGTTGATGGACCTAACTAAAACTTGGTTACAAATTAATGGACCTCTGGTGCATTTAACTCTTTCAAATCTAAACAAGGATATCGAGTTCTAAAAATGGTGTCCAAATGAGGGAATACAACCAAGCTGCCGGCATCTCTGTTGGTGTGTTGGAACATGGATCCAATAACACAACTTTATACAACTACAGGGACAGCTGTGTTCACCTGAGCAACAGTTTCACATGAACTACAAGCATAGGTGGCCTGCCCCTGCAGCAACACTGGACCGCAACAGTTCCGAGTAGCATCAAGCTTGGGCCATCTGGACATGGAACATCAAGAAATCAAAATTTGGTGCAGCCGCAGATCCCATTGGCTGTTTCTTACTTCTAAAAAGCAGTTTGATAGTTTGATTCTACTTCCGGTTAACTCTGTTTTTCAAAAGTAGGTTCAAGTGAATGTTTTTTTTTTTTTTCTATGCCACGACATAATTACCTTTGAAAATCATAATCATTGGTGAATAAGTCAGTGGGTTTATGAAAAGTTCGATTTCAGGTTCTTTTAGTAAACAATAAGTTGCGTAAGGCTACGGAACTGGATTCTACATGTGAAAGGACAAGAGGGCATTTCTGTTCTTCAGTGTCAAAACGCCTGCTTCAGCAAAGGCCCGTGCAGCTCGGGCCTCTGCTTCCGCAGCCTCTGCTTCAGCTTCTGCCATGATTGCCTCTGCCTCTGCAACTGCATGAGCAGCAGCAGCTGCAGCTGCCACGGCGATCATAGTTGCCGTACCTATTAATTAGCAACAATTAATAAATTTTACCCACCATCCTTCATGCAAACTTAATCTCATTTTGTTAAACAAAAATTAATAACATGCAATTAATAAAAACAAACCCTAATTCTAGATCTAGATATAGATGAAATATCTATAAAACTAACTAATAGTCCACTAAAATCTTGGAAGAACAACTAAATAAGGGTACAATCTTATTTCCCTAACAAATTTACCCTAGCACCTTTAAACTTTAGTCAAATTTGCATCATAAATGGCTCAAGCACCATAGAAGAGAAAGAAAAGCAAAACTTTAATTAAGCACTAACCAACCAGTAAATTTTTTTTAAAAAATATTTGGAATAATATGTTCTTGAGCATCTCCAAACAACTCCTCAAATAAGGTTGCTATTCTTATTAATTTGGCAAAAACATAAAAATCCCTCTCCAACAACTCCTCAAATCAACTTGCTATTTATCCCAAGTTGCTATTTACGCTATTTACGGGCCTCGCGGCATATATATCCGCCCGCAGAAAGGAGTTGCTATCGAGGGAAGTTAGCGGGGCTCTTCGTTTCTTAGCGGGGCTCTTCGTTCGTTTAGCTGGGCTTTTCGTTCGCTTAGCGGGCGTCTTCATTCGTTAGCGGGCTTTTTCGTTTTGGCAAGTGAGTTTTAAGGAGTTGTTGGAGACAAGTCTTTTTTTTCACTTGCCAAACAAATTAGCAACTTGCTAAAACTCAAGATTTAGCAAGTCAATTTTAAAGAGTTGTTGGAGATGCTCACCTTCTACAACCTCTCCACCAAAAATAAAAATAAAATTAAAACCTTCCCACCTACAAAAAGCAATTTTTGGAAGGTAGCCTATGTAACACACCCAGCGGGATGGTGGATTTGGGGCTAGAGGATTGGAGGAGGAGGAGAGGGGAGGGGGCAGCACGCCCACACGGGGGCGGCGGCTTGGGTGGCAGCTGGCGGCTAGGGTGAGGGAGAGGAGAGCAAGCGGGAGAATAGGAATAAAGAGAATTACCCCCAATTACTTTCTTGATCTGCATCCGATTACAATGGGCCATTATTTATAGTCATGATTAGACTTTAATGGGAAAGTCCTTATCAAACACGGACTTTTCGGTGTTTCTAATCTTGATTCTTTAATCAATAATAATAAAAGTAATTGGCGGTGATCGGGCGATGACGGCGGGGAAGCGGCCATGCGGCCCCGGCTCCGGCCTTGGCGGCAACTAGGGCAGCCGCCGCCCCACCATGTGCGGCACCCCACTCGCCCCCCCTCTAGGACGGGCCGTAGGGCCCGCTATCCTCCTTGGGCCCCGTCTTTGGCCCATCAATCTTATAATTCGTCACCATCTTCGTTTGACGTGTGAAAGAACTCCCCCTTCTCTGATCAACGCGTCCTCGCGCTGAATCCTAGTCCAGCGATGTGTCCTTCTCGCGAAGCTCTTCAGATCCTGTCGATCCACGTACAACTGGACGAGAAACTAATCTGTATAGTTAGCATCATCTGTATCCTCGTCTGCGATGAAGAAAAGACAATAATGGAAGGAACCAAAGTATCCATCAATAAAGTGGTTGATCAGGGTGCTAGACTACATTACTCCTAGTGGTTTCTGAATCAAGCGCTGATGAGATATCGATCCCCCAATGTGCAGCTGATGCATCTTCTCTGGTGGTGTGTAGAAATTATGAATATCCGAAACATCGAATTCCCTGGAATTTGATGACGATAATAGCTGGCTTCCTAGTAGGTGGATACTTTAAAAAAAACTCTATACCGCCATGCAACAATTTGTCGACGTGAAGTCATTTGGAGAAAGCGGTAAATCATCCCAGTTGTTTCTGTTAATTTCAACACCCCCTATCTGAGCAAACTGACGGCCTTTGTCATCGAAAAAATCACAGTTGCCCACGGCATCCATGTAGATGGCCACTTATCAAGAGATAAAACAGCAATCGGAAAGCCAGATATTAGATCGTATGTAGTGCAATAATTAAATCTCACAGCAAATAACTCAAATAACTCAGGTGATTTTTTGCCCCAAGTTTTTATCAATTCTGGTAAGTATGCAGATGTAACTGAAATATAATATCTGTCTTTGTAGCAAATCACACCATCCTCCAAAATCCACCAAAATGCCACTTGATTGAGCCAAATTATATCAGCGATCACCTTTATAATTTTATCTTCCCATGCTGATGGACAGTGTGCACACCGACAACGCATGCCAACCGAGCTAACTCTTAGAATGTGCAAATAAAATTGATTTACAAAGATGTGTGTTGTAAGTGGACCGCCTCTATAGAAGATTAACAGAGTCTTAGAATATTAACAGAGACAGGTGTTTGTCTTTTAGAAAAGAGAATATATTATATTCCAGCTTCTGCATCGATTAATGCATATAGCTGTTCTTTATTACAAATGTTTCAAACGTTTCAAATCCGATTGATAATCCAAGAAATCACAAAAATAAAGGTTTGAGCCATGACTCGAGCAAAAGTCTTAAGGAGAGAATACTAAATAGCAATCCTATTGCTAAATCTCCAGCCATGCCGTGCAAACACGTGTAGCGCGACTGTCTCAATGGCCCTATAGCCCATCTTTACTGAGTGGCGAAGCTCCTCCTTCTGAAGAAGAGACCAAAATCTGATCCAGCATGTTGCTTTGAAGATAACCTGCAAATAAGATGGTGCTAACACCTTGTTCAACACGACCTCGTTACGGGTAAGCCAAAGCGCCCAACAAATTGCACTGACCCCCACCAGTATTTGAGCTTTAACAGTTCTATGCAACCCTGCCAACCAACTTGTAAACATATTGTGTACACTACTTGGAGGCTTTAGGTTGAAAGAGATTTGAACGATTCGCCACATGAATTTTACATAATGACAAATCAAAAAGCAAATGTTGTATTGTTTCTTGGGCCGAACAAAAACAACATTTCAAGTTCCCTTGCTAATATCGCCTAGCTAAATTATCTTTCGTGAGGATAATACCCTTGTATAATTATCATACGGACACTTTAATTTTAAGAGGCAGTTTTAATTTCTAAATTAAATTATTAAAAGGTACGGCCTGAACATTTAATAGTGCTCTATACATCAAACTTACTGAGAATATTCTATTCTGATGTAACCCCGACATAAAACGATCTCTATTATTTGAAAGATGAACTTGTGCAACCATGAGCACTACATTGTGCCAATCTCACAAGTTATTCCCCACTAAAGACCTCCTGAAAGCTACATTGAATGGAGTTGTTGACAATACAGTCCGAACAGAAGTACTTTTCTTTCTCACAATATTATATAATGCCGAAAAGATCATTTTTAGAGGACCTGGTGTTATCAAGAATCCTCCCAAAAACGAACCTGGGACCCGTCACCTAGATCAAACCTGTCCATCGAGAGAAACTCTTCCTTGACCGCCATAAGGCTAGTCCAAAACTGAGAGTCCCTAGACATAGATTGAACCAGAGTTAAAGTTTTGTGCTGTAAATATTTATTTCGGAGTAGCTGTTGCCATACTCCATCACCATTTAATAGCTTAAACAACCATTTGCTAAGGAGACATCTATTATGCAGATTTAGATTTAGAACCCCCAAACCACCTTGATCCTTTGGCAAACATACTACCTTCCACTTTGCTAACCTATATTTTTTCCTATGCTCAGTACCCTGTCTGGAGTCCGCTGACCATTATCGAAGTAGTCTCTAGATGTGTCCGCTTCTGTTAGTCAAAGAGACCTCCTAAAATCGTTTTAAGTTTTGATATTTTTCTATATTTGAAATCAAGTGACAACAAATTAACGTAACATAGTTTATGTTATGTAGCAATGCATGGACATATTTGCTAGTATAATATAAATAAGACAGTTCCACCTCTGCCAGCAGACCGGTTAGCTCATTGACCCTGCATTCCAAATATACAACCAATAAATATAGCAGGTAGTAGTGTATTTCAAATTATCAAAACCATGAGGATACAATAGCACTGATTGGCTGGTTGCAAGTGATCCATGATCTGAAACCGTATTTTATTTCGATACATAACTATGGGCGCTTCATGGCCTTCCTCAAGACCATTTCCTAATGGGGATTGCCCGTGCCACAACAACTGCAATTGCAAACCCAACACCAAATCCCAATCCTGCAAAGAGGAACAATATAATATCTACATAATTCTTCTTGGAATGATATGAAATCACACTTGCTGGCGTTGTGTTGAGGCACAATTTTGACAATGGAAGCCCGCACAAACCATCGTTTCCAAGGAATGAGCTGTTGGAGAATGTAAGGAACTGAGTTGATTCTGGTATGCTTCCCACCAGCTTGTTGTCTGACAGATTCAGTGTTGTGAGAAAGTCCAGCGACGCTAGCTCCTGTGGGATCTCGCCAGAAAGCTCATTAGATGACATGTCCAAAGCCTCCAACTGTCTCAAATAACCAAGCTGAGATGGAATCGGTCCAGTAAAGGAATTATGTGACACGTTGAGCACATCTAGCAAGACAAGCTCGCCAATAGCTCCAGGAATGCTTCTCTGGAGTGAATTGCTTGAGAGATCCAAAAACACAAGGGTTCTCAGTATCTTTTCAATTGTGAGGTCTGAACCTTTATATGTGAGTTCAGTGGCAACTTGATATAGTTCTCCTTGATAGCCAAGATATTCCATCACCAATGTCTCATTATTTGTGTTGATCATCATGGACGTCAATGTTAAAAACCATTCTTCTGTCAATGTTCCAGAAAAGTTATTGAAGGCCAGATCCAGAATGCGTACACTTGGAAACTCACAAGTGGTCTTATCCTTGGCAACAGTCGATCCAATTTGTCCAAAACTTGTTATATTTCAGGGCAAGCACTTGAAGTCTAGGGAGTTTACTCATCCAGCATGGAAAAGAGTCGCTGATCTCATTATTTCCAATATCAAGGATCTCCAACATTTTGCAGGAAGCTAGAGATTTGGGTAACCATCCTTTGATCCGATTGCCATTTAAGTCTAGCATCTTAAGTGTGCAATTTTTTTTCAATATAATGTGGAAGTTCTCCATCCAGTTGATTTTCTCTTAGATTGAGAACTTCTAAGGAACCGGCATCTTCCATCAAACAAGAAGGGACTGAACCATTAAACATATTGTAAGATAGGTCAAGAATTTCAGGTTCAAAACAGAATGGTGACAAGCTGCCTGAAAGGTTATTTCTGGAGGCCCTGAAAACGGCAAGACCTTCAAGTTGACTAGAAATGTTTAGTGGCACGGACGAGAACATGTTGTTTGAATAATCAAGCTCGAAAAAGGAATACTGGGGTAGGGGAATCGTCCCTTTAAACATGTTAAAACTGAGATCCAAGACGTCAACATAAATAGGAAGAAGGGCTTCATAGCCAATATCAACAAGTTTATTGTGCGAAATGTTCAGCAGGATAATAAACTCAGAGTTTGATAAACTTTCCCATAGCCATTGTGGTATGGTCCCATCAATTTGATTATTTGAAAGGTCAAGTCTTTCAACCTCATTTAGATGCTTAAAAATGCTAGGGAAGGTCTTTATGCTACATAATCCCAAGTTTAAGTCGATTATGTTTGGGTAGGATACCGTTGATGAATAATTGTGTTCTCCATCTACGACAACTATTTTGTTGTTTGATAGGTCCAATTTTGATAGATTTGGTAGTTTCCATAGTGAGCTGAGTTCTACTATGCCACTGAAAATATTGAAAGCAAGAATTAGGGTACCCACTTGTGTAAGATTTGAAATCTGTGGAGATATATCTCCTGAAAAATTGCAACCGTAGAGTGCTAGTATTCTCAATTTACTCAAGCCACCTACGTAGGAAGGTATTGATCCATATAGGCCACAATCAGAAAACTGGAGTACCTCCAGAATGTTAAGTTTGCTATCCAGGATGGCATCGGTCCTACTAGGTTTAACCCAGAGACTCGCAAATCATTTAAGGATTTGAGCTTACCAACTGATGAGGGCAGATTTCCAGAAAAACCAGACGCATCAAGGCCTAGCTTTGTTAAGGACTTGAGCCTTCCGATAGAAGTTGGTATTATACCAGAGAAGTTGGTGTGCCCAACAAGCAAACTTTGCAGACAACTATCGGCTGTGAAATTTGGAAGGCGTTCACTAACTTCTTGTGTTCAAAGATTGCGGGAGAAACCCATCCTACAAGGTTATTAAAGCTAAGTTGGAGAACCTTCAATAAGGAAAAGTTGGCAAAGAAGTCTGGAATTGGGCCAGTTAGATAATTGTGTTGCAGATTAATCACGGACAGTGAGTGCAAAGCAGAGATCGATCTGCAAATTGGACTAGGAAGGGAGCAAAATGGCAAGCTAAGGACACGGAGATCTGGAGTGTGCTTGGCTAGAGCATCACACCACTCTACTGATTGGGACAGATCCACAAAGCCAAGATGGAGCTCCCTCAAACTACTAAAGGTTTGCAACTAAGGCCGTAATATTTGGTAGTTCTATTGCCGATCCATAGGACGACATAGCCCAGTAATGAATACCAAGTAATTCAGGCGTATAATCAATTTGGTAAGCTGTGGAGAGGTCAAGTGAGACTAGGTTCGTGAGACGACCTATGCCATGTGGCACCTCTCCAACCCCGAAGTTGCAAGAGGAGAGATTAAGATTGGTGAGCTTAGTTAGCCGCTCAAACCCAACAGGTGGGAGTTGAGATCGGTTGAAATCGTTGCCACCAAGGTTGAGATACCTGAGGGAGGTTAGCTCAAAAACCGCAGGATCGAAGCGGCCGCTCTCCAGATTGCAATCACCCAGGTCAAGGGAAGTCACACGGCCATCAGAGTCGCTGCAACTCACGCCCAGCCAGCGGCAGCAGTCCGTGTCCGCCCTCCATGACCGGAAGACGGACACGGAAGAGTCGGTGGTGATGAATGACCTTCTAAGCCGAAGCAGCGCCGATGCCTGGTCGGGCAGGCATGGAACTGCCAGCGGGCAAGCGCGGCGGCAGTGTGGTTGCCGCCGGTGTTCGCGCCAGTGCATGACGAAGGGAGAAGTGAGCACAAGGCAACTACGAGTTGGATTTCAAGGAGAAGATGCCACACTGCTGGGCGTTGGCCGTGATTGGCCATGGTGCCAGCTAGCGCTAGCTTCGCCGGGCTACTATGACTTGTTGGGAATGAGCTTGGTTAACTGCTTTCACCGTGTGTGGGTTCCCTACTATGCCTTATTATCGATTTATATATACACGGTGACAGTAGAGACAATTGATTTACCGATCAATATGGCAGTAAATCAACCAATTGTCACGATCGGACCATCGTTTCCATTGGCACATATGAATTGGGACCGTGTGGCAAGTGGGCTACATGCCTACAAATCAAGTTGCCAATTAATAGATTCCAATAAAGTCGCCACTAAATTCCCATCTATACATACCAATGTATGCTACAACGAAAATGTCCTTTACTGCTTGACTCAAGTTGAGTCATACGTCTTTGTGTACTAGTTATTAGTTTCTTTCTTCCTCAATAAAAAATAGTTTGATTAATGAAATAAGCTTTATTTAAAATGAAGTCTGGACCCATGTAACAAGATCGCTTTATCTATAACTAATCTAACATTATCTATGTTTGTGTACAACAAAAACTGCTCCCATGTTGAGCCACGTCGCTAGTACTGTTCATAGACACTGTACACTTTCCGTGAACAGTAACCGTTTCCGTAAACAGTACCAACCCGCAAAGAACAGTAACGGATGCCATGCACAGATTGCCCGCTATACAACAGTGCCACCCGTTACCTGTTACTGTTCATAGGTCTTTTAAACCGGTTACTGTTTATACTTTTCCTTTTTTTGTTTTTGGTTTTTTTTTTTGCCCACCGTTTCCTCCCTACACAGTCTTACCCCGCGGCAATGCGCGGGGATACTGCTAGTATTAAATAAAGAGCGAATAGATTATTTCATCTCGCTTTTTACTTCCTAAACTGCCCTCCCTTCCTCCATGTATCATATGTGACCGGACTCACGACCCATGCTTATATGAGTTAAAAACAAGTAAATGAAGGATCGAGCAAGGTGACTAGAGGAGAGTGAATGGGAGACAAATAAAAATTCTATTCTCCCCCGACAAAACTTAGCCTCTATCCCAAATCAACCTCAAAGTCCCCGCAAACCAAAACTCTCCAAAATGAGTTCACACATGCCAACAGGTGACCAGATGCGCTCAAGAAACCTTAAAGAACACAGCGGAGAAGGAACACAACGCAGAAGGTGTGGAAGCTACACGAGCAAGAACTAGTGAAAATCTCAATTGTACAGTTCATATCAGACATATTCGGTGTGCATACTAGACCTATCATGAATGAGACAGCACAACTCACCTTAGGAGAAAAGGTGAAAACCCTATACCAAACGGTGTCTAAAAATTATGAAATTTTAAATGTAAGCTTTCAACACTTCAAGGAAGCAATCCACCAAATTTCAGCTCCAAACTCAAAACTTTGACTATTGGACTTGTCCGGTATTCACACCGACATGTTCGGTACGTATGATCGAGCTACAGCAAAAAATTAAAAAAAAAAGTTCATTGTGGATTCAAATCAACCTGTAGGGACTATTTGTTTACCTCTGTCTAATATAAGTTCAATAATCTACTTTCTATAAGGTTAATGGTCAACAAACATCTGAACTTATAAATCGGCTTATAAAATCTAGACCAGAACTTATTTAAGGCCTATTTGATACTGTTTATAAGCTAGTTATGGTAAAATAAGTTGAAAACAGAAGTCAAATGATATATGCTTTTTTCAGATTTTCTGACCACACTTCTCACAACTCCTATTTATATTAAATGATGTAAACCGATTTTGACAGCATTTTTCTTCATTTGTACAATTTCTCAAAGAAGCGCTTCGCAACATAGTTGTGCCAATCAGGGCATAACCTAAAGGCTATCTGGAATACTTATTTAAACTGTTGTGTTTCCATGCTTATACAAACTCAAACTAAGGATGTATTTGGATTCATGGCAAAACTTTTGCCCTGTACTTTTTGCCATTTTATTTGCCAAAAGAACCAAATGTGTAGGGCAAATTTTAGCAAATTGGCAAAACATTTGCTATTGCCATTTACTCCTCAAAAGACCCAAAACTTGGCAAAAAGTGCATTTACTCTCTTTCTCTCTTAAATCTTTTAGTCACCTTTTAGCATTTGGATCCAAACATTCATCGGGGCTAAACTTTAGAAGCTAAACTTTTGCCCATGGCAAATGAATCCAAACACACCATTCTAAAAAAACAAACAAACAAGGCGTTTGCTATATTGGGTAGCAATTAATGAGTAATGACACGAATTAAAGTTACCTTCCATTACATCACCCCTGGTCAGTCAGCCTCACATAGACACAAAAGGTGAAAAGGGTTATATTCATAATGATGACTGGGCTTATCAGAGAATCTTACCGGGTGAAGCACGTACAAATGTATCACCGTGGGGGCCAAATTCCGCCAGCAACGGTCATCTTACTTCATGAAGTCCCCCATGTCTCATATGCACGCACACACGCACATTTCCTATCTGGCGCGCGATCCGTGACGCACGTCGTCGCATGGCACACGCCAGCACGCCATAAACTCAAGCAAATTGTTTGTCACTTGCAAAATACTGTATTTGACTATTTGACATGGACCTGCATGCGTGTTCTGAAAGATGGGGATGCGCAAAGCAGAGATGCTGTGTTCTGAATTTGAACTCGGAAGAGCTCAAAACTCTGTGCCCACGTATTTCTGCTCAAAAGGAGTGGGAATGGAGAAGCTCCGTGTTTCGGGAAAAAAAAAGCAGCATGACTACGTGGGTAGGTGCTTGCTTTTGGAATAGTCGGCGAACCTATTTTTTACTAAGAGCATTTTGCTTTTTATATACTCTGTCCCTTCTTTCCATAATAACTGCATGTTTGCAGTTTTTTTCTCAAATTGACCAGCCGATTTCTTCCGGCTGCACGTCCAGCCGGCTGGTTTGCAGCCGTCCGACCAGCTATATAAAATATATATATATATATATATATATATATATATATATATATATATATATCCAGACAAGCGAACAACCCCCCCGCTAGCCGGCTGGTTTGCATCTAATGCCTAGCAGCGATAGCATGTAACATGTGCTAGGCCTTGTTTAGATTGCTGAAATTTTTTTCAACCTGAACTCTTGGAGCACTTTCGTTTGTATTTGGCAAATATTATTCAATCATGGACTAACTATGCTTAAAAAATTCGCCTTGTAATTTAAAAAAATAAAAAACCGCAGGGAGTGCAGGTGTGCAGCGGCCTCTCCCACTATAATGGAAATCTCTGTTTACTGGCTTTGCTCATTCATGGCCACATCCACGTGTTGTGCTTTTTTTTTAATAAGGATAGTTCATACCTGACTTTATCTATTTAAATCAGGCTAATTATTATAAAGTTCAGTCTATAAACTAGCACACAAGCTATAAAGTACTTCATTTTACAGCCACCCAAGCCAATAAACAAAATAAAAAATTTAACTTTTTTTTTTAGAATTACACAAAGACAATGCGAACACTTATAACACGCTGCAAGACGCCATCCCTATGAACACACACGCACGCAAACCCAACCCCTATGAGCACCTCCGAAAGATTGAACCGGCAGATCTAGAGATTCCCGAAGTCACCATCGACGTCACGCCATCGACGGAACGCCGCTACCACTTAAAGCATAATACCGATAAATCCTAGAAAAAATCTCGAGGAAAGGTGCGAACACCGTGATTTAATCCCCGGTGGGTAGCGTCCCATTGATAGTCTTATCATTGGACCACAGGCCCATTCGCAATAAAAAAAAATTAACTAAACGAGACCAATAGACTTATTTTACAATCATTCTTTGGAACCAAAGAAATGCAAGGCCGAGGTATTTGATTTGTCTTTATTTTTGTGCTCTGAATTTTTTAAACTGAGTACTACAGATGTGTACTGGTATGCCAAGTTACTGATACAGGTAAAATTTGCCAGCTTCTTAAATTTGTATGTCTTCATCCTAAAGGTGTACTTATTATGAGAAAGAGGGAGTATATATTATTATACATATAGATATAGAAATATACTATATGTGGTGCTGCCTACTGCGAGAGCACAATATGACGAGGCGTCGAGCAATACATCTACAGCACAATGCCCAAGGTTCTCGTGGATCTCCATCTCAGCTTGAAGAATTGGTGAAGACAACAATCCACCCGACCGTGCCCGCTCAGAGCTCCGCCATGCCAACACCACGGAAGAAGAACGCGGCACCGGGGACCAGCTCATGCTGGCGTCGACATTAGCGTGCGGGGAGAAACAACGCGGTGCCAAGGACGAGCTCATGCCAGCGTCAACGTCCACCTCTAAACGAGGAAGAACGGGGCATCCGTGTCCTCCACGCCGTGCCTCTCTTCCCGCAGCGTCTCAGACTATCCGCACTCGTGGTACTCTAGATTTATTCTCTAAAAGGACTGGTCATCAAGATTCTCTCCTCTATACTCAATTCTTTTGCACCCATTTATTCTCTATATCATCCTCTATCCACTGTGGGGCATACTTGTCACTTTATCTAAATATATCTACGTGACATCTTGTTTTAAAGAATTTATTGAAACGAATTTAATGGTGCAATCAGAATTTAATTTAAATTTTTAATTTGTGAGTTATAATATTTCTTTCAAGTTAAAAAAGTGGGGCCTGCGCTGCATGCTCACTTCTCTCTCCTCCCTCTGCTTTCAGTGCTGCTCCGCTATCCGGCCTTTGGTCCATGGAGTCTGGCGGATGGAGAAGCATATTCAGGATACGGTGGCAGGATAATGGATCCTGCTGCAGGGACTTCCTCCACCAAATCAATCCTCCAGTTGATTTACAGGCGAGCGGTGCGGACAGCTCACACCAGCGGGGCGGTAGCCGCGCTCCAACACCTCGCCCATGCCCACCCACGTACCTTTTCTCTGCATATTTGATAGACTAGCAAAACATATCCGTGCATTGCAACGGAATAAAATAGACTTTACTTACAGAGTTTTTAACATTAAACGGGTCAATCGTCCAATAGTATTCATAATAATTTATACAGACTAAAAACAGCAAATCAGAAATAGGATACAAACAAAAAAAATTAAAACATACATCCGAAACAGAATAAAAGCAAATTAGAAATCTAAACAATCTAAGCACACGACTCAGAGACAACCGAGCATGTGTGGTAAAACAAAATGTTGAACAATGTAGAAAAAAACATAAAATATGGCAGCACATAATGTGGAGATAGATGACCTATTGCAAAATCATTATCATATAGTAGGCGGGGATATTGATTGTTCAACGGAGCACATGAACAATAGGCTGGTCCAGCCCATCTCATGGTTGGCCGATGATGGAGGGTTGCCCTTGATGATGACGCAGTCGCCGTGGGTGTGGAATGCATGGGACACCATGCATGCGCATTGGTAGGAGCGCGCCCGCTGCAGTGCATAGACATACAACCAAGAAACCAATCGTGATCTAGAGCATGGGGACGACTTTTGGACCAACCACCCATCGTGAAAGACCACTGGTGTCAGCATGTTTTCGCGTGGCATTGGCCTTGGCTTCGTTGTCGTTGGCACAACGTAGCCTTGCATAGCCTCTTGAATGGGTAATCTGTTTTCCTATCACCAAGGCTAACCTTGGGTGTGACATCATCGCTGAATGCCATTCAAAGCGTGTCTACCTTCTACTCACTGACCAGCCACACCAGCCCCGTCGGATAGCCTCGCTATACGACGACCTCCATGGCGACAATGATGTTCGTGCCGATGTACTCCTTGAGGAACGCCTCCATCATGATCCACAGATTTGTGGTGAGCATGCACTGGCAGCTACACGCCGAGAACACATGCCACGACTCTAGGTGCAAGTCCGCATAGTAGAACCTGAGTGGCAATGCCCGCGTCACAGCCACAATGTCTGCGACCTTGAGTTGAGTACTTGTATGCTGTTGATGACCAATATTTGATATCATGGAGGATATTCGGGTCTAAAAATTTTGTTAGAAAGTTTATTTGGCCAAAGATGTTAAGCTACTATTGTGCTCAATGAAGTGTACAAAAGTCTTCATGGGCATATACAGATGATGCACATGGTATTTCTGCAAAGGGCAGACATGTTCGCGGCTTTTGTTTGAAATCGCAGAGCACTTGTATGAATTCTATATAGGGTCTCCCTAGTCAATCTTGCCCGATGTTCATAGAAATCTATCGGACACGACGACAAAGGGTCCAGGAGCAACACGTACGTCAAGTCAACCGGTCACGTGAAGAAAAAATGGAAATCAAAGAGTTTGCATGCATCTGATTTAGTAGAGAAAGATTCTGAAGAGGATTATATATCCAAAAATATATATGCATGTCGTGTGGTGATTAAGAGAGTCCTAAAGGGAGTTATTTTAGAGTCCTAAAAGGAATTGCATGCATGTTGTGTCGTGATTAAGGGAGATTCTTAAAAGGAGTTAAATCGGCACCATGGAAATTGTTTATTTGGTATATACATGCGCACGTGACTGTACGTGATCTGTGAGTACAAAGCTTTCACGTAATTGGTTGAGTAGAAAAGAGTTATTTTCTAGTTTAGAAAAGGTAACGTGTTTTCTGTTTGGACTATGGACTTTTGACCGAACAGGTTTAGAAATATATTTGTACAGATTGAAGTTCGAGACCCAACCGAAAAAGACCACCCACCCTATATATACATGAAAAGTTAGCTAGAGAGAGATGCACTAAAAAAATAGATCGACGAAAAAATAGATGGACTATAAAAAATAGATTGAAATTTTGCCTCTTTATTATTAGGTAGGTATAATAGATAGATTAATAAGAGAATCGACAGTGTTTTGGTTTTATAATAGTGTCCAGGTAATTTTGGTATTTGCAATATATAAACAGGCCAGAATCATTTTTTTTTAAAAAACGTACCAGATCAAAATTTGCCATAATATGGTATTGTATGACGGTGGTCCTTACTATTGCTGTCTGCCCGCGCGATCAAAGTCAAGTCGTCGGTGACCATTAATTCACGGCACGGGAAGTGCCCGTTGGGCACGGCCATTCTGGCTCAGCGACCTGTAGCCGTTGGTCAAGTGAAGAGGACGGGGATAAGAATGACCACGACCATTGTTCATGGGCGTCATCTCCCAAATCCTTCTAGAGAGATGCAGTGACAGGTTCCACTGCTGCTGGTGGACGATGGATATTCCTTTCTCTGCAGTTATTATTAATAGACCATGTCGCAAACTGGAAAAGAGTGTTAGTAAATCTAAAATCTAGTAAGCTACGGTCCACCGCCTTAGCTCTTCTTTCTTCAGGTGAGAGAGGCGAAAAGGGAGGCGACCCGTGCTCCCGCCGGCGAGGTCGCCGTTCCCCTCGCCTCCGGCAGCCCCCTCGCCCCTCGGAGGTGTGTGGGAACGGTGGCTCTCTGCGAGCGGTGTAGATTAGGTCCTAGGGTTTCTAGGTTTAGGTTTCCGGCGGTGGCGGCGAGGCGGCGGCGGCGGCGCCGCCATGGGATGAGGTCCTTCCGTGCTCTTCCTCGTCCCGGTGGTGCCCGCCCGACGCCGCCGGCGAAAAGTGGAGGTAGGTCTGCTTTCGGATCTTGTTTAGGAGTCCGAGCTTGCCCGTGCTCCATCGTCTTTATAAGGCGGCGTGGTCGGTGGCTCTTGTCGAGGTTACAGAGGCGGCTGTTCGTGTTGTGGCTCGATGGTGCGTGGATAAAGCTCGTTCTACTGGTGGTACGGTTCGGCAGCGAGCTTTGGTCCAGGTGGGAGCGGGACCGGCATCACCGCGACGGCGGATGTCATCGCCGGGCGCTTCCACCGTCGTCGAGGCGTGGACATGACGGACGGACGTTCAAGGAAAACGGCTCGTCGCCGAAGTTTGAGCGTCTGCTGCAGTCCACCTCATCGCCGGGCGGCTTCCTCCGGCTTTGGGTTCGGGCGATGATGGCTGGATTCGGCGATCTTCATCGGCGGCGGGTGCTGCTGGTTCCGTCCTTAGGGGACAAGGACCTGTTTGTAGTTTCTAGATTTGTTGAGGTCCTTTTTGCTAATGGGCTGGACAGCTGTCCGCCGTATACTTATACGGTGTGCTTGTATTGTGTACGTTACTATTCTAATTAATATAGGTACATTTTATCAAAAAAAAAATCTAAAATCTAGTAGCAGCTGTACTATCTAGGACCTATAGAGGTTAATTAGGAGTACAAGTCAAACTGTCAAAGAAAGACCAATGAATTCCCGTCACAAAAAACCCCCAGTCGGCCAGTCCCCACGTGGTGCGCCGCCTGACGCCCTGACGCCGACGCGGTGCCGGTGACGCGTGAGCGTCACAGTCACGCCCTGGCCGGCTGGCCCTGGTGGAAGAGCAGAGATCAGTAACTGAGGAAATTGTAAAAGGGTGTTTGGATTCCCCTGGCAAATTTTTTGCCCCGTCCCATCGAATCTAGTCACATATATATGAAGTAATAAATGTAGTTTAAAAATAATTAATTACAAATTATTATTGCCTAACTTCTTAGCTAGACTAACATCACAAAAACCTAATTAGTCCATGATTTGATAATGTGGTGCGTTAGTAAACATTTGCTAATGACGGATTAATTATAACCAAAAAATTTGTCTCATCGTTTCCGATGAATTCTGTAATTTGTTTTTTATTAGTATTTGAAACCCCCTGTGGTGGAAGAGCAGATCAGTAACTGAGGAAAAAACTTTTCCACACCATCCAAACACGCCCATCGCCACAGCTATAGCTGCCTTTCACTGCTGCCGGTTTTATGACATCAATCATCTTTCACATGATCAGAGGAGGCATTGTAAGTTTCTGGTACTCTTTTATGCTTATATTTGAATTACCTATATGGCTTTGAAATATTTATATTGTTTTTAGTGGATGGTTCCAACTTGATTCATGAATTTAAGCCTTATTATGTTACTTAATTAGTTGCATATGCCGAATCATGTTGTCAATTTTGCGATTATTATCAAATTGCTAAAATGAATTTATCAAATTGTATATGAAAATTTTTGAACGGCATATCCTAAGATAAAATTCTATATTCGTCACTGGCCGCTTGACTAGCGTGTTTGTGCAGTAAGTGAAAACCGCATTAATGTGGATATATGGCTTGATTCGGTTAAGTCACCACCCTCATGCAACATGTGTAATATTTTTAGCTACAGGATCATTAGAGTTTTTTTTTTTTTTCCCTCCATCTCTTTTTACATGTCGTTCTCGATACTAACATTTATGGTATATAACTAATATTATTAGTTGACTAAATAAATTTAAGATATAAATATTGTTAATAGTTTCTACAAATCTAGTCAAACCATCGACACATAAACCATTGACAATAAATATTTGGGGATTATTATATATACCGATCGCTGAACTAGATAAAGCCAATGAACCAGATAAATCTAATCAGTCAACCTCACATGGACCTAAAAATTTCTAGTCAATCAACCTAAAAATTTGTGGACCTAAAAATTTACTCCGATACTCGATGCGGTTAGGCCGTTAGGAAGAAGAAAGAAGATGCGGGATGACGGGTGTGGGCTCGTAGATGGAAGGCCCAGCCAGGTTCATGAGGAAGACCGGCCCATTTGGCATTCACAACTCCTCGTGTCGAGCACTCGAGCTGCTGTGTGCTGAAGGCTGCACACAAAGCCCACAAGCCCGCAACCCTCTCGGTAGCTCCGGTCAGTTCAGCAGAGACTGGCAGACGCACCACGCATGGCTGTTCACAGTTAAGCACAGACGCACAAGTCGTTTAACTCTAAAACCTGAGACTTCTTTTTTTCTATTGTTGTTTGTTCAATCTTTTGGTTATCAATTAATTTGATTGGTGTCTGGTGGATTGGTGGCAATACTGAATACTCTAGGACTCAACGGCCCGTGCAGCTTCGAAGAAGCTTCGACTCGTCACCATGCAAGAATCCTGGTTCGTGTGGAAAGAGCGCAATCGACAAAGGGCGCTCCACCCTGCCTACAAATCTAACACATTTGATCTTTGAGACAATAGCATAACATAGCCCCTCGTTACCATACATCTCCATGACACATTTAATTTATCTCCATAAATAAGGAAGATTAAAATTCAATACATGGTGATTGAGAAGGGATATGTCTCTCACTCTCAGTATCGTTTTTTCTAATGCAGCATTAATCGATGCAGTGTTCTGGGATATAATATAATATATTCCCTTTTCTAAAAAAAAGATTCAATTCCCCATGTCACCACGATTACAAATGCCCCCATCTCACCACGATTACAAATGCAAACCCAACACCAAACCCTAATCCTGTGAAGAGAAATAGTATGACATCAGGTTTCTCATTCAGTGGATGAGGGACACTATTCGAACCATCGCTGCACCCTTTTGACAACGGAGGCCCGCACAAACCGTCATTTCCAAGAAATGAGTCATTCGTGAATGTGCCAAAATGAGTTGACCCTGGTATTCTTCCCACTAGCAAATTGTCAGAGAGATTTAATGTTGTGAGGAAGTCCAATGATGCTAGCCCTTGTGGAATCTCCCCGAAAGCTCATTTGAAGAGAGATCCAATGACTCAAGCTGGTTCAAACGGCCAAGTTGGTTAGGTATGGGGCCTGTCAAGGCATTGTGTGACATGTTCAATTCAGAAAGGTAGACAAGGTCACCTATTGACTTGGGGATGTCTCCATGGAACGCGTTACTTGAGACATCAATGAATACAAGGGACACTAAGTTCTTAGAAAATGCAATTTCGTGCCCTTTGTGTGTGACCTCAACGGTGAATTGGTATGCCTGTCCATGGTGAAACTGATTTTCCACCATCAATGTCTCGTTAGAGGAACTGGCCATCATGGACTTCAGATTGCTAAACCACTCTTCTGGCAGTGTACCAGAAAGGTTGTTTGAGGCTAAATCGATGACTCGAAGTTCCAAGAAATCACAATTATTGCTCCTGTCTTCTGCAACGACAGAGGGTCCCAGTCCCAGGTGCCCAGTAAAATTGTTGGACTTCAATACAAGGACTTGAAGGTTAGGAAGTTTACTCAGCCAACATGGAAAAGAGTCACTGATCTGGTTGTCTCCGATGTCAAATATCTCTAACTGTTGGCAAGCCACCAGAGATATAGGTATTTTCCCTTCAATCATGTTGCCACCAAAATCTAATTCCTGGAGTGCACATCCTTCTTTCATGCTATGTGGCAACTCCCCGTGAAGTTGATTTCCCGCCAAATTTAACACTTGTAAGCTGTTGAGGTCCTCCATTAAGCAAGCAGGGATTGATCCATTCAAATCATTGTAAGAGAGGTCAAGGAGATTCAGGCTCGATGCATTGCATATCGGCGCTAGAATTTCCCCAGAGAGTTTGTTTCCAGAGGCTTTGAAAGATGCAGCATCAACGATGAGAGTGCCAAAATTAGATGGGATAGTTGAGAATTGGTTGCTTGAGTAATCCAGCAACCAATTTCCTTCCTGTGGCAAAGGTATTGCCCCTTGGAAATTGTTGAAACTGAGATCAAAATATTGGACGTATATAGGAAGAATAGGGCCATCATAACCCATGCTCGTAAAATTGTTATGTGAAAGGTTCAAAAAACTAAAAAACGACCATTTCTCCCATACCCATTGGGGCACAGCACCATTTATGTGGTTGTTTGAAATGTCCAGCCCAAGAATCTGGTCCAGATTTCTCAAGTCATTTGGGAATTCAGATATTTTACAAGAAGCTAAACCCAAAAACTTTATTGGTGGGAGGGATGCCAATGAGGAGTTGCCTTGGTCTTCTGGTACCACATTTAGTAGATTGTTTGAGAGATTCAAATCAAATAGCTTTGGTAGCTTCCAAAACGGAGCGAGTTGCACTGTACCAATCAAATTATTTGAATAAAGCAAGAGCATGTTCAGCTGCGTCAAGTTTGAGATATGCTGAGGTATTTTCCCAGAAAAGTTGCATCTGAAGAGTGCTAGTTTTCTCAATCTCGGCAGACTACCTAAGAAAGAAGGTATTGGCCCTGATAAACCACAGTTTGAGAATTGGAGAACAAACAAAGAAGTTAAATTAGTGACCCATGCTGGTACTGGTCCTACTAGCCCAAACCCAGAGACCTCTAATACTTTTAACGACGTGAGCTGACCAATTGATGAGGGTATCTCCCCGGAAAACCCTCGACCACCAAGAGCCAACTTCTTCAAGCGTTGAAGATTGCTGATGGAACTCGGTATTGTACCAGAGAAGTTGGTGTTTCCAAGAAGCAGATTCTTTAATCGGCTCTCAGCAGAGAAGTTCAGTAAGATGCCAGATATTCCCATGTTGTTACTAAGATCAACCGTGACCAATTTCTTTAGCTCAAAGATTTTCGGGGAGACCCACCCTTCAAGATGATTGCGGCTGAGCTGGAGTACTTTAAGAAAGGAGAAGTTGGCAAAGAACTCGGGAATAGGACCATCCAAATGATTATGGCGTAGGTCAACTAAAACGAGCGAGGTCAAGCGAGACAAGGAAGCACTGATTGGCCCATCCAGAGAGCAGAACGGCAAGCTAAGAACCTGAAGATTCGGAGTGTAATTGGCAAGGGCATTGCCCCACTCCTTCGCAGCAGTGTTGTCTGACAAGTCGACGAAGCCAAGACGGAGCTCCAGCAAGCTACTAAGGTTGGCAATCAGTCTTGCAAGGTTTGGCTCCGCGAGCCCATGCTCAGCGTAGCTGAAACTGTAGCCATCATCGGCTAGGTCACGGATGTGGAAAGCAGCAGAGAGATCGAGGGAGACCAGATTCGTTAGACGTCCGATGCCAGCTGGTATCTCGCCTGAAAAGCCCGAGCTAGAGAGGTTGAGGTGGGTGAGGTGAGCTAAACGCTCGAACCCAGCAGCTGGGAGCTGGGAGCCGTTGAAGCTGTTGCCACCGAGGTTGAGGTACCTGAGTGAGGTGAGCTTGAAAAAGCGCGGGGCTGAGCCCGCCGCTAGTGAACAAGCCGCAGTCGCCCAAGTCGAGAGATGTCACGCGCCGGCCGTCGTCGTCGTCGTCGGAGTTGGAGTGGTCGTCGCCGTCGCAGTGGATGCCCTCCCATCTGCAGCAGTCGGTGCCGGGCCTCCACGATCGGAAGGCCATGGTGGAGTAGTTGGTGACGGAGAAGGACTGCTTCAGCTGGAGCAACGCTGAAGCCTGGTCGGGAAGGCATGCAGCTGGTGGAAGCAACGACGGCGCGGTAGTGGCCGTGTGGTTGGTGTACGCACCAGCACCACCGCCTGCGCCAGGTGGAGGAGGTACAGGCGAGCTTAAGGCTGCGACGACTACGAGCTGCCGTATTGTTTGTAGCAGCAGGAGCAGTCCCAGGAGCAACACCGGCAGCGGCAGCTCGTGAAAAGCCATTAATTGTGGAGGGCATGTACGTGTGCAATACCGAGTATGGGTAGTGTAGGGGGGAGCTAGGATTCCACTGCACCGTGCCCCAGTTTTTATACAGCTCTAGCTCTTTCAAGAGCCTCTCAGGAGTCAGGAGACGCCGTGCCAAACAACGATCCCAGAACTTGAATATTGGCAGCACGCGTCGGTACCATGCATGGGCCCTGGCGCCATTCTGCTCGGCCAATCGGCTCTCTGATTGCAACGTACTTACCAATGTATGAAAGGCTCAAAGCAGTCACAACCATGGGGACATGCCAACGGATGCCCTGCACATGGAGTACGGAGTAGCAAGTCTTTAGCTAAAGTAGGTCATCATAATTCATACTACGTGTCTTGTTCACATAGAGCGCTCGGCGGAATATTTTAGAGTGTCTTATGACAAAATTCCCCATAAATAAATGCAACGCTTATGATCAGTGGCGGAACCAGAGAGGCCGACAAGAGCCTTGCCCCACTACTATGGAAAAAAAATATTTTTTTCATCAAAAATTCAATAAAAATTTGATTTTTCATCTAAAATTCAATAGAAATCTAATTTTTTATAAAAAAAATCAATGATACATCAAAAAAGTTTCTCTTTTCACCTATTTACGTCGTGTCATCTATTGTTCGGCCTGCCTTATTCAAGAGTGTTGTTTCCGCCACTGCTTACGATGTGAAGCTGAGGTACATTGGTGTGGAAGCTTCAGACAAAGCGAGTAATGGTGATGGGGAAGAAGTATAATCAGAAATTGCATGGTAGAAAGGATATGGCACTGGGTTTCGGTTACTATATGCGATTTAATTCAACTTAAAATAATTTGACTTGGGATAAAATTAAACTAATATGTTTTTCTTTGGTGGAGGAAAACAAGAAATACATTCGCCTTGGAACGAAGGTGGTACATGCTACTTTCAGAGATAAACATAAAAAGACAATCCATTATAAAAATTGGCAAATCACTACTTTTAGCATGGCCTAAAACCTTATGCTACGTGAGCATCTTTAGCAGTTTCTTATATTTTACATGGCAAGTCTTATGTTTTGCCAATTCCTAAAAAGACATGCCAAGTAAAAAAAGAGTTCATCTCCAATAGTTTGGCATAATTCACTTGCCAAACACAGATCTAACTTATATCGAAACCTTGAGAGAGAAATAAAATTATGTTTATGTCCTTCCACCTCTTGAAAACTTATATTAGAAACCCTGAGAGAGAAACAAAATTATTTTTATGCACTTGCACCTCTTCTGATACGGATGATGCGCACGCGGAATCGAGCACGCATATATGCGCGCGTGGAGGCTCTTTTGCTAACTTGGAATAAATGGCAATCTTGGATGGGGAACTGTTGGAGAAGGTTTTTTTTATTTTTTATAAAAAAATAAGGATGACAACTTAGGATGGGGAACCATTGGAGTTGCTTAAGTATATAAAAAAAGAGTTTCATGGATAATTTTTTTTACGTGGTTAAATTTAGTATACATTCAACTTACTAGAACTAGAAGAATACCCCACGCGTTGCCACGAAAAATGCTGATGATTTGAAATAAAATTACTTGTACAAAGGGATAAATAATTATAAGTTAATATTAGTGTACATCATAATTGCATATCCTAGTTGGCCATAAATACATTCGATAGTGGACTGATAAGGTGAATAGCTTGCATGTCGAGAGAAATAACTAGTGGATTTTAGCTTTATAAGAGTATAAAGCTGTTTCTATACTATCTTTTTTGTTCGTTTCCTAATACAATATATAATTAGATACTCTATAGATTCCTCCAGGCTGTGATGAATTTATCAATTGCTGTATACTAGTTTTCATCCTATGCATTGCAGCTCCATGGAGTTTTAATATGTATTTAATTAGTTGAAGCCTTGTTCAATAGTTGAAAGCTTGTTCAATCCTTTTTTGTGAACTCATGGATCTATATATATAAGAAGGATTTCACGTGCGTTGTTGCAGGTATACAAGAAGAAATATAGATAGATTTGGACTTTAACCACTGAAAATATGCAAGGTGTAGGTAATACAGGAACACTAAGCTTGTGATGTGATATCAATGAATGAATTAGAACAATCATGGAGAATATATCCATTATCATACAATACCGTGTATCAGTATAGTAGATATTATAGTTTTCCGGCCACGGGTTCCACTGTTGCACTGTTCATGAACAGTGTTCACCCGTATGCTACAGTGCAGGGTCTGGTGCTACAGCCCCGCCCGTTACCACATCAGTACCGGGTTTGGTAAATAGTACCCCACCCGTTACAGCTACAGTGCCAGGCCCGGTAAACAGTACCTCGCCTGTTATAGTTACAGTACACAACGCATTAAGCACAACGTTGGACCCGTAGTGCGCCCTAACGCAGTATGCCCTCCTCCCGCGGCGAAGCGCGGGCCCCGCTCTAGTTATTTTAAAGGTCGCTGTGGGCTCCTGTTGAAATGACATAAAAAAAAGTGAGACCTTCACTGAAGTCCTCAAACCAATCACCCACGCGGCTATAAGTCAAGGTCGTCAGTCAGTTCAGCGCTTGGCTACTTTTGTTTTGAGTTTTTCTGCGAACATTCCGTCCGACACGGTGGTTCTCTTGATTTTTCTGCCATCCATCAACAGTCCGTCAGCCTCGCATATACTGTATAATATAAACACAAAGGGCAACATATAGATCTCCCTGTAGCTGGGCTTTGGGTGAAGACTTGTTGCAGGAGAGTCAACCAACGACGGTGTACGTGGCCAGACTCAGTTTCTAGTTATTTTCGCACAGCTTTGGCTAAGCGTGTTCCTTTTATAGAGGGTGCGACACAAGTTGTAAGATTGCATGTAGGACTAGTATTTTTCCCACTTTCTAGGACTAGGAGAGCTTCTTCTTGCAGGCCAGAATGACAGATAGGCCCACCCAACCATGCTATTTCATGATATGTCCAAATACGTGCAGCGTTGCAAATGTTGTAATAGTCGACGCACTCGTGCTCAGAGCCAGCGAAAACAGACATGTTGAGCGAGTTTACCTCTGGCAGGCTGGCACCGAGTTCTAAAAATGGTGTCCCAAGGGGGGAAAACAGCCAAGCTGCCGACATCGCAGTTGGTGTGTTGGAACTTGGAACCCACATCGCCACATAGATCCCATAACACAACTTTATTTTATACTACTACTACGGAGACAGTTGTGTTTACCTGAACGACAAACAATTTAACATGAACTACATCCCCATAGGTGGCCTGCCCCTGCAGCGACGCTGGACCGCAACCGTTCCAAGCAGCATCAAGCTTTGGGCCATCTGCACATGAACATCAATGAGTCAGAATTTGGTGCAGCCACAGATCCCATTGGCTCTTTCTTACTTCTCAAAAGCAGTTTGATTCTGCTTCCCACATGAACTCTGTTTTTTCTAATGTAGGTTCAAGTGAATTTTTTTTTTTTTTTCTGACCCAGGCCATATGATTTCTCTTCCTCTTCATCCTCCAGAGTCCAGACCAGTCAGCCCCTCCTAACCAGTGATGCAGTTGCTTTTTTTTAATAATAAAAAAACTCTAAACTGACCGACCAATTCTAACACAGTATTCCAGAAAAAATCAGTGTTTAATTAATATAAGACAAAAACACACAACACAGCGAGTTCATCTGCTTCCAGGTTATAAAAATTGCTTCTATATTTTGTTCCCCCAAAATTGGTGTTTCTGCTGGTTTCAAGCCACCAGAGGTTCTGTCAACCAGTTTGATGTTATAGACTGGGTTGAGGGATCACCACGTGGTGTGTTGGCACCTCCGCCATCATGAGCATCTAAGCAGTGAGAGTAAACTGACTGACTGACTAGAGTTTAGGTTCTAACAGACAGCTGCCACATCAACCTTACTTGTGGAACTTAATTCTACTGCTTCCGTTCCAAATTAAAATTTGTTTGACTTTTTTACCATAAATTTAACTATTTGTCTTATTTAAAAAAATTTATACAAATATTATTAAATTTAAGTTATTCTTGAAGAACTTTTATTAATAAAGCAAGCTACAATAAGAGAAGTGGAATCTTGTAAAATTTTTTAAATAAGACGAGTGGTCAAAGTTAGGGTAAAAAAAATCAAACGACTTATAATTTAAAAACAGATTAAGTAATTTGCTATGTTTAAAGCACAGGATTCAGACTGCTCAAACTAGGTTAAGATTGCTAGGGTGTCAAGTTTAGCCTATACGATAATTGAAGACTTAAATTATACTAGGTCCACCAACAAAAAATGTTCTCTACTGAAGGTTCCAAATTTTATGTACACAGGAAATTGCACACATCAAATCGTCTTTGTTAAAATCAATGACTAAACAAATAAAACTAACCATGATCCCATGGCTGTCAATTCAAAGTTTAATTTGATGGGCTTCAAACTCACCCGCCCCTGGAAGGCTGGAACCGCACGGGAAGCGAACCGCCCTCACGCCCGCATCACGGAAAAAATCACGGAAAAAAACACCGTCTCTTCCGTGCCTATCTCGCCGTCGCCATCGCAGCAACGCACGCCGTCGCCGGTCACAGCTGCCTGCCCCGCAGCCGCCCCCGGTCTGCCATCAACGCCACGCAGCACCGCTCCATCGCCGCCGCCTGTCTCTGTGTCGACCGAGTCCCACGTGACGCCGGAAGACGAGGTGGACAAGGACTTTTCGATTTCGAGATCAACCTGGACGGCACGTCAGAGGGGCGTGAAGCTGGAGGTGGCCGTGGATGTGGAGACTGAGGTGCCGCCGTTCGCAAACGTGACCAACTCCCAGGAGCCGTGTCGGTGTCGGTGAGGTTCAGCAGGAAGGCGGCCAAACCAAGCCAGATGGTAACAACATTGGTCACGCACTTTCTTCCAAAAAAAAAATTGGTCACGCACTTTTGCAATCATCAGCATGAGTGAAAAGGCTTCCAGAAGCTTAAGCTTTGGCATTTCCGTTTTCTAGGTGTAAAAGATAGTCTAACGTGGTTACCCCTAGGGTTCCACGGTTCCGTGTTATATAGGGGTGAGAAGAGCCCTCACCGTGGCATGTACATGACACAACAAACTCTCCTATCTATGCTCAACAACCTTGCCTTGCAAGACACTCTACGACATATACATTGATCCTAGTCGCTAGAGTACAACAGCCATATCTATCTCAACAGACTATATCGTCTAACACTCCTCCTCAATCTCAGCCACTTCTGAGGTTGAGATTGTTTCTAAATTGCCTAAGCTTGTACACGGGCAATGCCTTGGTGAACCCATCTGCAACCTGATCCCCTTTGTGTATGAACCGAATCTCCAGCAGTTGTTGAGCTACACGCTCACGAACAAAGTGAAAATCAATCTCTATATGCTTCGTTCTCGCATGTAAGATTGGATTTGCTGACAAATAGGTGGCACCAAGATTATCACACCATAGTCGCGCCTTGCATGGATATTATACGCCGAGTTCACTGAGCAACTTCGTACCCATAACATCTCTCGGGTAGTAGCATTAGCTTACGCCTTATATTCAGCCTCCATGCTTGACCTTGAGACTGTTGGTTGCTTCCGAGCTGTCCGCGAGATTAAGTTATCTCCAAGGAAGATTGCAAGTCTATCATCGACACAACCAGCCCAACAAGATCGAGAAACCACCGGACAAGCATAGATAAGGATTTTCGAACTGAAAGTCCAAGTGTGACCGTGCCTCGGACATACCGCAGGATCCTTTTCACAGCACTCCAATGAACTGTGGTCGGAGTATGCAAAAATTGACATACTTTATTGACAGCAAAGGAGATATCGGGACGAGTCAGTGTTAAGTACTGTAAGGCACCAACTACACTCCGATATTTGGTGGCATCATCCGCTCCAAGCTTAACACCGACTCAATGCTAAGTTTCTCGGAAGAGGAGAGTGGAGTATCAATGGGTTTACATCTGCCCATACCAGACCGCCTTTAGCACATCGGGCTTGCATATCGTTCTTGGGTGAGAGTCAATCCATCACTAACCCTCTTGACTTTGATGCCCAAGAAATAATGAAGATTCCCGAGATCCTTCTCGAGCAAAGTCATGCCGCAAATCAGCAAGAAGAGCAAGAATGCTGCAATGGAGAGGAGTTAGCAACGATGATGTCATCAACATAGACAAGCACAAACATAGTGACACCTCCTCTGTGGAAATAGAATAGGGACGTATCAGCTTTGGAAGGTGTAAACCCGAGTTGCTCAAGCTTCCGGCATAACCGAGCATACCACGCCCGTGGTGCTTGTTTGAGCCCATATAGCGCCTTGTCAAGCTTGCACACATAGTTGGGACGTTTGGGATCAATATACCCGTGAGGCCGATGCATATAGACTTCTTCCTCAAGACTCCATGGAGGAAAGCATTTTGCATGTCCAACGCCGAAGAGACCATCCCTTGACACAAAGAAGAGAAAGAACAATCCGAATTGTTCTTTGCCTTAACCATAGGACTGAACGTGTCCTCGTAGTCAATTCCGTACCGTTGCTTGTACCCTTTCGCAACTAGGCGAGCTTTATACCTGTCAATCTGTCCATTTGCCCTGCGTTTGACTTTGTAAACCCACTTGCAGCCGATGACGTTCTTCCCTGTTGTAGGAGCAACTAGTTGCCATGTTTTGTTCCGCAAGAGCGCTTCATGTTCAGCATCCATTGCCGAAGCCCAGCGAGGATCACGAAGGGCATCATCCACAGTGACAAGTTCTTCACGTGATGTAGTAGCCACTTGACACCACCACACCGTGCCATCTGCGGCGAAGTTTTGGGTTTGCTGCACTCGCTTGAAGGCGTGTAGCATGATGGTGTGGTGCGGGAGCACTCGACGCAACAGGAGCGACTCCAGGAGTTCCACCACACCGGATCCACCAGAAGCCACGAGTGCAGATCCAACTGGATCAGCCGTGCGTGAGGGCGGTTGTCGGCGAAGAAGTTGGATCCCCGGCCACGAGAGGATCCCGGACCTGCATTCGGGTGATCGTGACGCCGATGAAGACGCGGGATTCGGGCGCCGATCCTGGAGACGATGGCTCGCTCGACAGGACTGGGGCGTTAGGTGAATCCCCCGAACTCCATGCTGTCTCCGGCGGGGGCACACATGAGATATCGCCGTCCCGGAGTCAATTTTCCGTCGTTTTGAGCTGGATTTTCACCTGCATCAGCTGTACACTCAACAGAAGATTGTGAACCATCAGTAGGCAAGGCAGAAGACGACCCGAGGTCTAGTTCATGCGGTTCCCCATATACAGATGGACGAATGGAGACTGGAAGGAGAAGAATTTCGGCACGCAAATTGCACCGGCGTTTGGGTGGAGCGAGGCGAAAGGAAAAACGTGTTCATCAAAAACAACGTCTCGAGAGATGTAGACACGTCCAGTCTTTGGGTCCAAACACTTAAACCCCTTATGATGATTATTGTAGCCAAGGAAAATGCATTGCTGCGAACGGAACTCTAATTTCCGATGATGATAAGGTCGTAGGTGTGGCCAACAAGCATAGCCAAACGTGCACAAGAAGTTATAGTCAGGATGTCTGCCATAGAGACGGAAAAATGGCGTGTCATTATGGATAACCCTAGATGGAAGCCGATTGATTAGGTGTACAGCCCGTTAGGAACGCCGTCCCCAGAATTTAAGCGGCATGGAGGCATGAGCTAACAAAGTGTCAATCCCATCTCTACAATATGATGGTGTTTGCATACGACGGAGCCGTTTTTGCTGGTGTGCGGAGGGCAGGAAACAAGATGGGAGATCCCAAGGCGTTGGAAGAAGGAGCTCAATGCTTGATACTCCCCTCCCCAACTGTTTGAACCGCTCTAATTTTCTTATCAAATTGGCGTTCGACAAGGCAATGAAAATCTCAAAAACATTGAAAAACTTTAGATTTGTGATGAAGTAAATAAATCCAAATGAATTTGCTATAATCATCAATGAATGACACATAATAGTTTTGACGACCGACCGAGGTTGCAAAGGGCCCCATACATCCGAAAATACTAGATCAAATGGACTAGACAAAGTACTAGTGGATCTAGGGTATGGAAGTTGATGGCTCTTGCCCTGCTGACAAGCACCACAAACGTGCTGTTTATTTGACTCCTTAACAAACGAAAGCTTGTGACGATGAAGGACTTGATGAACTACGGCGGAAGACGCATGCCCTAGACGATGATGCCACGAGGACGCCGCGGTGGGCTTCATAACGCCAAGCACCTCTTTATTTGTCGACTTCACGGATAAAGGCCATGCTCACATCGGCCTTTGAGGAGAGGTTTCCTCGGCGATCGTTCCTTAACAACAAAGTAATCAGGATAAAATTCAAGAAAAACGCCATTATCACGTGCAATGCGATTAACCGAGAGAAGGTTCTTGTTTGCATCGTGAACGTGAAGAATATTTTTCGGGATGGAGTGTACTCGTTAGGGGAACGCAAGATGCTATGACCAACGTGATCAATCTTCATACCGAGCCGCTTTGCGGTGTGAACTTGCTCGCCCCCCATGGTACTTGTCACGCACTGTGAGCTTCTCGAGCTCCCCGGTGATGTGATCTCGTGGGCACCGTGTCCATGTACCGCTTGTCGCCTATCCCGTAGGATGCTTGCTATGACGACGCAGATTTCTATGGAGGCACAAAAGTTGCATCATACCTCTTGAAGCACTTGAACGCGGTGTGTCCTTCCTTGGTGCAGAGTTGGCAGAACACCCCATGCTGGAAGTTGGGGCCGCGACCTCCATGGCCGCCACGTCCGCCCTTCTGGCCGCCGCGGTTGAACCCGCCACGTCCAGTGTTACCACGACCACCATTGCCGTGATTGTTGTTGTAGCCGCGACCTCCTCGCGGCGGCGATGTTCATGACAACCGGTGGCTACCGCCAATCGCGATCTCCACGTTGTTAGCAGTCTGTGGGTCGACGAGCTGTGTGTACAGCTCCGACGGAGATCGGCTCTACCCGAAAGACACCGCCGACACCACAGGTCAAAATCGCCGCCGAGACCCGTGAGAGAATGTAGGGAGACCAGCTCCTCATCTTCTAGTTTCCGCCCGGCGTAAGCCATCTCATTTGCCGGGTTTTCATCTTGCCAAAGTATTCACTTATGGACGAAGTACCTTTCGAGGCAAGGGCGAAGCGCCATCCTGGTGGAGATGATCCTTGCGCCGCGTGATCGCGAGGAGAACAGCCTCCACAACCGCCCATGCCGCCGCTGCGTGACATGATTGTTGACTTGCCCAAGAATCTCCTTGGACATGTTGGACCGGAAGATAGTTGAGGACCGTCTGTCCTTTGCTATCCATGCCTTGTACTTTCGGGGTTGAGTACCCCATGCTCCTTCGTGTCCGCCTTTGGCATCTTTTTGTTCCAAATACCGATCTGGGGGCTTGCCCCCCCGCGATGTATCCATCAAGCTCGGACCCCTTGAGGGCCGACACCACTTGCGCCTTCCATGAGGGAAAATTGGCTCGAGTGAGCTTTTCGTTGGTGGGGAGAAAGGAGATCGGAAAGACGGCAAATGTGCTGCGGAGGATGAAGGAATAAGCACCATGAAGGTGTTCCGTGTGGAGAAAGGCTCTAGATACCATGTAAAAGATAGTCTAACGTGGGTTACCCCTAGGGATCCTCGGTTCCGTGTTATATAGGGGTGAGAAGAGCCCTACATGACACAACAAACTCTCCTATCTATGCTCAACAACCTTGCCTTGCAAGACACTCTACGACATATACATTGATCCTAGTCGCTAGAGTACAACAGCCATATCTATCTCAACAGACTATATCGTTTAACACTAGGAACTGCGCCCTTTTTTGTCGAATTCAATCAACGAAGATATATATCGATACAAATATTTGTTTGTTTGGGTACCGACAGAAATTCTGGCATTGCAGGTAGAGATGGGAGGAGGATTGATAGAGCGGGAGAGAACTGCTCTTTCCAGTTTGCTAAATTGTTGTTCCTTTAATATTTTGCTCGAATTTTTTTTTTTTTATGTTTGCAGCAATAGTTTTGGGTGCGGATTGGAGATTGGAGGTTCAGACCATGATGGAAAGATTCCTGAATTTTTGTGATCTGTTTGAATTTTGGATTTATAGTTCATACGTGGTCATTGATATGAAAATTCCTTCCTTGCTGGGATGGCTCTGTGACTTCTTGGTTGCTATGATGGGAATTCATTAGCATCTCAAGAGTTTAAAAATTCATTTGTAAAATCTTGTGATTTGGCAACTCTCTAAAATATATGGCAAGTGAAAAAATAGGCTCTCTCAATAGTTTGGCATAATTCACTTGCCAAACACAGGATCAAACTTACATCAGGAACCCTCGAGTACGAAACAAATTTATGTTTATAGCCTTCCACCTCTTGAAAACTTACATCGTGAACCCCTCGGGCGTAAAACAAAATTGTTTTTTCACCCTTCCACCTCTTCTAATACAGTGGATACGCCACGGGGAGTTGAGCGCGCATATATATGCGCCGTAGCGGAGGCTCTTTTCCCCAACTTGAGATAAATGGCAACCTGAGATGGGGAACTGTTGGAGAAGGTTTTTTCTGTTTTTGCCAAAAAAACTAAGAATGACAACTTAAGATGGGGAACTGTTGGAGATGCTCAGAAGTTAACTGATTCAGACTGCGCGATTTTCCTAACAAATCTTTCCTGCTTGCCCCAGCCAATTGTGAAGCTACCATCCGCCTTCATCCATGGTCATTCTGGTGTGCGGACACAGGTAGCTCCATCCGCCTTCGTCATGGTCATTCAGGTATGCAGATACAGGTTCTGTGGTGCCAGGCAACAGGTTTTCTAATTTAGAAAGGGTTCAAATCATGTCTTCGTAACCTCTATACTCTATGTACTATCATCCTATAATCACTGAAATATTGTTTTAGCTGCCCCGTTAGCAATATTGTTTTAGCTGCCCCGTTAGCAACCAAATGATGATGACCGCTTATGCTTGCGTGACAGTTGTGCATTTTCCTTGCCAACTACTCACGACTTGGTTAAGTTACATATGATTTTTCATGTCATCAAATGTAATTGTTGTGCATTCATATTTTGTTTTCCAATCTTGAGCGCACTGTTTGATTCAAACAAATGAGTGATTTAAATGGGCTACCTCCAACATGCTTTTATTGTTAGTCAAGATGTTTTGGTTCAGAAGCTTGCATATGCACGCCCCCCATAGCTGTCCATCAGGCATCAGGTTATGTTATCTGAAGATTCATATATCGGTAAATGATAGTCTAAGCTTTGGTGACTTGGATCGTGAATTTTATCTTGCCAATTCAATATTAAAAAGGACAACTTGCATATTCAGTTTTGGTATGAGAGCTACTTTCTGTTATGAGAGAAATAAGGTCTGGTTTCAATTTCATTTTATTTTTCTCTCCTCTGCATTTGAACTACTCTTTGTTGTGTATTTTTTTAATGATTTTTCAGTAAAGGTTGGCTGACATGTTGACGATCTCCTCTGCAGCAGCCTGAACTAAACCTTCCCTTTGCTGAACTTTTTATGCCTGAACATTATGCTGACATTTAAGACAAAACTAATAGTGGTTCGGGGACAGCTCAAAGGACATCAAGAGCGTCTGCAAGGACAGCTCTGCAATTGCTGCACACCCACAAATGTTTTTTAAAATGAAACACCCACAGATGTTAGGAGCTAAGGGCAGTTCAACTTCGAAGACGCATGACAATGAATGGTGCCATGTGTATAATCTGAATTCTGAATCAAGATGTTGAAAAAATGTGTGTGTAGGTGACGTCAGATGTACTTCCACTTTCACGAGAAAGTGCCGTCAGTTTTGTTTGTTTTTTTTGTTTGTTTTTTTTTGCATATACACCTATACCTTTGCTTCTGGGAAGACAATGCCATGCTCTTATATATTGATTGGACACACTGAAATAGTTTTTTTTTTTTTTTTTCATGTACACCTGTGTCTCTGCTTCTGGGAAGACACTTGCTGATTTACCATAAAGTTTTTGCTTGTATTTTGTTTTTGATAATCCTCATTACTGCTGAATGCTTTTTTTTCTGGATACTTTTCCTATTTTTGAGTGTCACATTTTGTACACAGGTGAGGTTATGGGATGCTAAAAGAAGTTGTATTGGCATTGTCAAAGGCCATTTGAGAGTTATTAGTTCTTTTGCCTTCTCAAAGAAAACAAAGAACTTTCATAAGTTGATTTAATTTTTATTTTTATAATTTATGTTTTTGCGTCGCCACCATGGCGTTAGCACAGGCAATATACTAGTTATAATAAGTCCTTACTCCATGCATTCAAGTTTCCGCTCAAGTCAGAGTGTATGTTTGAAGTTGGTACAAGAGAGACCTGAAACCAATGAAATAATCTCACTTCTTTTGGCTTTAACACAACCATATTTGGGAATCACATACGAAAACATAATGAAATACAAAATCGCAATCTTTGCCGAATGAAATTAAGTTGTGGTGGGTTCCATAGTGCTTGCAAACCCATCCTTCTATGTGGCAATAGCGGTTGGACATCATCGCCAATGCAAAGCCTACTCCAAACCCCAAGCCAACGAAGGTGAACAAAAGGATGGCGTCCAGTCTATCATTCCAAAAACCGTTGGGTTCATAGTGATCTGATACTCTTGCAGTAATTGGGCCTGAATTATCACATTGTTTAGAGACTTGACTTCCACAGAGGCCAAGATTGCCTTCGAAAGAGCTGTTGGGAAATGATAAAAACTGGTTGCCCTGTGGTATTCTTCCAGTCAAGTTGTTGTATGAAAGATTCAACCAAGCAAGAGAAGTAAGGGAGGTTAACTCCTCTGGGATTTCCCCTGAAAAATGATTCCAAGATAGATCCAGCGATTCCAGCCAAGTAAGATTACCTAGCTGTGATGGAATTTGCTCTGTGAAATTATTGTAAGACATGTTAATTCCGTGCAGTGAAGAAAGCCTCCCAATCGATGCAGGCATGGGGCCATCGAATGAATTATTTGAGAAGTCAATTGCTTTGAAAGTGGTTAGTATTTTTGTGAAAATAATATCCAAGCCCTTAAATGTTATAGTGACAGTATCCCGATAGAATCCTTGTGACCTGTTCATTTGATGCCCTACAACTTGTCCCTCTTCATTATCATTTGACATCATTGATTTCAGTTCATTGAACCATCCTTCTGGCAGGTGCCCAGTGAAGTTGTTGGAGGCCAAACAAAGTATCTGCAAACTTGAGAAATAGCCCATGATTTGTTCATTCTCCTGAAGATCTGTAAGCATGCCAAATAATCGGTTGGATCTCAAAACCAGAAACTTTAAGTTTTGGAAGAACCCCCATCCAAGATGGAAATAAATCCGAAATCTGATTGTTACCAACATCAAGTAGCTCTAATTCCTGGCAGTTGGACAGAGATCTTGGCAGTTTTCCAGTTATGTAATTTCTGCTGAAATCTATTGTCTGAAGCATACATCCTGCTCTGATATTGTCAGGTATTTCCTCGTGAACTTGATTCCCTCTTAACTTAAGTACTCTCAAGTTATTTTGTGTTAAGCATCCCGGTATCATTCCACTAAAGTAGTTGTAAGATAAGTCAAGGATTTCAAGGTCTCTTGCACTACAAACTGAAGTTGGTATATGACCATTCAGTAGGTTATTCGAAAAAGTCAATATATGTTGTATCTTTTGAGATACTCGCCAAAGTTAGGTGGAATGTTACTGAAGTAATTATTTGAGTAATGCAAGATAGCACTCTCGGTTTCAGACTCATGAGTTCACACCCTACTTTTACTGTTGGTGTTGGTATGATTCCTTGAAGTCTATTGAAACTGAGATCAATGATATATTGAGATGCCATAGGAATAAGAGATGGAGCATTCTCCAGGCTAGTAAACATGTTGTGCGAGAGATTTAGATAGCTCATGCAGCCAGTCCGGGTCTCCAACAGCCAGCCTGGTATTGCCCCATGAATATGATTGTTTGAGAGGTCAAGTATCTCAATGCCATCTAGAAATCTCAAGGTTCGTGGAAGTTTTCTAAGGTTGCATGATGCTAGCTCCAAAAATCTTGATGCGAGGTAATGAAGAAAGGAGAGGATCACCTTCTTCATCTATCACTGTCAGCATGTTGTTAGAGAGACTCAATGCATAAAGATTCTTGAGCCTCAGAAAGATCTTAGGTTCACTGTGCCCATCAATTTATTTGAGCCAAGGTAAAGTGCTTCAAGACTTGGAAGCTGACTGTAAGACTGAGGTATAGATCCCCCAATGTTGTTATCCACCAAATTTATATTAGACAAGAGTGAAGACAAAGGGTTGTCAATGACATCTAAATGGCCAGAAAGTTGATTTGATAAGAGAGAGAGTGATTGCAAATTTGGAAGTGTGAACAAGCTTCGGAATTTTGCCTGCATATAAAGGTACAATGCCAGTCAACAAATTACTGTGGTTAATTGCAACATAGAATGCTAGTATAGTAAAGCATAATGTGCATGTACAAAATACCCGGCCACTCATACTAAGCATGTGGTCAGTGGTAACATTACATGAATATTTACTTTCAAATGTTGATATTCCTCCTGAAACCAGTTTCAAGGACAATTTCCTATCTTTTTATCTGAACAAAAGTGGACTTCGCATCGTTTCATTATAGTTCTCTATCCCAAAAATATAAATATTTGTTTGTCCTAAGTCAAACTATCGAAAGATTGATCAAATTTATAGAGAAAGTATTAACTTATGACATATAAGAAGTAAGTTATGAAAAAATGAAAAATATAGTTCATTTATACACTAATGGTGTTCATTTAAATTAAAAAACAATTATTGTTTTTCTCTAGACTTGGTGAAATTTAAAATAATAAACTTATGGCAAACTTTTTTAATTCTTATATTTTGGGTTAGAGGAAGGAATAAGCAAGCCATATGTGTTATTCCCCCCGTTTGGCAGTACTTATCCACATGAACACAATTATTCAAAAAATCCACATAAGAGCACAAGTAGTGGGTTTGGGTTGCTCTTTGCGAGGAGGAGGGAGTATATAGTAAGTACAAGAACAGAACACGAAAAAGTAGGGGATGGCTTTTAAAGTTTGTAAGACATGGTTGTACTATATTTCAATACTGATAACGAAGAAATAATGGTGCTGAAAAGTCATCGTGGAGCTCACCAGTGAGGTAATTTCCGGTGAGGTCTATGCTTGAAAGCTGCGTCAAGTTACCAATCCAGGGTATCGGTCCATATAAGCTGCACATGCTGAGCCTCAGTGACATCAATCCTGTAAGATTGCCGATCCAGTATGTATTGGTTCAGAGAAGTTGTAGTTGTCAATCAACAAACTTCAAAATGTGTAAGACCCCCAATCCAAGAGAACTGTGGCTCCTGTAATCCTGATGATGATGATCCCTGAGCACTAACGTGTCCAAAGACGGAAGCTTGCCTATAAAGGGAAGGTGCTTGGAAGTTCCTTGTGTGGTAAGAGTCAAAAAAAAACTCAGAGATTTGAGATTGACAATGGACGCAGGAAATCCATCATCAGAAAAGTTTGTGCCCTTTTTAGGCCAAGCATTTCTAATCTATTTTCCACTGAAAGCTTACCAGATGCCCAGAAAGCCTTGAATTCCCGGACAATAAAAGAACCTTAAGATTTTTCAGTCGAAAGACCTTTGCCGGAAACTGCCCTTCAAAGTAATTGTCCCTCAGGTCAAGGGTGCTCAGGGAAGAGAAGGCAGCAAAAAACTCAGGAACCTCTTAGCCAGCGATTCTGTTGCCAGGAGGCTGATCTCGACCAGCGAACGCAGCCGTAGAAGGAGCGATGGATGGGTCCAGACAGGCCACAGGAGGGGCAGAGACAGAATCTGCAGGTCAGTGTGAGTTCGCTAGAGCACGGACCACGTCTCCTGTTGACGGGAGACGATGTCCACTCCATGAAGGCGAAGCTCTCTTAGATTGCCAAGATTAGCGACCAATGTTTCAAAGCTTGGCTCCTTGAGGGACCAGCCTGCCGGGGTTCTGACCCCCGCCGCCGGCGGAGAGATGCACCAGCGCTTGCTCTCAGCCGCGCTACCGATGGGGGATCTGGCCGCTGAAATTCGTCGGCGGCTATGTCGGTGGACCATCTCGCTGAGCAGCTCGAACCCAATGGACCGGCAGGCTCTCCCCATGAAGTCGTTGCCCCGGAGGCTGAGGTTCCTCAGAGAGGTGAGGTCGAAGAGCGCGGGGTGAAGGCCCCGGCGGCTCCGCAGGTTGCGGCCTCCGAGATCCCAGCGATCACCCGCCCTGAGCCTGAGGTCGCGTCACAGGCGACGGCTTCCCGTGAGGCAGCAGTCCGTCTTGACTCGCCATGACGTGAGGCTGGGGTCGACGAAGGATTGCAGCTGGAGCCAGGGGACCAGCGGAGAGCATGATGGGGACCCGGCAGCTGCTGCCGCATTGCGCGTAGGAGTAGAGTGTAAACAGAAGCTAATCAATCAATCAGCTTTGACCCGAGATTGGATTGCTAGTATTTGGTAAAGTGAGATACAAAGACACTGCTTTTTTTCTATCTCAAATTATAAAACATTTAATTTTTTTATTTTAAATTTAATTACTCATCTTATTCAAAAAATATAATTAAATTTAAGTTATCTCTTTAAAAACTTTTATTGATAAAGTAAATCACAACAAAGAAAATGAAAATTTTGCATAAATTTTTAAATAAGAGGAGTGATCAAACTTATGTTTAAAAAATCAAACTTAACATAATTTATTTAGCTGTTAATAAAAATAATTTACCACCAATTGGTTATATTTCTAGATTAGTCCAATTATACTCTCTCATAATAAATTTATAATATATTTTTTATTTTATTTATGTTGTACATTTAAAAAGATTAAAAACATCTTGTAAATTAGAACAAAGAGTAACAATCAATCTTGGATCAAGACTTGTCTCATAATGCCACGTGGGTTAGCAGGTGTCCTTATGGACTCAAAAACATTAATTACATGGACTCTCTAAGGACATCCTTACTATTCGACTCAATTAGATATAACGTGACAGAAAAAAGTAGAAGAAAGAGTAGTCATAACAATGAAAGAAATAGTTAATCTATATTACAGTCTAAGAATATGAGAGAAGAACATATAGGTTCAAAATATAAAAATATATAAAATAGTTTTTGCTTTTTTTTTTCACCTTCATATTAGCCAGGTATACATAGCTAGTAATACTAGAGATGCACCAAAAATACTTACATGTTTTTGGTGCCGATGACTATGGGAGAAGTGTAAGAGGAGGTGCACGAAGACGTAGAGCTCTGGGTGCCTGGAACTCATCTCATCTGCTGCTTTTTGCCGGTTCTCGCTTTCGTACGATGGCATTCGATTAGGCTATACTTGAGCAGTCAGGGCCGGAACATTTTCTTTTTAAAAAATGATATATGGTGCGTAGCACAGAATGACAGCGCGCGCTGTCGTCAGTGCAT
>JADLZL010003005.1:0-211486 GCA_015844335.1 Chrysopogon serrulatus | reverse complement strand
TTATTTTTTCCACACTGGCCAACTATATATGTGTAGTATCTTGCAACTGCACTGCAGTTTACCCACGCGTTTGGGGGCATATACAGACTTGAGCGGCCGGACAGTAAAAAAAAAGTCTGAACTTATAGTTCAGGCTACTAGTGATCAATAGGCCATATCCTTCCGATGATCCACCCGTATATATAATCACTTTGCGAGCTGCTCCTCTTTGCCTGCTTCCTCCAGCTCCCTGAGGCCCCCAACCCTTTGCTCGATCTCCTCGAGCAGCTCCTCCCGCAGTAGCTCCTCCCTCGCAGACGCCTCCAGGTCCTCTTGCTGCATGCCAATGAGCATTATTATTACACAGGATATCAGCAGTAGTGTTATTATCTGTGGCTAGGCCCTAGGCTAACTGCTTTGATTTGATTCTTCATGCAGCCTAAGAAAAGAAGGCATACCTTGTCGTAGTACCAGTGCACGGTTCCATCTCCACCCTGGCTCCTGTACGTCTCGCTGTCGTAGAAGGGGTCCTGTTTTGATTTAACCCACAAGCAAGGTGTGTCATGAACACCCTCAGGAAACAATGCTTGGTGGTGGTTTGAACATTGCAGTCACATGGTGTATACAGCATATGTTATTAGTACTGCGTGCTATAGCTTGCCTTCATGGACGCAAAGAAGCAGGTGCCCCAGACCGTGAACATGGCGTAGAAGGTATCTGCGCGGCCGCGAGCGATCGAGAGGGAAAAACGGTTAGTTCATCAGTAGTTTCATTTCAAATTGAAGAGAGAACGAACTCATCATGTGCTGTGCAGCCTGTGCTGAGAGACTGAGACGACGGTGGCAGGGGAGGACTACTCACAGACGCTTTTGAGGGTTGCGTCGCTGAGATGCCATATGGACTTGGTCACGACGTAGTCCCGCGACATCTCCACGTGCTCCACCATCGTCACCATCAGCGGCACCACCTCCAGCGACGGGAACGCGCTCACCTTCACTGAACCATATGATCTCTGCAACGCAAACACAACAAGATCCATATTAAGAATCTGAACATTACTGAACCGTCAATGCAACTGGACACTCTGTTCATTCATGTCATGATAGATCTCATGGGTAACAGCAGTACTATCTATAGGAGCAACGCTGAAGTAACACAACATAGTATCACACTCAGATCGTCTAGTCGGTTTCTTCAGATTTCATTCAGACAGGGCCTGCATAGAAAGCATAGGCGGTAGCATAGACACTGTACTCTGTTTATCCATTTTTATGCAACGCTGTTGACTTGCCTCGAATTTACATGAACATGAACATTTTCTTCATATTTTTTTCGTTTCAGGATAAGAGGTGATATACATACCTTGGAACGGCCGGACCTGCAGCCGTGGTCATGGGACCTACCGAGCTGCAGAGGAACAGGAATAGCATGCATGAAAGTGAAACTTGAAGCAACCGGAAACAGTCAGAATATACATGGGATTTGAAAGAGAAGGATACGTGTATTGTCGCGGGGCAGCGGCCATGGCGGTCGGCTCTCCTCGCGGAGTGCAGGGCGGCGGCGGCGGCGACGTGAGAGTGTGACGACTTGAGCAGCGGCGACGGCGAGGCCATGGTCGTCGTTCAGCTGCTGCTCTGATGGCTTGGCTCTGGAAAGTGAGACTGGGCGGATGACTCATGTTTGGTTCGCTGATCTATCGTGTAGTGTGTAGGACGGGAGTTTCTTCGGTGGATAAGGTGGGTAATGATGGGTGGCCTGGACGTGTTCGCGTCTTTGGTTCGTCCATTTTGGCTCGGTACCTTTTTTCATTGGGCGCCGTTGGACCGGCCCGTAATCCGGGACATAGCCTAAGGTACGTGTTGGGCTGTCAATGCCGATGGCCGAGCCGTTGGAAGCAATCTGTCGGCCCACTGGCCCAGGGAGTTTGTCAAGAGCTTGTTTTCTCGTCTGCTTCAACAGAAATAGCCGAAATGCAGGTCTCTGAAGAATAAACAGAATCGGGTGGGTCACACTGTACTTCAGTTACCTGTGTGGAAGAATACTTTCAGCTAGGGTAGTACTGTTAGCACTCGAGGCTTCAATGTGCATATAGAGCCCAAGAAATTTCTTTCTGTAATGATATTTGCCTCTACTACATATGCTTGTAGTCAAGTTTAAATTTTTTTACTACGCCATGAAAATTTGATGCCCATAGGCAGAAGTGACTAGTGAGGCCCTGCTTGCTGTCAACTGTTCACTCAAGGATTTGACGCCATGCACCAGCAGATGCTAGATTGTTCATTTTAGTTTCTGAATTTGATGAGAAGTACTTGAAGCTCAAGACATGTTATAAGCCTGGCATTTTGAGTTTCTGAAGTTGAGACCATTTTATTGAGATTTTGACTTGTAATAGTATATAATGCAGATTTTTTGGATCCGTAGATAAGTTTTAGATAAGGCAAGCCAATTCATCTGATCAAACTTGTGAATTGTTCATTTGTTTGCCTAAATTCAAGAAGCATTTGATGCTCCAAGACGTGCGTGGGTTTTGGAGTACGGTTCGAATTGCATGCAGGAGTTTCAAGATCAAAAAATTCAAAAGCAGAGGCTGCATATATGTATAGTTGCAACTCGAGTAATCTAGTTGCTCTGGTGGTATGAGCTTATAAGGTAAACCTGTTTGACGTAATTAATCAAGAGAAATCATGAGCTTATAAGGTGTGGAAATGAGATGTTTGAAGTTGTCAAGCTAAAGTATGGTGGAAACATCTTTTTTGCTTTTTACAGCCACAGCTAAAATAAGCTGCAGCGAGCAGGGCCAACCGGCCAAGGCTCTTCAGTTTCGAGTTGAAGCTCTAGAAAACTGTACGTGTTGTCCTGTTTCTGGTGTTATATAGTACGTGATCTCGACATCTTGTTCGTCTTGGCACGGCTTGGGCGTATGCGTTTCCATATCAACCAGTTGGATAAGTTGGGCCGGGCGTGGAACTGGATTCCGTCCGGCCAGGGCATGGTTTCCAATGACCCTCACGATGATGAAAGGTTCAAGTCCAACGCGGGAGGGAATAAGGTGGGTGCAGCCCGCCAGCGAGGATACGTACGTGATACGGGGCACGTCAGCCGGTGTAGTGCAGATGAGGACCACGTCCCCATCCCTCATCCTGTCGCGCGCCGCCAGTGGCGACCGGCGCCTCCGGGCGACGCCGACGGCATCAAAGCCAGCGGCCAGAAAATCCCGGGCCGGGAGCGGGGCAGCTAGCTAGCTAATGCTTCCACGGACGGACCACGGACGGACCGGCCGGCCGGGCGGCCGGTCGGTCGGCCGCATCATCTCTCGCCATCATGGAAAATCGCGGCGCGACCGGCCGATGGCGTCGCCGTCGGCGCGAGCGCGACTTTATGCGCCCACCCACGCAAAAGCACAAGGAGGGAGAGGGTGGCGGGGCGGCGACAGCGACAGCGACGCCCCAATGGAATGCAACGGAACGGAACCGAACGGAATGGGCATCATCCATCCGCGCCCGTATCGTCCCGGCCGGGCCGTGCCCCCACCCATCCATCTCATCTCAATTCTCATCTAGTCCCCGCCGCTCCAACGCACGCACGGCACGGCACGGCGCTCCTCGCTCCACTTCTGCAACAAATTCGGGGGATGGGGCTGCCTGGCACTGGAAGAGGCGCTGCCCGGCGGCCCCGGCCTGTGCTCTCCCTGTTTTTAGAGCAGCAGGCCAGCAGTCTCGTGCTTTCCGGGACACGAGCGTGACAGCGCGGTCACGTCGCGTCCGTCCGACGTGCCACGATCATGTGTTATAACAAGATAGGTTCTCCTCTTATCGTCTGCAGATCACAGGGAATATATTCGTTCGTCACTAGGAGTTTTGGATGCAAAGGCAGGGGCAGTATAGGCCCGGCCGGCCACGCGTACGCCCCTGCCGCCGGCTCTATCCAAAGTTTCCCAAGCCTTTTTTCTTCCCCCTTCTTAGATCATCATCAATCAGTAGTAGGTCAAGCATCACAAGTGCACAGCGCTCTCAGAAAAAGAAAGAAAAAGGGGTTCAATGCTGCGCATCATGCGCCCAGCATGGAACTGCATGCTTTGCACAGAGCTTATCCGGTAGGACAACGGTGTTGTTTGGTTATAGTATTGTAACGTGAAGGGAATGACCTTACTTTAAGGAAATACAAACAAACTAATTTCATTTTCGTTTGTGTTACTGTTCTACAAACCAAACAGCACCGTGTTACAAGTGTTTTGAGCCGTTTGTTTTAATAAACCAAAAAAAAAAAAAAAAAAGAGAGAACCAAGCTTTTTGCTGTTTGAGTCCTGTTTTTAGTTTGTTTAGCATAGCTCCAGCTTTGAGATCTTTATAGCATCTAAAGTTTGTAGGACTAAATACACATACTGCTTCCATACTGAAAACATGGTATCCGAGTAGCTTTTTATGAACATTTTTAAGATTTAAGGAATGAAAAGAGTTCTGGCCTCCCATGCTCAAGAGTGAACGGGTATAGCCCAACAAACAGATAAAGTTCTAAGTGACCAAACACCATAAATTTGAGCTCACACCTACGTTACATCAAAAGCACAGAACACTCAAAAGCCGGTGTAGTGAAGATGGTATTTCTAGCACCATCACTTCTAACCGCTTGCATCCCCTCTTCGAAACCGTTGTCTCTTCCTCTTTAGACAACTGTGACCACTGTTTAATCCAATAAGTCCCTCTAAAGATTACCTGCAAGAAAGAGTTAATACTTTTATTGTTAAATACTATATCATTTCTATTCAACTACAAAGCCTAGCACAAAGCTGCTAATCCCAGTACATTCTGATCTCTCAAACTAGGAATAAAACTCATAATCCATGAACTAAACAAGTACAAATTATTTTTGGGTGGTTGAATGTTAAATGTGATGAATATAGAGTTCCACAAGAAACGAACCAAAAGGCACTTAAAAAAGCGATGTTTAACTATCTCTTTTAGACCACAAAAGCTTAAGCTCCCATCTCCTTTCCATCTCACTAATTAGTTAGTTTGATTGTCAACTTTGCTTAATTTCCTAGTCACATAATTTAAAGAGGCATGCATATATGTCATCAGCGACGAAGCTAGGAATGGCATTAGGGGGCTGGCTTTCTCTTCTTCTTCCTCTAGCCCTTCCTTTCCTTTTCCTTCCTCCTCATGGTGGTAGGGGGGCTTAGCCCGGGCTCCATGGAAATCATGGCGGTAAGGGGCTAGAGCCCGGGTCCCCCCTGGCTTCGTCGCTGCATGTCATTGATTTTGGCTAGCAATTACTAGAGTCATTTTGCGCAACATGTGTTTAAAAGACATTGATGGAATGGTGTTTAAAAGGCAGGCACGTATGGATGGGATTGAGAAATCTAGAATACCTCATAATTTAAGATAAATCTTGAACCTTTGATACATTGTATTTCAGGACAAGGGATCAGAATAATCATGTATTTTATCCAACATAGGAACAAAATTGCTCAATCAAATTCGAATGCGTGCGGAGCTCTAGCTCCAATAGAGCTAACATATGACTAGCTCCAAAAATTCTAGGAGGTAGAGTTTCACCAAATTGGTTGAATTGTGATTGAGTGTTACAAATAAATTGTAAGAGCACATCTAAGAGTTTTTTTTTAAAAAAAACTCAGCTTTTAAATCATCAGTTAGAGAGCCATTTGAATACAAATCGTTCTTTATATCTTTTCACCATCCAACAGCTACTTGGTATCTTGTGCGTAGGATCAATCCGTTCTTCATCTTTGGTTAGAGAAAATCTAGAATAGAGGATGACAATATTTGGAGATCTAACTAAAGAAACTGTTGGAGAACATTTTTTCACTAAAATCTATGTTTCTATTAAAGAAATAATATAAAGACTCTTGGAGATGCTCTAGAGATAAACATATTATTTCCTTGTAATTTGAAAGTTTGATTAATCCATTGTTAGAAGATGTGGCCGCTAAAATGGTTCAATAAAAGGTATGAACCAACAAAGAAGACTTTTTCTGGATAAAGTTTGGCTTTGCATTAGATAAGATGTACTTTTTTCCATGCATTAGATAAGACGTTGAACTTTCGCATCAAAGGAAATGGCAAAGGTTAGGATACTTGTTTGGAGAGAGGGGGGTTAGGGCTGTGTTACTTTGAACACAATGGACAAAGAAGGCACACACATCATTTTTGCTAAATAATCAAATATGCCGCTCCAAACTTTATGGGATGCCTTTTGCTTTGAGGTATTTAATCCTCAGTTTTTTTATTGTTACTGTAGTTGCAACATTTTGCTATCTATTTTGTTGCTTCAAGTGAGGTTATCTTATCTCAATGAAACCAAACCTAGTATTTCACCAAAAGCTGATAAAGAATTCCATCTGAACAATTAGAGGAGCTTAGTATATCCTTTTAGGAAGCCTCAAATGACCATAGAATTAGATCAAATCTATCCTTAGAAAATAATGATTCTTCCTAACAAGAAAAGGAAGTTATGCTATAGTTCAGTTACAAGTATTTTCATGGTTGATTTAGTTTGCTCCCTTGATTGACCTATCCCAGTTTTCCCATGCTCATATTTGTTTGCTTTATTACACTTATTAACGAGTGAGCCTTAGCATTTAGTTGTCTCTAGAATTAAACTAAATTTGTATTTTTAAAAACTTGAGTGACAAACCATTAAATTTGTACAGCAATGGACCAGGAGTTGGAGGCGTATTTGTGCTAACCAATTACTTTTTGTTGTGTACGTACAGCGTTTGACTGTTCGACTTGTTGTATGGCACCTTTATTTAGAAAATCACCATTTTGATTTTGTCCAACATGTTGTATGGTACGTTTGAGATATTTCTTTAACGAATTCTAAAAAAAAAAATTGTTGATTCCAGTCCATAATTAGATTTCTCTCTTGCCCAGACAGCTCGAGCGATTTCTCCCCTTTTCTTTCAGATAATATTATTTGTAATAATACAAAGTAGGGAATATTATAGAGAGCAAAAGGGTGAGGACCAGGAAGACAAATGGACAAGGAGAAAAGTTGGATCAAATCTAGCCAACCAATCCTGATATCCACAGCCTCTTTCTCCATTGGACCAGAACTGTCCCCAACGAAAACCAGAAACACCAACTGCAAGAGCACCAACACCAAACAAAAAACGTAGTCAAATTGCACATCAGAAATACATATACAGAGAAGAAAAGGAGGAAAAAACACACTACAGCTCGTGCGCCCACTCCTCATCCTCCACTGTTCTTGGGAATCTTTGGGAGGAAGAAAGCAGTGGGTCTCAGATCACCACCCATTCCTGGCTTCATGGTCCTGGCTTCATGGCTTCCTGACGTCCTCTCCTCTTGATCCAAGAACGCTGGGGGTTTCTTGGAAGGAAGCTTCTTGGATTGGTCGGCCACCATGTCGGTCTCGTCCTCGTCCCTGTGCGGCGGGGACCCGGCGATGAGGAGCGTGGTGTGGTTCCGGAGGGACCTCAGGGTGGAGGACAACCCGGCGCTTGCGGCGGCGGCGCGTGCCGGTGGGGAGGTAGTGCCGGCGTACGTCTGGTCGCCAGAGGAAGAGGGCCCTTACTACCCCGGCCGTGTGTCCCGGTGGTGGATCAGCCAGAGCCTGAAGCACCTGGACGCCTCGCTCCGCCGCCTAGGGGCAGGAAAGCTCGTCACGCGGAGGTCGGCCGACGCCGTCGTCGCGCTGCTCCAGCTGGTCCGCGACACCGGCGCCACACACGTCTACTTCAATCATCTATACGGTTTGTTCCACGTTCCACCCAGTAGTGGGATATGTCTGTCTTAGTTCAGCTTTTTTTTCTAGGAAAAAGTTATTTTTATATTGTTAGTTCTTTTTATATTGTTATTACTCAGCGGTTGTGTCCAGGATTCCCCTCCTTGGTATGCTGTTCATGCTTCAAGATTAATTCTTGAACGGCTTCTATAGATAAAACAAATCGATTGCAATTTTATTTTCTTTTTGTTTCACTATTCATCTGATTTGTTCCATGTCGAGAAGATCTTTATATTATTGAGGGTAGTACTTGATATAGTAGTTTTAGTAACTCAACATATCAACTGCTTCCCATTTGAGCAAGAACCCTGGTCTCAAGTCTTGAGTCTTGACAAACCTCCACTTGTCAACTGAGTAAAATCCCAGCATTAAGTCACAAAAGTTCTTTGCTTCCCTAGTTCCCTAACCATCCCAATGAGGTACAAATTCCACATATAGTCGTACTGTAGTACTTCAGTTTTCACTCCATTAATTGCTTGTCCTGGTACTAAGAGAACATGTTTTAGGCCTTTGAGACCATCTCATCTTAGATCTTACTCAATCACTGTGTCACCTTCTTTTTCAGACCCGATCTCACTAGTCAGGGATCACCGGTTGAAGGAGATGCTGACGGCTGAGGGCATCGTTGTGCAATCTTTCAATGCGGATTTGCTGTATGAGCCATGGGAAGTTGTTGATGATGAAGGGCAACCATTCAACATGTTCGCCCGTTCTGGAACAGGTGCCTCAGCATGCCGTATGACCCCCCTGCACCACTTCTGCCCCCGAAGAAGATCAATTCAGGTGCTTGGAGAACTGAGTTTAAATTTTCTAGCTTCTACTTGTACAGATAGCTTACTGACCACAGATTGTTTTTTACTTCCAATGCATCATGCACTGTATATTTTGCAACAAGAATACAAGCAGCTAAAGAAGATTACACACAATTAAAATGATGAGTTATCTGTGTTTATCTTCTGCAAACAGTGTAACATAATTTATCCTTGTTCAATTACTAGTAGTCATTTAGCTCTGCAGCTGGTTGAACAGTTAACCATAGTATCATAAGCATTGTGCTTGTGCTACAAGTTGATGTTGAATTAGCTCTTGAGTTGATTGGTTGAAATTTTGAACAGGTGACTTATCGATGTGTCCGTCGGAAGATCTGATCTTTGAGGATGAATCAGAGAGGGGAAGCAACGCTCTTCTGGCCCGAGCATGGACGCCAGGGTGGCAGAACGCAGACAAGGCGCTAACAGCCTTCCTCAATGGTCCATTGGCTGACTACTCGGTGAACCGCAAGAAGGCTGATAGTACGAGCACATCCCTACTCTCACCACACCTGCATTTCGGTGAGCTTAGTGTGCGCAAGGTTTTCCACCTAGTTCGTATGAAGCAGCTTGTGTGGAGTAATGAGGGCAACCACGCTGCTGAGGAGAGCTGCACCTTGTTTCTCCGTTCCATTGGTCTGCGGGAGTACTCTCGGTACCTGAGCTTCAATCACCCAAGCAGCCATGAGAGGCCCCTCTTGGCGCACCTCAGGTTTTTCCCCTGGGTGGTCAATGAGAGCTACTTTAAGATTTGGAGGCAGGGAAGAACTGGATACCCGCTCGTTGATGCTGGCATGAGGGAACTGTGGGCGACAGGATGGTTGCATGACCGGATACGTGTGGTGGTTTCAAGCTTCTTTGTCAAGGTGCTTCAACTTCCATGGCGATGGGGTATGAAGTACTTTTGGGACACATTACTGGATGCTGATCTTGAAAGCGATGCACTGGGCTGGCAGTACATCACTGGCTCTCTTCCTGATAGTCGAGAGCTTGACTGCATCGACAACCCCCAGGTGAGTGCAGCTTTTAATTTCTGAATAAATCAGGCCACTTAGTAACGATAAATAATATTGAATACTGATGCATTGTCATGGCAATCAATTCTTCAATGCCAGTTTGAAGGCTACAAGTTCGACCCACATGGGGAGTATGTCCGACGGTGGATTCCTGAGCTTGCAAGGCTACCGACAGAATGGATACATCATCCATGGGATGCACCTGTTTCCGTGCTGCAAGCTGCAGGAATTGAGTTGGGCTCCAACTATCCTCTCCCCATAGTTGAGCTAGACGCTGCCAAAGCCAGACTGCAAGAAGCCCTATCAGAAATGTGGCAGCTGGAGGCAGCATCAAGGGCCGCCATGAACAATGGAATGGAGGAAGGCCTTGGCGATTCCTCGGAGGTTCCGTTTCCTGAAGAATTGCAGATGGAAGTCGATCGGCAGCCAGCCCAGGCAACAGCCAATGTGCCGATGACTGCTCGGAGGCGTGAGGATCAGATGGTGCCTACCATGACCTCTTCACTGAACAGAGCTGAAACAGAGGTTTCCGCCGATCTAGGGAACAGTGAGGACACTAGGGCACAGGTTCCGTTTAATGCACATTTCCATCCCCGAGTTGAGAGGGAAGACACGATCCAAAATACTGAAGGCCCTACACTTAGAATCAATGGCATTCACCAGCACAACATCTTTCAGCAACCTCAGAATCATAGGCGAGAAGCTCTTGCTCCATCAGTGTCGGAGGCTTCAAGTAGCTGGACCGGTAGAGAGGGTGCTGTGGTCCCAGTTTGGTCACCACCTGCAGCATCAGGCCATTCAGAAACTTTTGCTGCTGATGAAGCTGACGTTTCTAGTAGGAGTTATTTGGATAGGCATCCACAGTCGCATCGGTTGATGAACTGGAGTCAACTATCACAGTCATTGTGAGTTCAGATGCACGGTAACCCATTTGTTCTCACTTAGTTGTGTTGTTGTTGCACTAGCATTGCAATTTGTAGCTTACCATGATAGCAGCATGATTAATAATTTAATATATTATTACTTAACCACAACAAGTGTCTAAAAGATGATGCTTTGTACTTGGCGCAGAAGGCTACAATAATTTAAATAAACCAGGATGGTTATATAAATTTATCAAAGGCCTAAAGTAGCAGAAATGACATCTAATATCTGATGAAACTTGAACTGCAGGACAACAGGCTGGGAAGTGGAAAATTCTGTGCAGCCAAACTTAATGGGTTAGGGTTTTCCGAACATGGAATTCATATGTAGATTGTCTACTCAACTGCTCATCTATAGTCTGATGGGATGGTAACCAGGCAGCTTTTCCTGGTGGTGATTATAGTTGTGTAAATCTCATCTTCTAGAACGTGTGTGATCGATGTAGTGTGGTTGGCTTTAAAAGTCACTATTATTGATCAGACAACAAAGGTTTTTCGTATTTTGAGCCTTTTTTTTTTGAGGTATGTGATGTATGTAACTGTACATTCCCTTGTGTTTCTCAGTTAACCATTGTTAGTTTCATTCCTGCGTCTTGTATAGTTGTATTCCTGTTTCACGTTTTGCCGGAGTTGTGGAGTAACTTGCTCCACGGCTCCACCCTTTGCAGCCATGTTCTCGTTCCATTCCCGAACAGGAACTTGGGGTATTATTTTATTCGTGGGAAAAGGAAAGTTCCCGTTCTCGGAACGCAGACGTTCCCGGAATGTGGAACGAGAGCCATTTTCCTGTTCCCAGGCTGCTACTCCGCCCTAGGGATTTGGAGCGTTATTATGGCTCTAAGAGACAGGATGGTTATGATTAGGTGCTGCTTAGCATGGCTTCGTTTCTTACTAGACTGGGCGGAGGACCAGTATGGCTTCACCGGCTTCTAGTTTATTTGGAGAGGAGAACAAAAAAAACAGCTTATCATTACAGTGCATGGAGAAGCTAGAGCCATCAGTAAGCTCTATCAAACAGGGTGACGCATTGTTAGTTTTGGCTAGGACTGCTGCTAAACCACAACTTGCAGGAAGGGGATTGACTGGCTCTGTATCCGACCATATAGGCTCCTTAGACGCAGAGGCTGGAGGGCAGCCATGGCTGCTCACAAAAAAGAGTGCATGCTTTGCTCTCCTACTCGTCTTGACAACGCTCAAATTGATCGCGAGTCAAACTGTTTCTAGGAGCATCTTGGCAGTTGTTGGAACATCACGACACGACACGACCGGCCTACCATGATTGCTTGAACACTTGAACACATCAACTTGATAATGAAAGGGAAAGAAAGATGATATACTTCCAATGACCGAGTACTACTGATTGCTGAACAAGGAAACGTCATCGTCGCCGTAGCACTGTAGCAGCCATGATTAACCCGGTGTTACCGGTGTGATGATGAGCCGAGGACGAGCTGGCCTCACCTGAGCCTTGAGATGCATATGCCTGATGATGCCCCGTTGGGGCAACGCCAACGGAGAGGCCAGACGGCACCGGCTGGCTGACCGGTGACCGCGCCCCGTCGCAGCGATGAGCGGGATCGTTGACAGTGAGCGCCCAGAGCTACCGCCACGTCATGATGCTCTACAGTTGCCGTCCTGCCCTCGTCAGCGTTTACTGAAGATATGCTAGTATGCAACGGCAGGCAATCAACAATGGGCGCGAATGCTACGGCAGGCAATCAACAATGGGCGCGAATGCTACAGCTCGTCTTGGCTGGTCACTCTCGCTACAGAGGATTGGCTGATCACTCTCGCGCTAGAGGATTGGTTGGTCACTATCGAGGCCAGCGCCACTGGCCTGCGTTGAGACTCATGTGCCGCAACAATGAAAACTTCCTGCCGACAATGAAACTTCCTGCCGGTGGCTCTGCTGCAAACAGCACGGCGCGGCTGACGACGACGGGCTGCTGGGAAACGGGGCGCGCTCAGCTTGCCAGCACTGCTCCCGCAGGGATTCGTCAGTCCAGGTCCAGCAGTATTGGGAGGAGAACCACAGAATCAAAACACATAAACACTACTACTATCTGGCATCACTAGTCACCACACGCTCACACCTCACTCGAATCTAGAATTCTAGATGCATGTTTCAGCACGTTGACGACATTAAACAGAATTTTTTTTCAAAGAAACATTAAACAGACTTTCACAGGAGCAAAGGAGTATTATTGTTCATTGGAGGCTCATAGCAGAAAATACAGCTACATGAATCCACTGCGCACATCTACATGAATCCACTGCACACTAAACTGAAAAGGAGAAATTAAACATGCTGCACGATTCCAGCGCCTACATGGATCAGAACTGGAAAATGCATACAAAGTTATGAACTAGAATTGATGTACAGTGTGCCCAATAGTAAAGTTCCACTCTTTAACAAAAGATGTCAGCCCTGAGAAGAAACTGGTCAGGCGAACTTAAAAATTACACCTTATTTCATCGTTGGGAGCTAGATTCCATTATCCCCTGTACACTGAAACCACCCAAAATCTGGCGTCCTCACCTCATACAACCTCTTCGTTTTCCATGGAGGTAATGAAATAGTAGCTGTGTAGGTACAAGAGTGAACTTGCAAGCTCCAAAGAGGAAAAAGGAGAAAAGGAACAGGGAAGGTGAATAAACCCATCTAACTCTTCCCACCAAGCCCCTCGTAAAACAAGATATACCCATGGTCTGTGTTGCCTGAGTATTCATGTGAGGAACCGAAGAATGTTTGTAGGGTCTGCTCTTCAACCATCTCGACGTTTTCGTCGTCGAAGAACAACCAGTGGTTGTGGCTTTTGACAAGGCTTACATAATGCCCATGGTTGGGGCCACTTCCGACATGGACCACGACAGCAAAGAGGGAGTACTCAGTGTCTACATCGTCAGATGTATTACTGAGCTTCAGTTCCATGGGGAATACAACCCGGTATGAAAGCTTCTTATACCGGCCAAGCTGCTCAATGTACTTGAAACGCTTTAGATGGATCACCAATATGTGGGGAGCCTTCTTGATCTTCATTCTCTTCTGTGCTTCTTGCAAACTAGAATGCGACCAAATAATGGAGTTCAGCAGTAACAAAGAACTAAAGTCAAGATGATGGTCCCTTCCATAAGGTAGCTACAGCATGATATTTTTCAAAAACTACAGCATAAATTGGGTCCAACAACTGTATGAGGGAACCAATGTTACTAAGGGGTCAGGGCTCTATATGCTGTCAGGGAGATCTACCAAAACAAAGTGCCCCCACAAGGTAGGATGACAATGAAAAGTAAAATTGACATACTAATTCTAAAGCAAAGACTGCTGATGACAAATAAATACAGCACAAGGGAAACATGGTATAGTTACCTGCAGCATTTGTCACAGAAGAATTTATCCTCTGCATTTAAAGTCTCTGTAGAACAGAAATTTTTCAGGCAGCTTGTGATAGAACTGTTTTGTTCAATGTCAACACTAAGATCAAGAAATGTTTCATCCCTTGCAGTTACTGTTTCACATCTTAAGCATCTTGTTTCATTGGTCAATATGCCCTGCAAAGTTTGCATGCATGTAAAGATGATGGTAACTTACATCTAGAAGAAAAGATAAAAAAAAACACAAGGCACTTTTCAATTAGTTCAGTCACCTGGAAATTTTTATGGACCAGAGTAACTGGTGGTTCTTTTTTAACTCCATTGGCCAAAGGTTGAACTGGGCCATTTGGAGCTTTTTCAGGAGATGATGATTGGGGCGAGTCCTTGGCAGCACTTGACTCTTTTTCCAGAATATCAACAAGTTCATTCAAAAGAAAATTTAAGAACTCGTGTGCATCCTACAAAGAACCATGGAGAAATATTTTAGTCAAGAGAAGTGGCTATTTTGGAGCTACCATAAAAACTAATTCATTACTGAAATGACTGCTTTTGAAGTACCATAATAATAGCAGAGATTTCTACAATAGCAGAGAAATGTGGGCATATCGCACGTGAGAACACATGCAGCACTACACTACAATAACTCATATCCATTACTTAAAGCAAAAGTAAATATTGCTGTAAAGTTTGTTACTGTGTCAATCCAACACAGTGAGACTACCATACTACAGCAGATCAGATGAAATACCTATAACATGGTGCGAATTACCTGGTGCATGTAGCTGCGAAACAATTCATTCTGTTTCTTCACTCTCTGAACAAAACGTTTTGGAGCAATAACACCAGTCTTTTTCTTTGCTTGGCTTATCTACATGATACACAATGAACACCTCTTAATTCATGTCTTCATTCTTTATGGAGGAAAATAGTAACATCATGCAGATTGCAGAAGTTTCATGTGACATACAAAACACTATGTAGTAACACTGATACACAAGGATGAAGTGAAACAATGCATTGACAACAAAGATGTCAAGTCAAAGATCTTTACCATACAAATTTAAATGACATCAGGATCATATTAAGTGCAATGTTAACAAGTCATCCGACATTCCGACTAATTGTGATTAGCCAGGCTGGTCGGTGCCATAGCAATCAGTTGTGCACGATTAGTCAGGCTCATCAGTGCCATGGCAACTAGGATTAGACGATTTGATGTCAGGTAATTAACAGTATAACAGTACCCATTACCTTAAGCAAGTTGTACAAGAACCAATTGCAAAGCAAGAGGCAGTATAATAAATATTTTATAGCCACTAGCACAGAGCTCACATTAAGTATGACTAAGCATGAGATTCATTAGTCAAATGGCAGTGGTGATGCTATCCAAGCATGCCACATTTGCATGCAAGATGCATCCATGAGTGGTTGCACGAAATTCAACATATGCACAAGTGATACGCCTATAGCAAAATCAACACTAACACGGGGGGGGGGGGGGGGTGGCGTCAACTCTTAAGATAAACAACTAAAAAAGATGATTTAGTAGAATACGGGTTTTCAGTTTATATGAGTATAACTATTATCTCACTTTAAGCCCAACACCTAAATATATTGAACAGCATAAGGAACAAGGAGTGCCAATAAAAGAACTACATATCCATCCATGAATGGACCTCTATTGACAGTGTTATCCAAAGAAAGCTATACACATACAGCTAGGATACTGCACATGTTAGAACTTCAATGCAGCTAAAAAAAGTTAATAAGCAGGAATGCAGCATATATCCTATCAGGAAAGGGCCAAACAATTGGAGATTTTGAAATTCTTAATATGTTAAAGCCAAAAAGGTATCTGCCAATAACAAGAATTAATTAAATATATATAGAAAATGAGAAGGATTTATTTCATTTACAGTGTCAAGCGGTACACTCTACATGACTATCGTCATCTCAAAGCAACACAAAATACACGTTCTTTGTACAATGTACACTTGTAACCCATGAAATCATCGTTTGTACCTCTAGTCTAAGTAATACCCAAAAAATTAAAAAATTACCAAGAAATTGCGACACTCTAGAATCATCATTTATATCATTTGGTATAATCCTATCCACACGTTACCTGCATAAAAAGGTCGGCCAAACAAGTCAAAAGATTTTCCTCAGCGTCACCTGGAGTTTTGTTATTTGCATAATATTCCAGTAACTGCTCCCTGAATGGAATGCAAAAATAAAGTGCCTGAAACAAGAGTATCAGTGTCAGATTAATGTAAAAAAATGCATTTGACAGAAATTATATCCTACTAAATACTATTTTGCACTGAGCTAGTGTATGAGAAGTAGTAAGAGTTGACCATAGACAAAGTTATGATACACTGATCTACCTGGTCTTTGGATCATCTAAAGACGGCAATTGCAAATTGTGATACACATTAAACATCATCTTAGATTTTACGCTGAACACAGAACACAATGATATGCTGGTGCAGCAGGAGAATTTGGGAAAGGGTACACAGCAAATGGGAAAACAATAGGATTGGTTGCTATTGGCTTTCTTATCTTAGATTTTACGCTGAACACAGAACACAATGATATGCTGGTGCAGCAGGAGAATTTGGGAAAGGGTACACAGCAAATGGGAAAACAATAGGATTGGTTGCTATTGGCTTTCTTCATGTAGTGAACAGATAATGATTGCTGATAACTCGGAAGCAAAACATCATATCCAATGGTGCTAACTCCATGGCAATAATTTGTTAGTTATCACAAGCCTAGTTAGTTGCTGCAATGTACTGTTAAACTACAGAAGAACAAAACTTAAAACCTAATTGGTTCATTGATTTCACTGCTAGCTCCAGACAGCAAGCAATTTGCTAAAATTTATCCAATTAAAAGACAACAGGAAACCCACTAACTCAAGGATATCTCATACTACTTACATGCAAAATATCAATCGAAAAACAACAGAGCCTTTTAGTAACAAACAAGTTGGGGACTTGGGGTAGGCTACTTGCAAATTATCAACATAAAAAAACACTTTCACCAAAGACAAATTGGTGTATGTTCAGGAACCGAAGCAAAGAATGCAAATATTCTAAAGTGGACAAAGATAGTGAACTGCATATAGCTGCCTACCTCAGCACCTAATACTTGTATTAAGAAAGAAAAATTGCTCTCATACAACATAATGGAAGAAAATTCTCTCACACACCATAACACTCCTTCCTACTGGATTTGCTTTACCACTCCTTACTTTCACCTTTTCCTCCAACGTACCACATTCCACTATGGATTGAAGATCAACACGACAGATTAGATCCAAAATCCCATCAACACTGCCTTCATCTCTCCCCGTCTTTCCCAACACTTCTCCTGCGTGGAGCATTTATCCTTCTCGCCCCACGTCAGTGTCACATCCCAACACCAATGGCTCCCAACCAGATCCACGCCTCCTGCAGCCACCACTGCCAAATCTGGCCACCCCCAATGAAGCCACAGCCACATACAGTGGAAGGGTGGAAGCTTGAACCAGCAGCCACAGTATGGCCCTTCACAATGTGCTGTACTCTGACTCCTTGGAACACTTGAATTGATGAGTTGCTGTGGTGTGGCAGTGGAGGGGAGTGACAAAAGGTGCGGCAAAAGATATGGGAAGTGGTATTTTGCAAAAAAGTTATGTGAGTGGTACACAGGTAATTTGTTCACTAAGAAAAGGAAACCCTGTGAATTACTGGCTACCTAATACTCCTATGCTATAAGAAAATGTAGACAGATTTTCAAAATAAATTTTTGATTAAATGAGTAGCCCACATATTCCAGCCTAGGTATTCAAGTCACTCTTCTAGAATGACAACTTGGTGCAAATGGCTTGGGTTATGCACAAGGAGATCTAGACCAAAGGTACATTTAAATAAACAAGGCAAGTGAATCACGGTAAGTCAGAAGCAATTAATTCCCAGTGGCAGGATTTCAACTACTACTCCGTTCCATTATACGCAGCGCCAGAGCGTTTTTGGTTTTGACTCTAATACCAGGCGAGCTGCAGTATCAAGGTACTCAAAACTGCTGAAACGTCACATGCATGCACAGAGAGGCAGAGGCCTATCACCAAAGCATTACATGCATGGGAACAGACGCAGATTATAGGAGTTAATACGTTTGCATGCAATTCTTGGTATCCGTAAATACCATTGTCACGCCAGGTAAAACGGAACGGAGGGAGTAAGGAACAAATACATGCAGGAGTTACCTAGATACCTCTAACTGCCAAGCAGTCTTTGCATGAAGATTCTAAATCTGTCAAAAAAACGTGGGAGAGATACACACCTCTTGTTAAATATTTCAGTTACATGTCACAACCAGATTAAAATCTTCAAACCTATGGATTCTAGAGCTATCATATAAATGGGTGGTCCTGAGATGAAAGAGGATTGCGCTTATGTCCCAACTACATGTATTGTACCTACTGGTTGTAGTCTGTAAGTATGTTACAATAACAAGTGTTCAAAATGATGAATATCTCTGTGTTTTTAACTTCTTGTATACCTCATTAGGCTATGAAGCTAATAATGGTGGTACCGAGCTAGCATAACCAAAAATTCATATGGCAGGCAACCCAGAACAGTTTGGACCCACATTACAAAAGGACTTCTCATATCAGCACATATGTTACATTACAGTAGCACAATATTGAATGCATACAGTTTCGAGTGATTTTGTCAAATGATCCTAATCATATCAGCACACACATCACACTACAACAGCATATGCATATCTCGAATCAGGCGAGCAAGTGCTAGAACAGTATAATATCTAGCATATACACACCTACCACCTAAACCAAAAAAAGGGCACCAAACCAGGCCGTTTCACCACAGTATCGCACTTACCAGTATCAAGCCTATCATAACCAAGCATCATATCTACTAGCTGTTGGTTTCAGAGGCATGCACCCATACCTGAAGGACACTGTTGCAGTAGCAGGTGTTGCCGAAGTTCTCGAGGCCGAAGTAGCGCTCGCCTTCCGGGAACTGGTCTCCGAGGGCCTTCTCAAGCTTGGAGCCGCTGGCTCCCATGACCATCCACCGGTCCCACCACCCAGAGGCGGCGCCGGCGAGATACCGGAACCCTGACCCGAGCCCTGAGCGGCTCCTCTCGGCAGCCGACGAGGCCTCCACCGTGGGCGATCGCACCGGATTTGCCGTCCTAGGGTTTGGTGGCTCGCCGCGCGCGCGCGGCGGAGGGAGTGGGGAGGGATAGGAAGTGGCGGGAGGCCGATGCGAAACCCTAGGGGTTCCGATCCGAGTCGGCGAGCGCGGCGGAAGGAATCGCTGCTGCTGCTGCTAGCACTGGCGCTGCTGCTGCTTCCGTTGGGGATTTCTCGCCTTTTTCGCAGGCGATGAAACGGGAGGACTCGCTTGATTTAGATCGGCCTCGCCTTGGTGGTTCTTGCTGTTTGCCTGCTTCTGTTCGTGGACAAGCATTTCACTGGACCTGTGGGACCCGGGTCTATCTGTATTTCTTTACTCTCTTTCTACCGCAGATCTGAGCGGTTTTGTGGCTGCTGGGGACCTGTGGTCTTGGAATTCATCGTCATCCTACTACTCCTTCCATCCCTTCGCTTGTAGTACAGCTGATTAAAAATTACTTAAACTAGTTTAAAAAATTACTTACGTTAGTTCTAGTGCATACAAGAATTAATAGGTAGACTAAATTTTTGGATAACTCTTCGACTAGTTGTTAGTTAACTAGCTAGCTAATAAACTAAATTTTGGATAACTCTTCGTCTAGTTGTTAGTCAACTAACTATACTAACTTAAACTAATTTTTATCCTAACTAATAAGTAGCAATATGTATCAAACATGTTATAAATGAGGTTCTAACTTTTCAAGAAATCAAACCAGACCTCCACGTGAGAATGAATCTATTTTTATAATAATCTTTCTTAAAAATACAAATATTGCTTGGCATATTAATTTAAAATTCAAAAAAGCATAAATTTAAAATACAAAAAATGGCACAAATATCATATAGAGAGTACATCATGTCCGTGTCTGATTGTTACTGTCGGCAGCTATATAACCAACTTATAGGTGACTCCAAGGCCACCCACCATCTAGTCGCGTAGGCGGCGGTGGCGGCGTGCTAGGTGGGGAGTCGGGGCTTGTGGGCTTGGGGTGGTGCTGAGCAGGGTAGAGTATGGACAAAGAATCCAGAGGAACGCTTTCCACCAACATAGAGCACCATAACGATCTTGTTGCCAACACCATGGACCTGACGACAGAGATGGTGCCCAAGAGTTCGGCGTAAGCACAAGGATGACAGTATTCCAGCAGAGGAAGAAAGCAAAGGCTATGGGATTTAAATGGAGGAAGAAATTAGGTCTTTTTCTGTGCTTCCTTTTTTGCATAGCGCATTTATGAAAGGCTTCGGGCGAAGACAAGGATATCGCAGGGTGGAGGCACCGTTGGGGGCGTGTGCATGGGCGCAAGGTAGGTTATGGGGTCAATGATTTGCATGATATTGGATGATTTTGGCCTTTTGATAATCAATGTGTAAGAGAAAAATGTTTGATGAGAGATCTAGACCATTCATTTGTGCGAAGTTGGATTACTTTGATACATAAATTTGGGTTGACTTAAATTAGACGTGGCTATAGGGGTGGTTAGATGTGTGGATTTTTTTAGACATAAGGTATGTGGATTTAATAAAGGAGTTTTTGGTATGTTAGAGTGGGATAGAGGCTAGGCCACTACAAGATATAATACAAGTATTATCTATACAATATTGTCTCACACATGAAACTTCAAGTATTGGTTCTATTCCTAGTGGGTGGTATCCTAAGGATTAAGTATATGCCACATCGGACATTTTGTTAACATCTCAAAACAAATAACTAAGAAAGAGAAACAGAAGCAAGTATTTTTCATGGATATATAATCTAGGCATGGAAATGAACTATTGTAAACCACATATACATTTTGGGTCTATATAGATACGACTGCATAAATAATTAATTGATTTGTCTAAATTGCATGTCGTTGTCGTTGTTGCTTTGCTAGATATATGATTTTATTATTAGATATAATGTATATTTACATACTTAATAAAAGCTACCTACCAAGAAAAATTAGAATGACTTACAATTTAAAATGGCATAAGTATTTTTTTACGGAGGAAAAAAGACCCTGCTTATATAGAAAGCATAGTTTTCGATACAAACGCACACCAACACTGACTGGGTGTAACACCCCCGGTGTTACGTTAACCTAAACCTGCCATGTCATCATCATCATTGTATAAGCATTCATCATTAGAGAACATTAATGCAAATGACCAAAATGAGTTTATTTAATTCTAGGATTGTTTGCGCTTTTTCATATCTTATGTGTATCCCATTTAAATTTCACTTGCAACCTGATTATAAAGGTGATCAACTAAAAGCAACCTTGGTGTGTACAAGTGCTTGGCTAACCCTGACTTACACCCTAACTATGTTTTACAAGTCAAATGATGCAAAGGAAAGAACTCAAGTTGAATTTAAAATTCAAACTCCAACCCTAGCTAGGAATGACTAAGTGTTGGGATTTTTATTTCACTTTCAATTTCTCGGGAGCTAACCATAATTAATTTTCTAAATAAAAGTTGCTAACCATTGGCACTATTTCAAAGTATGAACTTTGTACTTTGAAACTATGCCATTGGTTGGTTTTTGAAAAGTTCCATAACATCATTAATTAATTGCCCAAAGTTTGAATTTGAAATTCCTTTTCAAAACTAAAATTTTCAAAAGCTTTTACCCCTTTTTTCAATTTCACCTCAAAATATTCAAAATTTGGGAAAACTCCAAAATACAGTTTGTGCATCTCTTTGAGCTCTACAACTTTGGTATATAAAGTTTTTCAAGTTTTTGAATAAAATTTTAAGTAATTTCAAAAGTTAGTTGAATTGGAAAATGCCCCTTTTTGAGTTTTAAACTTCAATTCAAAAATTATTTGATTTCATGAAAAACTTCCTAAATGAAAGTTGTAGATCTTGAGGAAAGGAAAAACTTTTATTTTTGGAGATTTTCATCTTTTATTCAAAATTCAAAAGTAATTTTGAAATCCTAAAAACTAGAATTTGAGCTCATTTTCAAATTTGATATGCAATTCAAAAATTATTTAGATTTGGACAAAACTTTCTTAATGAAAGTTGTAGAGCATAAAATTCTAAGCAATCTGTATTTTTTGAAAAATTTTGAGTTCAGTTCAAAATTTGGAAGTAATTTGAAAAGGGAGGAAGTGAGTTGGCACTGTGCTACAGTAACAAGGGGGGGACACCTTTCACCACGCCCATGCCGGGTACTGCTGCCGGCGCCGCCGTGGCCTTCTCGCGCCCTCACCGTCGATCCCGCGCTCCCAACCACCTGGCCGCCTTCGTGAAGCTCCCTGCCACCTCACTGACCCCTTTTTCCCTATAAAAGCCGAGCGCTGGTCATCGTCGTCGCCTTTCTTCTCCCCCACGCTCACCGCCCGGCAACTTTGCGTCGACGGCAAAATTCGCCTTCTCTGCTCCACGATCACGGCCACACTCTTGCACATCGTTTTACGCAAGTTTGTAGCGCACCCACCGAACCCACCTTCATCTTCTAGCATCGTCCGGAATCGCCGTATGCAGCTCCCCTCTTCTTCATCTCCGTGCCGCCGCCCCGCCCCACGCCGAACTCCCATCTCCGACCACGCCACCGCCCCCATCTTCTAGCGCACCGTGATCACGGTGAGCTCCTGCACGTGTTCATGTTGTTGGTTTGGTCGTAGTCGTGTCGCCGTCCGCCGTCGCCCGTTGCATCCCGTCGCCCGCCCGAGAACGCCGTGGTAGCTTCCATGCGTGCTCGGTGGTTGGCTAGGGTTGTATAGTACCTCGTCGTGATCAGTAGAGAGAGAGGGACACAGTGGTGTGGTTGGTTTCGATGGAGGAGTCACCGTCGGCAAGAACGGCCGGCAACCGCCGCCGTCGCCCCTGTGCCGGTGAGAAAAGAGAGGAGGGAGGAGAATCCGACAGATGGGGCCGGGCTATCGAGAGGAGGGAAGAGGGAGGGAGCTGCTTGCGCCAGGCAGCCGCTCTTGGGCCGGCCGGCGCCGCAAGCCGCTCGGGCTGCATAGTGAGCCCGGGAAGGAGAGGGAAATGCTTTTCCTTTTTTTCTTTATTTATTTCCAAAACCAGTTTTCATCTTTTTTGTTAGAATTTATTTTGGGCAGATAAAATGTGACAAAAATATGTGTGTGCTCCTTGAGTAATGCTCTGTCTAGGAAAAATACTAACTCTGTGTTTCCTATAAATTTTATTTGTGCAATAAATTGCTCTTTTAATTAATAAATGCCACTTCAATGATTTTTAATAATTAAAATATAACTTCAAAAATCATGAAATTTGTTTTGTGTGTTAATTAGATGATGATAATCTTAATTATAAAGTTTGATCATGTTTTGATTAAGTTTTGTATTATGCTTAATTAAAACCCTAGTTAATTAGTGTTAATTAATTAATCCTTTAGCTAATTAGGGTTTAATTAATCTTTAATTAGGTTTAATTAGTGGCTTTCAACAACTGTAAAAATGGTTAATAAATTAGTAATCACCTTTAATCACTATTAGGGTTGCCTGATTTTGGGATTGAGTGATGACCCTAGGTCATTAACCTTAATGACCTTCGGCATTTTTATGTTGATTGCGTATCGTTAGTCCGTCATCGTCGACGCTAGCTATACCTTCTTAGTGCAACTATACCGTGAAGGAAAGTTGTACTCAAGATAGGTTGAAAATCGTTGCATCATTATCGCATGTTCTTTTATTCACCGCATCGTAATCATGCATCTCAATCGTGTAGTTGATCCGACTCCCGTCTCCGAGGAAGGTTATCGGTGTGAGAAGGTTGGTTCTCGATCTCGGCGGTGTCATCACCGCACCTAACTTCGTCGAGCCCCAAGGCAAGCCCCTGATGCATTCGGACCTTTCCTTGTATTTCTCAAAATCTTTTTATATTGTATGTTGATGATGTGATGCATTAGGTAACAGGAGTTGTGTGGTATCCTAATTTGATGCATTTACCGTACCTTGATATATACCTTGGATACCTGTTTTGATTTCGAAAATGCTAGTGTATGCTTAGCCCCGCAAATAGCAAAGGCTTTACTGAAAATGTTTTTAAAGATGTGATAACAAAATCCCGTTGAGGGCAATTATGAAAACCCGATGTTACTTGTTGGTATCCCTTCACTTTGATCGGGTCAAGAGTACGCAACAAGAGCATGATGATGAGTAAATCGAGACCGGGTGGAGTGACTTGCACCGGGGAGGGGCTAGTGCCCCGGTGTAGTGTCGCCCACTTGTGAGTCGGTTAAGCAATCGCTCGTTGCCTTGGCCCTTGGATCATGAGGTTATTGGATAGTACTAGTCGCATGCTAATGGCGGTAAGCTCCCTTGTATGATCCATGCGAGAACGGACAACCCAGACGAGAAGTAGCGTGTACCCATTCTACGAGTGCACCCGTTTACCGACGGTTGTGACCGACGGCGTAGGAAGGTGGGGTACTGTACTCTCGTAGCTAGGACCCGCTTCGTCCGGAGAAATACAAGCGTGAGTTGATGTATGTGAGATGTTCGGCCCCGCATACATCGTGTGGCTAGGAAGCCCCAGCTGGGTATATGAAGCGATTCGAATCGTCGTTGCTCCACGATATGGGAGACTTGATCCTCGTACCAGCATCGTAGTAATAATGGAAGTGGATGATGGAAAGTTTTGAATCCGATACATGGTTGACAAGTGATTGATATAGTAAAGTAAGGATTGGCTTAGTCTCTTTTTGCAAAGGTGTCATTTGATCTTGCTAAAGCCTTACCTTGATTCCTATTAGCCAGCATTCCTGAGTCTTCTCCCCAATTTTTGGTCGGGTAAGTCTTGCGGAGTACTTTTGTACTCAGGGTTTGTTTGACCCCTGTTGCAGGTGATGACTAATGAAGCTAACTCGGTCATACCAGTGGGCTTGGCATAATCGAATATCTTCCTTCTGCAAAGTTCTCTTCTTGATTCCGCAAACTCAGTTAAGTCTCTTTTAATCAAACTCTGATTAAGTGTTATAATATTTTTGTAAATCTTCCGCTACTCTATTGTATTTGAATAAAATGATTGTAATATTGCAAGTTCTTTGTAAGAAGTTGATCCCGGAGGATCGTGGTGTCATCGGGGGTTTCACCCGACAGAACGTTCTAGGTTATATGGTGCTCAAGTACGGCTGACAGAGATCTTAGGGACGATTGTCGTGTGCTTGTGGGCCATAAAATTTGGAAGGTTCTCGCCACACTTGGGGTTACCGCTACCACAAGTAGCAAGATAAAACATTCTAGACGAAAAACAACCGTAAAAAACAGCAAAAAGAACGACTACGACCACCAAATCGACGACCCCTTCTACTTCCAAATGATTTCAGGCGATCCCAGAATGTCCGCAATCACTGTTCAACTTTTCTACACTTGCATCAACAAATCTTGCATCTTGGGTCTTGAGTAGTATGCGCCATCTTTGAATGAGTTTGGAAAATTTTTGCGAAAAGATGTCATACGAAGAATCAGAAATCTTTTCTCTATGCACATTTTATTTCGAACAGTCCATAGTCCCCATAAAACTATCACAAACATGAACAATTTCACATGATAATCCCTGCACCCCAAAGTTAACCAATTTTCAAAGAAGTCATTTAAACTTCGGGGACATCGTTCCCAACCCCAAAGCTTCCTTCACACAATACCAAATCACCCCTGGAAATATGACAATCAAAGAAGATGTGGTCACCTGTCTCCTCCACTCCACATAAACAAAGCATTTTCCATTCCCCTTCCAATCTCTCTTCTTTAAATTTACCCCAGTTTAAAGTTTGTCTTGGACAAAGAAGCCAAAAAACACTTTCGTTTATTTGGTAGCTTGCCCTTCCATAATTTTTTTCATTCTTCTATTGATTACACCTCTAGAAACCAGTCTTCTATACATGGATCGAGTAGTATAGTTCCTAGACTTCTCTAAAATCCAGCAGAAACAATCAGATTCATTGTTGAGGCTGTAACAATCTAACATTTTGACAAGCCTCTCCCATTCAGAGAAGTCAAATTCCCCCAATGGTCGCCTAAATTCTATCCTCCAACCATCCCCCCCCAAATCAATCACTGACCAAACAATTCTTATCAATACACAAATCATAAAGAGATGGAAATTCAAGTTTCAGAGGTATATTGTCAACCCAGACCTCTTCCCAGAATCTGCAGTTTTGACCATTGTTAACTTTTGTTTTGCAACCCCACTTCAATTTGTCTCTAGTATTAATCACGCCCTTCCAGAACTGGGAACCCACCCCAACTCTAGATTGCCAGAAGGACCCCTGCCTAAGGTATTTCTTTTTCAAAAACTGACAGCATAAGTCCTCCTTATCATCTTTTAGAATCCTCCATCCCCATTTGGCAACTAAGATTCGTTCATAATTCTTATTTCCATAATCCCCAGACCTCCCATGTCTTTAGGAATACACATATCTAGCCATTTAACCATATGATATCTAAATTTGTTACCACCCCCTTGCCAAAATTTTTTGGCTCTGATAGAGTCCATTTGCTGATGTGTTAACTCTCGAAACAGATACACTCCCATAGTATAGATTGGAATGCTACCTAGGGAAGAGTTAGTTAGGACCAATCTCCCTCCTGATGTCAGATTGTTCCCCTTCCATGGTTGAAGTTTTTTCCTAATCTTCTCCGGTATCCTCCTCATGACTTGGGTTCCTAAGTGTTTATGAGATACAGGGATCCCTAGATGGCATAAGTATTATACTATGCATTGTAAGGGATATAATCACTCTCAATCCTTGTCCCCCCCTAATCCCTCCAAAGATCATTTTTCATGGAATAAAACGAGCAAGCCCGTCTCTTATTTGGAAAGCACCACGTAGATCAAAATTACAAAATACTTTCTCGTTCCAAATTATAAGTCGTTTTGATTTTTTTGGTTCATCCATTTTGTTATGTATCTAGATATAATAATGTGCCTAGACACATAGCAAAATGGATGTACTAAAAAAAATCAAAGCGACTTATAATTTGGAACGAAGGGAGTAGATAAGTTTCTTTAACATATAGTCTTAATTTAGATCATCACAATATTAAAAAATCCACCAAGTTTAAAGGTTACCGTTCTCATGCAAGAATTTCCCATACGTTCAAAACTTGCTCGTTTTGTTTCAAGTATATAGCTTGGTAAAATTACGTCTCTTGGGTAAATCTGCCACACGGGAGCGTATGAGTGTACATGTCCTTTCGTACACCTAAATATACATCATCTAGCATGCAATTCTTAGAAAATAGAGTGTTCTAATGATTTAGACTTTTTCATGAGACATTGAAGTGTTGATACTCTTCAATGGTTATAGTCAGAGCATGTAGAGCATTTTGAGCCCATATTTTTTTTTCTATTGAGCAGCAAAATATTCTTAATTCACACAATAAATATGTTTGAGGTTGTTCACTTGAAAATTGCCACATGTCAAAGACAAAATTATTTCTAGTTAATGAGAAAAGTTTTGTAGGCTTACAAGGAAAAAATATAGTTTCATGAAGTTGTTAAAAGAATTTAAAAGTATTAACAATTCAATAATTTTTTATTGATCAAAAAAAATATTACTAGTTCACGTGAATTGTTATCGCACATTTAGGACAAATATATTCTAGATTCACTTGAAAATTGTCACATGTTGAAGACAAAATTATATAGTTCATGAGAAAAGTTTTATAGCCTTAAGAGGAAAAAAATATTATAGGTTTGTGAAGTTGTTCCATGTTCAATTAAAAAGGGTTAAATCTTCAATGAAAGAATGTTCAAATTTAACAAATATAAAAATATACCATTTGTGTAATGAATGTACTAATAAATATTATTATTTATTTGTGTTATTTTTATTTTATAAACCAAAATGTTTCAATAACCATTGGCCGTCCCACAGAAAGAACAAAGAAGGAAAATAGAAATAAAAAGAAAAGAAAGAAATTCAAAAAAAGAGAAATTACAAAAAAAGTAAAAAAACGGCCCAGGAGAAGGCCCGCGTGCTGGCGCTCCGCCTGGGCCGAACAACCCCGGAGGCCCGGACTGTGCTGCCGCCGTCCGCGGCGCGCCGCATCCGTTCAACTTCACATCGCCCGCGTGCGCGCGCTTGCTCGCTTTCTCCCCCGCATCCAATCCCCCATTCCCCCATAATAAACCCCATTCAGAATTCACCTTCCCCAGCGTGCTAGGTGCTCGCGGTCGCGGCCTCGCGCGCGCGCTCTCTCTGCGACGACTGGGTGTGGGCGACCGCCGCCGCTCTACCCCAGCCGCCGAGGCCTTCGTCGGTCTCTTCTCCGGCGACGAGCACCCACCACCCATCAGGTATTCCCACCCCTTCTCTTCCATTCCTGCTGTGCGAAGCTGAGCACCCAACAAACCCTAAGCTATTTGGCTATTTGATTTGATGCCTACTAACTTTGCACCCATGTCCCTGCATTGGGTCCGCCACCGTTGACAGGATGCAGAAGCTCTCGGGGCTTAGGAGCCTCGAGGGGTTCCGATCCCTCGCTGGATCCGCCTCGACGGCCATGAAGGCCGCAAACCCCAGGCCCTCCCCGGATACTGGGGGTACTTCGTATGGGAGCTTCGCCAATCTTAAGATCACAGCAGGTTCTGATTTCGTTTTTGCCTCCACTTTGGTTTGACAAGCTATATATTAATCTATGTGTCATTACTGATTTCTCTTGGAATTTTTGTTTGGTTGCAGAGAAATTGGTCAAGGAGCAGGCTTCAGTGAAGACTGATCTAGAAATGGCGGTATGATTTCTCAACATTTTGCAACGTTTTTGCCTTGTGGTGGAACTTTACTGGCTCAACATATAGCTCATATGATTCATTGTATAAATTGGAATCATTCCAGAAATTTACCCCGGTTGTTTGAAGTCGAAGCCTGCACTCTCTATAGCTAGTCAGCTCGTGATTTTACTTTCTCATTGCAGTGTTTTTTCCTTATTTATTTTCCCCTGAAAGTTACATATATATTTTGTGTTGAGTAATTTGACCTTTAGTATGTTGGAATTGGATGTTGTGCCTTTTCAGTATCAACAGAGTCACTCTCATTTGCGTAAAATAAGAATAACTCTAATTATTTTCTGGATGCACGTACTCTTTGAATTCATACTTTTCCTGTGAAAGAGCTGTGTACATTGCTCAATTGCAAAATCTGGGGAAGTCCACCTTCCCATTTCACTGTTTTGTTCTGTATGTTCTTCTGTCGTGCTGATCCTGAACTTAACTAAGCAAGAGACATTGCCTCTTAGGAATCTATTACGTGTTCTGGCGCAATAGGTTAAATTGGCTCAAGTGTGTAGTGACTTTATAGGCATGCATCATTGTTTTTCTACACCAACTATTATTTTTGTCTTCATTAGGATTTCTTATTACTGATGGATATGGTTTTATATGAATTCAGCATGTCAAATTGAGAAGAGCAGCAGAACAGATAAACCATTTAGAGGGAAAACTTCAACAAGCTGTGAATGAAAATGCAAAGCTTAAGGTGAAGCAGACTGAAGATTCAAGCTCTGGCAGGGATTAGATTCGAAACTCTCCTCAACAAAGACCTTGTGTGATCAACTGACTGAAACTCTGCAGCAGTTAGCTAGTCAGACAGAACAAGGTAAGTTATGGTGACATTTACTTTGCCCAACTGTTGTTCAAATCTGACTGGTGAAACAATACACTTACAGCTGAGGAAGATAAGAAGTTTTTTGAGGAGATGGTTGGGAAGAATTCCAAACATCTAGATGAATTCAACTGCCTGTTGCGTGATTTATCATCAAAACTGGAGGATGCGGAACAAAAGATAATTTCAGGTTGGTCGGTCTCTGAACAATCTACAACCAGTATAAGTTAATGGAGATCTGTATAGAACCAACAACTTAGTAACCTTATACGACATGTTTTTTGAACAGTAACCTCATACTATAAACTGTGTATATGTTCTGTACCTCTGTGTACACTGATATGATAAATTAATATCTGAGTAAATAATAATCTGCAATGTTCTAAGTGCTTCTGAAATAGTGACAATAATGTCTCTTGTCCTTAATTTCAGGGCGACAGGAGATGTTGCAGATCAAACAAGAGAAAGAAGAGATGGATCGAAGCTACAAGGAACGACTGTATTCAAATGATACTACGATAAAGGAAAAAGGTATGAGTTAAATTTTCTGTAACAAATGGTGAGTCAGAGTTGGTATTGGTCATATAACTAAATTGCATCAAGAATAGGCAGGAACAAAGTTGCAGGGAATGGGCAAGTAGTAGAAAAATAGAAATGTGATGAATACCATAAAATTACTGACTTCTATTGTTCTTTTTTCTATTTCATTTTAATATCCCACTTGTTTCATTCCCAAAATGTGGTGGGGGTTTGAGGAAATGGGGTACAATATTTCATCCAGTGGTTTCCACTTTGAGGTTAACATGCAATAGTACTAACCTCAACAATATAACTGAACTTACATATGCAGATTCCCTCATCAAGCAGTTGGAGGGTTCAGTTGATGAAAATAAATCCCGCTTGATATGTCTTGACTCCCGCTTGCAATCCATGGAGCAAGAGCTGAAGCTAAAAGATGATGTTTGTATCAGCCTGAAAGGAAACCTAGCAAGCAGTGAAAGTGAAAAAGAACAGCTTGGAGCTTATGAATAAGGGACACATTCTGGAAATTGAAAAACTATGCCAGGACAATAAGGATCTTAAGGAATTGCTTAGCAGCTTCATGGTTAAAGTAACTGAGCTAGATAAAGAGCATGCTGCTGTGTCAAGTCATGTGTCTAGGCTCATTTCTTCATTTGAAAGGTTCTATGGAATGGCCCAAGAGGAGAAAAAATGCTAATGGCAAGATCTTCTAAGGATAAATTTGAACATCTCCAAAGCCAGTATGTAGATTTGATGTCAGAAAACAATGTGCTGAAAACTGAAATTGAAGAACTGAAGTCCAGACTCATAGAGTTGCAGAGAACTCAAGAAATTGTTATGGTTCAACATGTTGAGGAATGCCAAGTGGCTGAAGATAAGATCAGAAGATTAGAGTCTGAAGCTGAAGTTTCTGCCTCCAACATCAATCAGTTAGAAAATTTAGCTGCCGAACTACAAGGGAGAATTCAAAAGTTACTAGAAGATTCTACCCTTGCTGAAAATCACAAGGTTTGTCAACTATCTGGCCCAGTTACAAATTCATTTGCTACTGAAAAAAAAAAATTGATGACATGTAAGCTTCCTTACTCATGATATTGTATATGCAGCAAGAGTTGCTTCAGAAGATTTTGAAGCTAGAATCAGATAATCAGGAACTTCTAGGCCAAGTGCAATCCATTGTTGAAGAGAAATCTAATAATGCTGAATCTCTGCAAGGAGAGATAACTAAGCGTGACCAGCAGGTTAATACACTTGAGAATCAGATCAACCAGCTTCGCAGTGTTCTGGATGAGAAGGAGCAACTCTATCGTTGTTCTGTAGAAAGAGAGAAGACTTTGGAGGACCAGAAATTACAGGTTTGTATTTTCTTAGATCTTTTAAATATCATAATTTGATGGTTTATATATAACAAAAGTACATAATACAACTTTTGAATGCAATGCCCAGGTCGAAGCATCACTTTCTGCAACAGAGTGCCAACTTAGTGAGGCAAAAAAACAGTATGATCTCATGCTTGAAGGTGAAAAGATAGAGCTATCCAATCATTTGAAAGAGCTATCTCTCAAAAATGACCAGGTATTACATTTCTATTAGTTGGGGAGTACTTTTGCATCTGATCGCAAATAAATGACAGTTTTTTGCAAATGAATTTTACAGGCAATCAATGAAATCCGTAAAGAAATATGAACTTGAAAAGATAGAAATTACTAATGCCGAAAAAGAAAAGGTAAGTTAACTTCTATTTCAGAAATTATTTGTACTAGATGTCTAGAATGCTCAAGTTATTCTTATGCCATAATTTTTTTACAAATGTTTGGAAATTCAGGCAGAAAAGCTCATAAGGGAAATTGAAAACAAATGCAACGAAAAAGATATCACAGAACAAGCATGATTCTGAGAGGTATTTGATATGCCTTAAGGAGGAACATGGCACAATGGTAAGTGGAATGAGTTTGGTTTTCTTAATTTTAAGCAATTAAGTTTACTCCTGCTTAAGACTTAGCACATGTGCTATGACATGGAATGATGCAAAATGTTGGTGCTGAAATAGTTGAACAAATTAAGCCAACATGTTAAAGTGCTGGTAGCTTGGACTTTTATACAGACTTGCATGGAGACTTTCTTTTAAGGGTTCTCTGCTGAAAAGGTGTAGTACATCAAAATTTTACCAGGCGTCCTCTGTGTTCCTTTCTTTAAATTGCAGTTCCTAAATGGCCTTGCCATGTCCATAAAAAAAAACCATACAAAAATAACCTAAGGTGGCAAGTAGTTTAAAGATTATTTCCAGGTACTTTAGGTAAGCACTGAAGATGGGTTTAGTGATGTACATTATATTCATCTGGCACACAGCTCATAGCATACTGCTGACAAAATTTGAGGCTCCAATAGCATTTCGGTTCCTTTTTGTTTCACAGCAGCTTAGATATGATATTCATGAGAGATAAACCATTTTAAAATTATGTCCCTGTAAAATTTCAGACTTTCAAACTGTTATTTCTATAACTTATGGACCTACATTGCATAACTAGTGAAATACTAATGTTTTTTTGGAAGTCTTGTTTAACTGTTTTTACATGGTGTCAAAAATAGTATATAATTAAATGCTACACAGTAGCTAGTTTGATTAAAAGTGTATACCCCCCCTGAAATGACCATGAAGTTGGTGAAATACTAATGTTTTTTGGAAGTCCTGTTTAACTGTTTTTTACACGGTGTCAAAAATAATTAAATGCTACACAGTAGGTAGTTTGATTAAAAGTGTATATCCTCCCCCACCTGAAATGACCCTGAAGTTGGTGATTTGCTGATATTCAGGTGGCAAGAATTCAGCAGGATAATGAGCATAAAGAGTCAACTCTCCGGGCTTATCACAAAGAAGAACTGCAGCGCATTCAGTCTCAGGCTGAGAATGAATTGAGGGAGGTCAGTAACAAATTCTGCAACATGCTTTGATCATGGAAGGTTTCCCATACTGATGAAATCTGTATAAATATGTAGAGGCTGTCACTGCTCAGAAAAGAGCATGAACTTCAAATAAAATCACTAAGGATGCATCATGAGGAGGAATGCCAGAGGATGCAGGAGGAACTGGAGCTTCAGAAGTCCAAGGTGGTGATTCCCTGATTAGTATTTTTGCTGTTTTGACTTTTGAAGATAGTCACTTTAGTAAATACTTAAAGCATTCTATTGTGCAGGAGGAGAAGCAAAGAGCATTGTTACAATTACAGTGGAAAGTAATGGGAGAAAATCAACAAGTTGATCAAGAAGTGAATTCTAAGAAGGTTCTGTCTAATCACCAAGTTTGGATACACATGCATTCAATGTTTGTTTTGAGTGTATTGATTGCATAGCATGCTAAGCCTTGAACATAATTATGTACTCCCTCTGTCCCAAAAAGCTGTCATTTTTGCTTCCCTAGAATCAACTTTGACTAAATATATATATAATTGATATTTATGGTACAGAATTAGTATCACTGGAAAGATCTTTGAATCTAATTTTTAAATAAATCTATTTAGAGATACAAATGTTGAATGTATTTTCTACAAATTGAGTCAAACTTGTGACATGAAAACCGAAAACGACGGTCTTTTTGGGATTGAGGGAGTAATCACATATGTTCTCACTAAGTATGGTCAATTGTCTCACGGAATGGATAGTAAGGTTAATTGTCTTACGGAATGGATACCTTGTGCAAATAGTTTTTTTTGTAGGTTCTACATTAATCATAAAATATATTTTTCTAGATTCCGCATTCTAACAGTGTTCTGCCCCTACCGAAACAATCAAATTGTTGAAATAACTTAATGGCTCTACACATTTGTGGCCTGTGATTTCATACGCAATTAATTGGACCTTATTCTGATTGGATTGCAATAGCTGTTTACACCCTTTGATGCTTTTAGTTCATGTTGTTTGGAAAAGCAAGTGTAAAGCATCCATAACTGTCAGAGTAGATCATGTTTGGAATGCTCATATGGCCCCAGTGGCACTACTAATGAAAGAATATGCTATTTTAATTTTCAATTTGGCCCTGCAATCATTAATTCAAACAGAAATTAAATATAACCATTAGTTTCATTTCTGAATTTAAATCTTACATGGACATACTGCAGCATAGTTTGCTGTGCACTTGAATTCATTATATGCTTTGGTTTATTTTATATGCATGGACTATGGACAAAGTGTAGGTTTCAAGCCCTTCTGTTCTGCACTGGGTTGCTTTGGCACATTTTGATTTTCATTTGATTGTAATCCTAGTTATATACTTTTGTTGCTTGCAAATATCTGAATAAAATCTTCATTCAATGCATGTATATCCTATTTTCCAGAGTACTAGTAGCTGTGTTTCATATTTGTTGTCCTGGTCATAAATTCTCTCTAAATGGTATTACTGATTTCTTAGACAAATCAATGAAAGAGAACATTTTGGCTCATCTATCTTGATTGCTAAGAAAATAGTCTGATAGTTAAGGAAACATGCTAAATCGCAAGGTAGTTTTCCATCTAGATTTTGGTGAAGTGCTTTTTGAAAATTGTTAGAAAAATGCAAGTTTCAACATGTTGGAAGCACAAGGCTGGTCCAAATTCCTATCTTGCTTTTTTACTGTTTAAGTGAGGCCTCAGTTGATTCTCCTTTCTAATTTAGCCCATCATGCTCGTACATGTTACTCAATCCTTACGAAGTGCATAGATTTTTCAGGAATACTCTGTTTCGTCAATCAAGAGGAGAGATGCATATGGAAGAAAAGAACATGAGGTCCAGTTGGTCAGTCCGAGACCAAACGGAAGGTAATATGTCATTATTTTCAGTTGTAACCTGTGCAAATACATTTATTTGAGAAAGTTGAAATCAAGTTTTTTTTGTTACGTTTCAGGATGTAAACTTACCTGGGATTTTACCATCACCAATTTCGAACATGTTGAGAAAGGTAGAGAAAGTGTCTCAGGACATTCCTAAACATAGAAAGGTGATTATACTTCAACAATTTCTTTATTTTTTGCAGCTTGAACTAGCATAGGTCAGGTTATGTTTTACTGAATGCAATAATTTGTGAATTTCATATTATCCTGTTGGGTTTCTCACTTCTTTAGTAAAAATAGGTAACACACCATGAATATGAAGTTGAGACAGCAAATGGAAGAATCACAAAGCGCAGGAAAACTAGGAGCACTGTCATGTTTGGTGTATGAACTTTTACTGGACTCTTTACATTTTCTATGCATTTTACTAGCTATCTGTTTTATCCATGTTTTCTATCATATTTTTAGGAACCAAACACTCAGAAGTCTTTGCATAATACTGCTGACAAAGATGTTACAAAAATTAAAAAGGTATGATTGTTCCACGGGGTGACTTTTTCTTATTTTCTATTTACACTCATACATAAACGAATCCACAGAAAAAAATATTTTTCAGTGGACCATATTATGTTCTGTTAGATCAATGCTTTATGTACAATTGTTGAGTTCTAATCAAATTTAGAAGTCCTTTTTGAACTTTAGTTTTTTCTAATCTATGGTCCATATGTTGTTTGTAATTTCCTAATTAATTGCTATTTCTATTAAAGTTTGTGACATAAGCACATTCATAGTTGACATCATACGACATAACTAACAGTTTCTCAAGATATGGTAAACATGATACTTCCAAAGGAGACTGTATTTTGATGAGCTTCCTTCCATACTGTTATTTTTGTTTTTATTTATCATTACATGACTGCTACATTTTAATGGTTTTCCTACTTTGGCTATGATTGCTGATGCAGTAATAGGTTGTTGAGTTTGTAGAATGGAATATGTTAATGCATCATCACCTCATTCTTCACAAGTTAATAATTAGTACTAGTATGAGGAATGGAGTCACTCCACTAAATTTGAGGAATGGACTCATGATGCACCACCTCATCTATGAGTGATTCCTCAAACCAAATACCCTATAAATGCATCTGAATCGAACCAAAGCAACCAGGCTCTGCTCTATGTTGTGTTTCATCATGTAACAGAGTTGAATTAGAAACTTTTAAGGGCAACTAATGAAGACATGATTATTCCTATACATTGTGTATTTTTGCAACACTGACAGTTATGATGTGCTGCATCCTGCAGGTTCCTACAGGATCCCGTGCACATCCTGCAAACCTTGGTGAATTATTCTCCGAGGGTTCCTTGAATCCATATGCTGATGACCCTTATGCTTTTGACTAGAAGGTGATGCCTTGTTTGTGTTCAAAAAAGAGGTGATAACTTGTTTCCTCCTTGGCAGATTGTACTTATTGAGCAGTACTAACTAGTCACGCGACACTGAATACACCCAGTACTGTTCCGTTTATCATTTATTAACTTCTGAAGAATGGCAATCTTAACCTGGAACTTGCATGTTTCAAGTAATTTGGACTGGTTAAGACAAGACTAAATTCAACTAGAGCTGTTGGATGACCATAATTATAGTTTGAAAACCATAATAGAACTTGGTATCTTGCTGAGCGCATAACACATTTCTTGTCAGTAATTTCTATCGAGAAATGTGTTATTTCTGTCAAGAGTTTGATCAGCAGAAACTACCAAATTTGTTTCTTACAATCAGTATGCCATATTTTAGCCTGAAACTAAGCATTGCATCTGCAAATTGATAATGAATCATTTGATGGGTTATTCATGGGAGGATAGATGTCTTTCTGGTCTTGAAATTTGAACTGAATCTCGTCTTGCAGCTCACACATGGAAGTATCATCTTTGCAAGCACGATGACGAATTTTGGAACACGCAACTACCTCCACCGTGTTGAATCAATAATCCTGCGGCCTTTCCCTGGTCATCTGTATCCTAGTGTACATGACTGCCGTTAACTCATGTATCTGAAGCATTGCTACTTAAACATCATGGTTGTCTGATATGTAGGTGTGGATTTGCGAATGAACGGTACACATAAGTACGGACTAACCGTGACCGAATATCCTCAGATAAAATACTTACCAACCTCCGCATACATATGTAAACGCTCTGGGACGTGCCGCCGTGAGATGCCGTTGGATTGATATTTTTTTTGCTTTTCCCGCCTGTTGCCAAGGCCCGGTAGAGTCCATGGGCTCGGTCTGGATGTGGCACCGACACAAGTGTTTGCTTCCATTCGTGCTCATAGTTAGCAATGTTGAGGTATTTTCTTATTGAACTGAAACCGTGGGGTAAAAACTCCCCGGCGGCATATTGAGGTATTCCACCTTAGACAGCATGTGGATGCAGTGTTATTGCCACTGGTTGTTTGCACCTATGACCTATGGCACGACAAAAACAGTTCGGATCGATCAACAGTCTTTGACAGTATTGATGATCTATGTTAGGCACATGGGCTTTGTTAGCTTAGCAACCACCATGCACTGATCGGTTGGCCAGACGACGGATTGGAGATCGTAGTCTTCTTTTCTGAACCCAACGTTTTCTTAACAATAATATCTCCAGCGTGAACTGCCTGGCTTGCACATGACACTTCACATGACAACGTAAGTCAACGTTAACATATTGCTCGCATGCACTAAGAAGAGGGTGTTTAGGTCCACACATCGAGTAATTAGCTGTTAAAAGTTAGCTAAGAGACCTTAAAAAGATTGGCTAAGTAGATGTTTTGGTTCACCCATCTAATAGTTAGCTGTTAAAAATTAGCTAATTTAGATGGACATAAGTAACAATTATGGCACAGGCCATCCACCTATGGGATTTTTTTTTTTTTTTAATCCCTTTTACAAAATATTTCAATAATATTCCCACTCAAATAATATTTGCACATATAGCCCTTTTGGTCGGCGCCCGGTGGGGCCGGGCGTGACCAAATAACTCTGTCACGCCACATGCATTGGCGTGACAAGATAATACACGTTGGACCTCGTTTCCAACGTGGAAAATCTTGTCACGCCAATGCATGAGGCGTGACAAGATATATTGTTGTCGCGCCACCGGGAGTGGCGTGACAAGACTGAATTTTTAAAAAATCATAACTCTTCCATACGACGTCGGATGAAGATGATTTTTATATGAAAATTGTAGCTCTCTACGAGATCTACAACTTTCTAGTTTTGAGTTTTTTCATTTGAGGACAATAATGTGCTCAAAAAATCAAAAAATTTTTTTCAGCACCATAATAAACCGCATATAAGAGCTCGTCACTTTTGAAAATTCATATCTTTTTTGTATGGTGTCAAAAAAAGATACTTTTTATATCAAAATTGCAGCACAAAATGATATCTACAACTTTGTAGTTGCAAGTTTTTTCATTTGAGAACGTTAAGATGCTCAAAAAAATAATATAGTATTTCAGCTCCATAATACTATATTATGGTGTTGAAATACTATATTATTTTTGAGCATCTTAACACCCTCAAATGAAAAAATGTTTCAATTAAAAAGTTGTAGATATCATTTTGTGCTACAACTTTGGTATAAAAAGTATCTTTTTTGACACCATACAAAAAAATATATGAATTTTCAAAAGCGACGAGCTCTTATACGTGTTTATTATGGTGCTGAAAAAATATTTGATTTTTTTTGAGTATCTTAGTGTCCTTAAATAAAAAAACTCAAAACTAGAAAGTTGTAGATCTCGTCGAGAGCTACAATTGTATAAATATTATTTGGATGGGAATATTATTGGAATATTTTGTAAAAAGGGATTAAAAAATAAAAAAAGTCCTCCACCTATGTGCATGTGCCGTGCCCTTCCAATAGCCTCTAAAAAGGAAGGTACTATAAACAAAACCATAAGTGAACCAACCTTTTTACCTATCGGATATAAATAATATCTAGTCTTTTCTTTGAGCAAATGATATCTAGTTAATGTTAGTTGTAAAATATTAGCCAGCAATTATTACTCCATACGTTCCAAATTCTAAAATGTTTTGGTTTCTTTAGATACAATAGCGTTAGCTATGTATTTAGATGTATACTATGTCCAGATACATAATAAATACTTTCAATTGGGATAGTGGAAATGCCCTCTAGCTATTTTTTATATTTAATAGCAGGTCTTCTTTAGTTTGCGATACATGTCTCTGCATCTCTGAAGCGACGAGGAATTGGACAGGGTTCTCTCAGCAGGGGACGAAAAGAGCGAGAAATGGCCGGAGGTGCCATGATTCCGAGCGGTGGCCCTGCTGCGGACTAACAAGGTGTTTTTTTTTTTTCCTTTCTGTGATCTCATTCCACAAGAGAGAAAAAGAAAACCATTACTCAGATACAGCATATTATAGAAAGCAGAGAGATAGACATAGATAAGACAGAGTAGTTATGATTATATATAGAGATAGAGAGTCATAGAGAAAATTATCTCCAGTGCTGACTGCCTGACTTGCACTGTCGCACATGAGTACATGACATGATTTGAGTTAGCGCCGGTCAGTGTCAACAGATTGCTCGCACCAAGAAACGTCGACTCGCCATTTTGATATTACTAGTGGGACTTCTTTAACTAATTGTGCGCTATCTACTTATATATGATAGCAGTTTAAAGCCGAGGTGAAGGTGAAGCCCTTTATGCCTCCTGCATATCTCTGAAGCGAAGAGAAGAAGAGGGCTTGGCCTGCAGGGTTGGTTGTCTCGGCGGCAGGGGACGAGTAGTAGGCGAGGAGAGATGGCCGGAGGTGTCATTGTTCCGAGCGATGGCCCTGCCACGGACTACGGCGGGAGCCTGACGCTCTCGGTGTTCATGACCTGCCTTGTGGCTGCCTCCGGCGGCCTCATCTTCGGCTACGACATCGGCATCTCAGGTGCGTGCTACTGTCACTTCTTGTGCTTTACTAGCTTCATCTCATCTCATATCATCTCACGCACGATGCGTGCTCTAACTTTGCTTGTCTGCACGTACATAGCCTCATGGAACAGCTGTTGATGAGTTCCTTTTTCCTACAAACTCAACAGAAAATCCTATGATAAAAAACAACAAATTCTGTAGTTGATGATATCTTTGCTCTGAACTCTGAATGAAGTACCGGACATGAAACTTGCAAAGAAAAAAGTCGACGAACTAATTCGCAAGTGACTACCTGACCTATTGATTCGATGATGAATGTATGCAAGGCGGCGTGTCGGAGATGGAGCCGTTCCTGCGGCGCTTCTTCCCGCACGTCCTGGCGCGGATGGCGTCGGCCAAGGGGAACGAGTACTGCATCTACGACAGCCAGACGCTGACGGCCTTCACGTCGTCGCTGTACGTGGCCGGGCTGTTCGCGTCGCTCGTGGCCAGCCGCGTGACCAAGGCCATGGGCCGGCAGGCCGTCATGCTCATGGGCGGCGCCCTCTTCTTCGCCGGCGGCGCCGTGACGGGGGCCGCCGTCAACATCGCCATGCTCATCATCGGCCGCATGCTGCTCGGCTTCGGCGTCGGCTTCACCAACCAGGTCAGTTTCGTTCAGTCCGCCTCCCGCCACACCATTCAGAGTTTCGGCGATTTGCGATTGCTAGCTGACGTCGTGACTAAAAATAATTAAAAAACAAAAAGTAAGATATCGGCCAGTATGTCAGCAACTCGGAAAACTTTGGGACACGTTCGAGCTGAGCTCTTGCCGTTGCGCTAGCTCGGTAAGTTTTTTGGTTCTCTCCCAGTGATTCGGTAGTACCACTGCTAACTAGCAAACTCGACAACCGTTGGGATGGCCTTAGTAGGATTGGCAATTTCGCCGGCGGACGTAGAATTCAGAAAGAACAGATTTTTTTTTTAACGCACTGATAAGAAAGGTGAATGGGCCCGAGACAACTGAAACTGTAGATTCTTTGAAAATCATACGAGACTAGCACCGAAACAATCTCCTCCACGTTGGATTCTGGCACTTAAATCGCTAGCATAAATTGTCCTGTTCTATTTTTTTTTTCTTTTTTCACTCAAGGTACGGTGTTTTTGTTACTCATCCAAACTAACCAAACTGTTGGTCACCACATCCTCAATCTCATGATCCCAAGTGGTAATATGTCCACCGAAAAACTTGCAACAAAAAAAGACCAACGTACATGCCACTTCATTACATACGTACGCGATTACGTACACTTATATTACAACAGTAGCTAGTGGCAACTTTTATCTCCATTAGGGCAACTCCAGCGATTATTGACATCGTTAGCGGTGCTCGCATGTCAGGTAGACATGACAGAGAATTGTAAATCCATCACGCTAGCGAGAGGTCTCGAACGCTGGTCTCGTACTACTACTAATAAGACGCTCGCTCTTTGCTCTAACGTTCAAAACTTTTTTTATTTTCTATAATATCTTGCGCTACATCAGCCGGCGATTTGGCTTTCCCGTCAAGGACACCGATGGTCATCTGATTCTAGAGCAGCTTTGACGAGGGAAGCATCCGTTTCATCGATGCATAATTGTAGATCCCCCTCGAGCAGCGCACCCGCAACACAGCCCAGCAATTATTCTTGTCGACAACGCGTCACGCGCATGTGCGCCAGAGGGCGACCCCTCCAAAGTCTCCGGCTGATGACAACGGACTTGCCGTTTTATTTCAGCTGGACTACTGGAGTCATTGCCTCATTGGACCTCGCGGTAGACTTTTTCACTTATATACAGTACAGTAGCTATTACGGAGTACTACTGCTAAACATGCATGGCTGCTATAAGTCCCGGACAGCGAGGTCATCAAAAGATTTCGTATTAAACAGGTTATTATAGGATTAAAGATCGCCAAGATATTTTTTGAGCATTTTGTTGCTTATAATAAATATATAAGCTCATGTTAAACGGCAAGTCCACGATAGAGAAGAGTGCCGGCCAATTGGGTGGTCACGACTGCTTTAATTACATATATATATACTTCAAAACTGGTGATGACGCGGGCAAGCATGTGGAATCCGCGGGAAACAAACAAAAAGGAGAGCCGTTTCTGTCTTCCCTGATCTGTTGTAATCTTTATTGACTTTGTTAGTCCAAGCTACAACTGTCCTTATCCGGTACGTCGCTACTAGAGTGGAGTTGATTAAAATTTTCCTTTTTTCTAGGAAAAATAAGAGTTGTGGATGACAGCAATGATCGATACTCCTCTGTCCTAAATATCTGTCATCTTTGTTTTTAATAGATTAAAAAATATTAAATATCTATAGAACGTAATTAATATCATTAAAAAGAATTTAAATCTACTTTTTAATAAATTTATTTGGTTATACAAATGTTGTATGTATTGTTTACAAATTGGATTGGTTGTCTAATTGTCCAGACGAGTTAAATTTATAGCACACACATTAACAACGACAATTATTTAGAAACAGAAGTATGGACAGATAATATACAGCCACTAGTTGATTGCCTAACTGTACTCTCAGTGGTGCCAAAGGCTTCAGATAGAGACGGTTGGTGTGGCTGATGAGGTGAGAGTGTGACAGCTGATTCTTACTTGGGATTTGGGAGAGGAACGACAGTTCCTTGAGAAGCCTTTTCTTTCAATTCCCTTGTGGGACCGTACCTAGTTTCCAATCCCCATCGGGGCACGCGACCTGGAGTCGCGTCTCCTCCGCCTTCGTGCTCAACCGCGAGATCGCCAACGCCCAACAATGGCGGAATGCCAACACCAAACGATGGGATGTTGCCGGTAGCAGTCATGACTCATGCATGAATCTTCGTTTTCTTTTTGCGCTCGGTAGCAGGCGCGGTTTGTTCCAGCTCTCCGGCCCGTAATCTAAAGAGGCCTCATAAGAGGACATGAATCAGCCCAATTGTGGAGCCATGTCAAAAGCCCATTAGACTAGAGCCTGTTCCTTCTTCAAATTTAAAAAATAAATAAACTGGCCAACCAAACCATGCTGCTACTGCAGGCGGCGCCTCTGTTCCTGGCCGAGATGGCACCGTCGCGGTGGCGCGGCTCGCTCACGGCGGGCTACCAGTTCTTCCTGGCGCTCGGCGTCCTCATCGCCAACCTCGTCAACTACGCGACGGCGCACGTCTCCTGGGGCTGGCGCGTCTCGCTGGGGCTCGCGGGCGCGCCGGCCGTCGTCATCTTCGTCGGCGCGCTCTTCCTCACCGACACCCCCAGCAGCCTCGTCATGCGCGGCCGCGCCGACAGGGCCCGGGCGGCGCTGCTCCGCGTGCGCGGCGCCGACGCCGACGTGGACGCGGAGCTCAGGGACATCGCCAAGGCCGTGGAGGCCGCGCGCCGGAGCGAGGACGGCGCGTTCCGCCGCATGGCCACGCGGCGCGAGTACCGCCCGCACCTCGTCCTCGCCGTCGCCGTGCCCATGTTCTTCCAGCTCACGGGCGTCATCGTGCTCGCCTTCTTCTCGCCGCTGGTGTTCCGCACCGTCGGCTTCGGCAGCAACGCCGCGCTGATGGGCGCCGTCATCCTCGGCGCCGTCAACCTGGCGTCCCTCCTGCTGTCCACCCTCGTCATCGACCGGTACGGGCGGAAGGTGCTCTTCATGGTCGGCGGCGTGCAGATGGTGGTCTGCCAGGTCGCCATTGCCTGGATCATGGGGGCGAAGATCGGCAGGGGCGGCGAGGCGGCGATGGCGCACCCGTACGCCGTGGCGGTGCTGGTGTTCACGTGCCTGCACACGGCCGGGTTCGGGTGGTCGTGGGGGCCGCTGGGGTGGGTGATCCCGAGCGAGATATTCCCGGTGGACATCCGGTCGGCGGGGCAGGCCATGAACGTCTCCATCGGCCTCTGCCTCACCTTCGTGCAGACGCAGTCGTTCCTCGCCATGCTCTGCCGCTTCAAGTACGCCACCTTCGCCTACTACGCCGCCTGGGTCGCCGTCATGACCGTCTTCATCGCGCTCTTCCTGCCGGAGACCAAGGGCATCCCGCTCGAGTCCATGGGAACCATCTGGGTCAAACACTGGTACTGGAAGAGGTTCGTCGTCCACGACGGCAAGAGCAGCGGCGTGGCACTGACCTAAGGTGATGATAGGAACATGAAAAGAAATGAAAGAAAGTAGTTTAAAAACAAAAAGAAAGCACCGGTGTGGAATGTGTGGATTTGTAAGACTTGTGTGGCTGTGGCATGAACATTTGGCATGCCGACATGTATTTATATACTAGTGGTTGTGATTTGTGAATTGTGATTATGAAAGCATACCTTTTCTAATGTACCATAACACTGCAGTGGCTTGCTCATGGAAACTTTAGTAAGATTTTTCACTGTGATTTCAAAGAAACCACATTCTTCTGCTCTGTTGTTGTCATGTACCGTTTGGAACGGAGGCAGCTTCTCATTCCAAACTTGTCTCCAGAATCACATCCGGGACAATGTTGTCACCGAGAAGTGGATCTTCAAGCACAAGCCCTTGGTTGATGGATCGTTAGAGCGCTACAAGGTATGCTGGGTCCTTCGTGGATTCACTCAGCAGCACAAGCTCAAAAAAAAAAAAAAAAAAAAAAGGACCAACTACATATCCTCATGGTGATCTTCGCGAGGGACGTGTAGAATTAGAAACTTCAATTATCTGAATTTAGACCGATACCATGTAGGAGAATATAATTGGATGAAGTTGGATAACTTGCATGGAGCGTCTTGGGTGATGTATAGAGTTTATTACATAACTTGGGGATTAAAACGGTCCTAGTCATGATATACTCTAATGACACAAATTATATTCACAAGACAACGCGGCACACAAGATAACCCAGAAAAGAAAAGCATAAGCAGTATAACTACTTCAAGGTTCATCTTCAACGATCATATGCTCGGGATTTGGATCTCAGTTCAGAAGATTACTTCCTTCCTTGAACAGCACAAAGATGCTGCTGCCATCGCCTCTGGAGATCCTGAGCTCTTCGTCAAGGTAGGTCGTAAGCAACCATGATTCAGCATTGTTTGTCCTGATCGGTATTTTCAGCGGAGGCTGATCAGATATGGTCTTTGCAACCGAGGATGCAGCATTTTCGATAGAAGAAAATATGCCTTTCAGTGGACTCAGGTCGATGTTCTGTCCAAATAATTCAAACTTCTCTGGTAGCACAATGGAGTCGGTCAACTGTGGTGTACCAACAATGCCCTCCTCAAATTTGATCTGCAAGGATTCAGAATCATGTGCCCAGTCAGAACCATTTATAGCAGAGTTCACTCAGAAGCTCTATGCGCAAGCTCAAGCATGGCAAGTGGGTTTATGAAGGCATGCATTGCCCTATTTGTTTGTTTCCAAGGCAGAGTTGTTCGGCGGTGTGACACTCCCAAGCGTTGGATCTTAAACTGCCTTAGATCTCTGCTTGGGAACAGACCTGCCTGGTAGGGTTGAAAGCATCAACCCCATAGAACCACAAGATCAACTAGGCCCCATTTAGTGGAGTCTAGCCAGCTCTGGCTCTAGTTCCTTCATGCAATATAGAAACATTTAACTCTATGATTCAATCTTTTATGAAAGAGCTTAACACTCTATGAGATTCAAGTATTCAATTTAACTTTGAGATTCAAGTAGAGTCCATTTGGGCATCAGCACAATCTTTATTATGACACAATATCTTTATAAATATAAAGTCTTTGATGGAAATGATTATACATATGAAAATATAGTTCATAATGAACTAGTAAGGCTGATATTATGATGTTAGTTCATGTAGAATCTTCAATATTGATAGTCAAAGGCAAAGGATACTTAATTTAGGAGAAGCCTACAGAGACTTGTATTTATGATCAGAAGTAAAATCTTTACAGAATTGGGTGAACTTTTGTTGTATTGTATATTCAAAAAGCACCAAATTCAATTCGATTTCATTAAATATTTATATATTATACCATCTAGGTATGCCAACAGGACAAACATTATTGAAAAGGGGGGGAGCAATTTGTGGATCATCCTCGAATTAAGATTTAAGAACATCAATGCATGTGTGCGTCTGAAATAGTGATGGTAAACTGCTTTAAGTCATAGATGAGAAATGGATACTTAGATTACAGAATATCACCTGCACGCGCTTGGGGCTTCTAATTTCAAATTTTGCATTGGTGGCAACTGAGGTCGTAGCCAAAGGTCCTGAAAACTTGATACAGTTTTGCACTGTGAAGTTCTCAGAATCAATGGTCTGTGATATTTCTTCCACCTTCACGAGCTCAGGCAGATTACCAAACCCCAATAGTGGGAACAGTTGGGAAAAAGATGTGTACCTGAAATGACATAATCAATCAGATCCTAAAATTCTTAAGGCTGTAGAGCAGCAGTGTAAGTTAAGAAGAGTTTCACTTCAATGGACTTGTGTGATATTCTAGTTGGTCAGTTTCAGAAGCTAGAAATCTGTAAGTCACCATGTTGACTGCATGTGCAGTGACCAAAGCAGTGAAGTGAAAAATAAAAATTGATAGAATTCCTTGTATTTTTTTCCTTCCAGTCCAAAAATCATAATTGGTACATTCTCAACAAAGTGATAGCAACAGCCAACTGACATTGTTTGTCATGTATAGGTTTGTGCATCTGCAGAACAAAACTGAAACCGTATTCTGCATACTTGAAAGTCAATTAGGTATGTGGGCTCTGCAAGCTCAAAATATTTACCAGGTGAATAAGCCTAATTAACCACAGAAGTGAAATTTATTGTTGGGCCACACAATTTTGTAGCATCTTTGAGTTCTATTGTGAACCTTGAAAGGAAGCCGACGCTCTTAGTTTATCTAGAGTAGGATCAAGCGATTTCTGAATCTAAAGTGTTTTTATCAAAAATCAAAGACTGGAAACAATTTCTGAGTAGATCATGTCATGCTGAAATTATTCGGAGAAAAGGGAAAGAATCAGCTCGTAGAAGATTCTTAACAATTTTTCATCAGGCAATACCAATCCGAGATGTAAAATCCAAAAGAAACTTGAACAATAATTGTCCTACTCAGATTATGCAGTTTTCAGTATCGATCAAGCAGTTTGCAGAGTAGGGAGATTTAGCACCCGCTTGTAATAAAGCATTCAAAAGGCATGAGATCAATTTCACCAATTTAAGGCAAATATAAATTTGTAGAAACTTTGCTGACAACATAAATACCAAATTGTGCAAGTTTTCTATCAATCACTGTACCAAACTCAGAATTGAAGCCAGAAAGGATGTGGACAACAAATTTCCCAATTATGGTGAAATTTCCACTAAAATTAGTCCCTCTTGCCCTATAAGTTAATGACACATCCACATCAGATGAATTTCACCGACCACGAGAGACAATAGGGGGAGAAGAGACCGAGATTAAAAGGCGGTTTCTTACGCGAGGATCCACTTGCCGTTGAGGAGCGTAAGCGCCTCGGTAGGCGCCGGCGTGGGGTTGCGCGTCTCGAGCTGCGTGATTAGCTCCAACACCTTGGCCCGCGACTCGCTGGACGCCCGCAGGCCCCGCTCCGTGCCGTACAGCGCATCCTTGCTGCGCCTTGAGCTCCGCGACCTCGCTCGCCTCCGGCGCCTCCTCCACCGCGGTCGCCGTGACAGCGGACCCGCCCTCAGGCTCCGGCCCCCACTCGTCGTCCTCGGGTTCACCGCCCGGCGGCGTCGCCACCGCACGGGCAAGGACGACGCGGCGCGCGGAACGCAGGGATGGGAAGCGCGGTGGGCTCGGGAACTCGACGGCGCCGGCGGCGGCGCTGCGGCGCTTCGACGAGGACGAGAGCGACGGCGATGGCGCGCGGAGGACGAGAGCGTTGAGGAACGCGGATCCCGCCATGGTGCTCGTGTACCACGCTTTCTGCTTCCGTGCTTTATTCGGCTTCTTGTTTTGTTTCTGCGCGATGGCGTGGCAGACTGGTACTCCATCCATTCCACACACACACAAAATACAATTCTCATTTTTCGAAATCAAATAATTTGAAATAATTATATAAAATATTAATATTTCTGATTTAAAATAGATATTATTAAATTAATTACAGAATATATATTTCCTATAAATTTATGTAAAGACGTGTATATAAAAATTAATACTATATATTAGTATCAATTCAATTAAACCTGACTTAACTCAGTGGGGCATGAAAAAACGTGGACCTAGACCCATAATTGGATGGAAATAAGAGTAGATATTATTTCTCTCTACGCGGAAAAAAAGAATGTAGAGACGGGTAGCATTTGCAGCACACAAGATGACATGAAGGCCTCTATAAAACGGACGTGCCTTGAGAGCCGAGCAGCTCCGGTGCTAAGCCGTTGTGCGAGCAGCCAGCAAGAGTTCGATTTATAGGACAGGAATATGAGCTTTTCTTGTCTTCTCTTTCAAATTTCAGATTTTTTTTTCGCTTTCTCTATTATATTAATTTTTAGTTATATGTATAGAGTATTAAATATAAATAAAAAATAATTAATTATATAGTTTGGTTGTAAATCACGAGATAAATCTTTTGAATCTAGATAATCTATGATTAAACAATAATTATCAAATAAAACAAAAAGCTACAGTACTTTAAATTGAAAAAAATTGAATTGAACAAGGGCTCAATAAAATTCTGTTGTCTCTCACGTGTGAAACGATAAAAAGAATACGATGTCATGTCAAACCTTCCCAATTTGAGGAAAGGATGAGACGGTTCGGGAATTTTTACCGTTCCCTTTCATCGCATTGACCGCCCTGCGTGCCGGTCATCGGCGTGCGCCGCCTCTCAACCAGCCCAGACCCAGAGCACACGCGCCTCCCCCCGGCGCCTCGCCGCGTCGTTTCCTTGTCCTCCTCGAACCGCGAAATCGAAGAAATCGCCAAAACCCTAGCTACCCGGCGTGACTCCTCCCTCCCGCCTCTCCGCGGCGCTGCGCGACACCCGGCCCTCTTGTACAAAGCACCAGAGGCGGGTGTAGCCTAGCAGGTGGGCCATGGCGTCGACGGTGCTGGAGGCGACGCGGGCGGCGCATGAGGACCTGGAGAGGCTGGAGCGGCTCGCGGTACGCAAACTGCAGCGGGAGCCCGCTAACCCGCGCGACCACCTCTTCTTCCAGTCCCCACCGCGTCGGCCACATGCTCGACCTCGTCGTCTCCACCTCCGACAAGCTCGTGCGTCCCCCCTTCTCTCTCTGTGAGGTTTGGGTGAGGGTTATTTCTGTACCGTTCTGCCCCCTCCCTCTTCTCTCTCTTGGTTTGAGTGAGGAACTGCCCTTGAGAAATTGAGATTTTGCTTTCCAGTGATGATCTCATTGCTAATTATGACTTATTTAGGTGGAAATATATGAAGACAAGGACAATGCTAGGAAGGATGAGATCAACACTCATCTTACTGCGCCCACGCAAAGTGTGCTGTTTAGCAAGTACTATGAAAGGCTCAAAGAGGTATGTGCCTGATTGTGACAAAAAATAGATTCCAGTATTCACTACTCAGGCACAAAAGCACATGATGCTGCATAGTATTATGTATTCCTTTTGAAAGGAGTCTCTGCTTTTAAGATAACAATAACTTATAGTACAAATGATCTAGCTAGAGATACCAGCTTATAAATACAACAAAAAATGGGAAAGAACTAGCCTATTACAACACAACTAAAGCTCCTTATTGTCCAGGACAGGAATAGCGAAGGCAGGTTCTAGCATAACTTCCCATGAAGTCAGATCCAGAAATGGAATGCGAGTTCCAACCAAAAAAGCTTCTGTAAGACTGCACCATGCAAATCTAGCAATAGGGCATCTAAAGAAAAAAAATAGTTTATGTTCTCAGGTTCATCACAGAGAGCAATGCACGACCTTTCTGGGCCCTTTTTTTTTTTCAAAACTGTTGAGGCCTGTAATTTACCATAAGAGAACTGCTAGAGGAAGACACAAATTTTCAAGAGAAGTATTTATTTCCAAAGTTCCTTTGTCATACTGTCACTGACCCCTCCATCAGTTAAAAGTCTGTATAGAGATTTGGTAGTGAACTGCAGCCATCAAATCCACCAGGAACTGTAGTCAGATGAGGATAGAGACCCACTGAAATTTATATCCTAATATTCTTTAGACCAATATTCAGCCACTGTAGCATTTGGTTCTTCGCAAATCTTATGTTGTCCAGGGTACTTTTTTTTAAAAGGTACAGAGCCAATCCATGTATCATTCCAGGAACAAATTCTTCCTACCATTGTGTGCCTTGTAAATAGCTCCACATTTGAACAAATGCGTAGAACTTATGTAGGCCCTGCCATAGCTCAGAATTGCCTTTATGTTTGGAATTAAAAGTTATCATCTGTCATGTCTTGGATTGAAGAATTCTGTACCAAGTATCATTGAGCCTTGCAAAATTTTGCAAATCCATTTTGGTCGTTGTGTTTGACTACCATAGTACCATTTCCGACTTAGCCATATGATATACTGTTGAATTTATCTTATGCACCATGCCAGAAGAATTGTAACCTGATAGAGTTCATTGCTTCATCTTATTATGAACTCCTGCTAAGAAGTAAAATCCCATTGTATATATAGGCATGGTACTTAACCAAGTCTTATTCAATGTTAATCTCCTTCCCAAGGTTATTTTTTTTTTACCATTCCATGAGTCTAATCTTTTCAGCATCTTATTGTGAGTCTCTGAAAACACATCAACCCCCATATGATAATCATAAATAGGTTGGTACATATTATGTATCAATAGATAGACATGCTACTGTCTGGTGATGTTTTTTTAACCAAATAATTCATGTGAATATCCAAAAAGTCAACAATTTGAAAACAGAACGAATTGATAACAACCAAAGATTTCATGCATCTAATTTGTAATTTAGAAACGATTCTTTTTCCAGGTTGTGGGTGTGTGTTTGGGGTGTGTGTGGAGTGGGGTAATATTTTTTTTTCACACATTGGTCGGTCTCCAATTGCTAGATTTGCACCATGTTGGTACTGTACATGCATCCTTTTTTTAATTCCATTGGCCCTCGGTTGTCCAAACCTAATTCGTCTTTAAAGATGCTGTGCTAGCAAGCATATATTCATTATCAGCAAATTTCTAGTCTTTCTTAGTTTATTCTTTTTTTTGTGAATTTTGACTTAAGTATATTTTGTTGCTTGCTTAAAGATCCGTGAATATCATCGGGCGGAACCTATCTGCCCGTTTTGTCAGTACAACTGATGACTATGAAGAGCTTTTAAAGGAGGAACCAGTCATTGAATTCACTGGCGAGGTATGATCACCTTTTTTGTTGCTTGCATTTGCAACTCTGCTTTATAATCTGTGTTCCTTTTTTTTTATTATGATCCATAAGATGTTTAATCCTATTAACATGTTACTTATAACATGTTACTTGCATGCATTCACCCCTCCGCTCCCCGATGATTTATAACTTATATGCCTATGATGTTATCCTCTGCTATTCTAAAATTATTGCAGTTTACCTGAATACATCTTTTTTTATTGTTTGAAACAAGTTGAAATATATTTGTGCTATGCTCTCGTCTTTGTTTTAGCCTAAGCAGTGCCCTTCCTTTTCCTTTTCCTTTCACTACAGTAGTCTTGAAGCTGAGGGTATCTCCGTTGTGATATGTGTACTTTAATTTCTGCAGGATTGTTTGATTCCTCTTGTGGGATCTTGGTAGTGTTGATGGTAAGATTTACTGATTTAGGCAGTGATTGAAACTGTGATGCAGAATGATCAATAACTTGGCAATCATTCAATGAGCTACTTTTTGGATTTGTACCTCTGTCACTCTGTGTGGTTCTTTTCCTGCTAGATCATGTTGCATATTCACTACATTTTTGCTGTTAATATTCTAATGTTCTCACAATTGTTTTGATTAGGGTTGCTAATTGTAACAACCCGGGTTCTACCAAACACCAAAAATCCGAACTTTTTAAAATTTTTCTTACAATGTGTGATGCATGCAGTGGCTAGGTGAAACGCGTGGAAATTAGCTTTCGAATCGTTGCATACATAAAGAATTGCTGGTAGGAGAGTGCTTGTTTCTGCATTGGTTTTTGAGTTTTGTTTGGAGTTGAAATGCACAAGTCCGTAGCTTTATCTCCCATTCTTCCCTTGCAAGCCCATAGCGGAGTTCATCTAAATTCCCCTCCTAACTCCTCTCAAATCCAGTCACTAAAAGAGAGAATCAATCCTCTCTTTTCTGTGTATATATATTCATCTCAAACCCTGTAGCGAGAGATAGGAAGGATCTCTCCCAAATCACTGTGGCAACATGGAAAAGACCTTTCTCCAAACTCTTAGGTTAAATTTCCCTCAATCTCCTTTACTCCTTTCTCAATTTGTTTCTACCAAAAATGTGAAAAGGAAAAATCATTCTTTAGCCTTGGGCCTAGCCCAACCGGCCTTCTCCCTCTCTCCATGGGCGCAGCCTAGCTCCTTTCCCCACCTTCCACGGCAGCAAGGCCCGGCTTGCCCCTTCCCACCTTCCGGGCCGCTCCCCCAACCGGCCCGGCTGTTTCCTCTCCCCCTTCCTTCCTTGGCTTTGCAGGCCCGGCTGACCAACCAAGCCAGGGCCGCGAGCTCACCCCCTGCTCTCTCTCTCACGAGGCCAAGCCGCTCACGCCACATCGCGCGGCCCAACAGCCCACCATGGCCCACGCCCGTCCCACGCCCCTTCCCTCACCTGCGGCCCGGCCAGCCCGCGCCACCTCCCTCCTTCCCGGGCCCGCGCCACCTCGCCAGCGGCCCCGAAGCCTTGGCGTGGCCCGGCTGCTTTTCTTTGCCGCCGCACCCCGAACCCTAAAGGGGCGCGCGCCCGGGGCCAGCCACCGCCCGCTCGGCCCGGCGGCGCAGCCAGCGCGCGCTCTCGACTTCCGTGCGTGGATCTTGGCTTGGCGTGTCCGTAACGCGAGCGAGGATCGCCACCGTCCATCCCTCGGAACCAAAGCTCTACGCTATAAAGCGGGCCGCGCCGTCAACCTCCGTTTCCTCCGAAACGCCGCCCACGTTTCTTCTTCCCACACTGCTCCTCGGCGCTTCGCGGCAACGTAAATCTTGCACCACCACGCCTCTGGCGGCCGCCCGCCCGCCACTGGCGGCGCCTTTGGCAGCGTCACGCCCCCCGGCTCGTCGGCGCTCATCGCGCCCACGCCACGCCCGGCGTTCCACCTTCCTGCGCTCTGCGGCCCCCTGGGCGCTCAGCGATCGCGGACCGGCCCGGCAGCTGCGGCCTTGAGCGACGGGCCCCGGCTGCCCGATGCCCCAGCCCATGGCGGTGCTCGGCGATGCCCGTGCGCGCCGCGGCGTCGCCCCGTCGTCGCGTCAGCCCACCCCGGCGGCCGTCCTGCCTCTCCATCCATGGCGGCGAGCATCCAGCCACGCCGTCGAGCACCGGGCGCGCGCGCCGCCGCCTCCCTGTTTGTCTTCCTCGCGCCGTGCTCTCCCTCACCGCCTACTCGCCGTCATGGCACCTCGGCGACACGACCGGGGAAGCCCGCCCGTGGCAGGCTTCGCCCGCGTCGCGCTCACGCTACTCGGGCGGCGCCAGCGAGCTACCTCGTCCAGCGTCTCCCTCGTCCCCTGCCGAAACACGCCGCCGCCGCACCAAGCGTCACCATGCCACACCGCCTACCATCGTGCCGGTCACCACGTAAATCGCACACCTTCTTGTCCAACAGCAAGGCAGCATCACGGTGCCGCCACGGTGGCGTCCATACCCAAAACCCCGCCTTTCATGCTCTCTCCTTGGACATGCCGGCGACCATATCTGAAAATCGGCCATCGCGCCATGTCATACACCTTGCGGGCGGCGGCAAGCACCCGGCCGTATCGACCCACATCGGCCATGGGCAGCCTTCACCGGCCAGGCGCCAGGCCACGGCCACTTGCAGCTAGCCGCAGCCTGCCCTGGCTGGCCGCAGCTGGCTGATCGCCACCAGCAGCTGGCTATGGCTGGCCGAGGTGGCTAGGGGCGGGCCACAGTGGCCCGGCTTGCCGCAACCCAGTCGCACACTTCTCGGGACCTCTGCGCCGCTCCGTGAAGCTCTGCCGGCCTCGCCCCTCCCCACCGACGAGGGTCGATCCTGTGGAAACCCGTCGATGCCGTTCCCGACATCGACAAAACCCTCGCATTTATTTTTTCCTTTTTCATGCTTGATGATATATCTATGCCTGCGTGCCGTGCCTTGAGCCGGTTCTCTATCATGCAATGGATATGTGCTACTCCGTGTGGTCATCTTATGTGGGATTGGTTCTTGTGTGTTTGTGCGATATTGTTTGTGGACCGCGCCTTCGAGGCCGGTCGAGGGATCGAACCTCGCTTCGGGCGTTTGATCGTGGGTTCGTCCCGCCGTGATCGCGGCGCCGGCGTAACTCATTCCCTCTTGCGCTTTAGTTGTCCTCGTTGTATCCCGAATGTTAAGCTTCTACCTTCGACCCTAGGGCATGGTCATTAAGGACTTAGCGATACGGATATTACCCGCACACCGCGGCGAGCCTTTCGTGACCTAGTCCGGTGGGAGACGAACTAGGAGGCGACTATCGTGGGGCCGGCGGGGAGCCAACCCATGTAGGTAAAGCTTATGGCCGCGAGTTACCTCGCCATGACCATTAGGCTCTACCTCTTTTCTTTCTCTCCCTTTTATCGCTCGTTTGCTAAACCACCTCGTATGCTTGCACCACCTAGACCGGAGCATTCCCGGTTCTCACGATGGCAACCGCATCGCTCTGAACCCGAGGAATAGCTTTTGCCGCTTTGGTTGCATGGAGGTCGTGGTGCCCTACGAGTTGGTGTGGATCGCGGAACCGTGCAAGACCTTCGTCTCTTCTTCCGACCACCGTCCTTTGCCATGACGGGTAGGCCGAGAAGAGTGCGGGACCATTCTTTTTGCTCTCTTTTGATTCTTGCTAACCTAGTAAAGCGTGGATCGAGTCCCTTGTTCGGCCTCTTCATTCGATGACTATTACCATGTCATGAGGACCGGAAGTGCCGTGGGGCCAAGGGTTTCCTTTTTCTTGCTCATTTATGTCATTTCTTATTTGCCTTCTATCCCATCCCTTTGATTTCCGCCCGATCGCAATGGCGAGTGGATCAAAGGGAGGTGAATCCGTCTACCCTCTTTTTGGCTCTTTTTTGTGCTTAGCCCCTTGTATGTTTGTACCTAGATTATGCCATGACATTCCCAAGTTCTCACGGTGACAACCGCATTTGCGAGGAACTCTAGGAACGTCTTAGTGCATTTGGTGCACCTTGGTTGAGGTACCCTACAAGTGGTCTAGGCACCTTGGCCTCTCGTGCATCGCTCCTCTCCAATGCCTCGCCTTTTGCCATGGCATGTGCATTGGAAGGGGTAGACCACCGCCCCTTCTCGTTTCCACCCTTTATTTTTCCCCCCGCTAGCTTTGTTCGCTCGATCCGTCTTAGCCATGACGATTGGATCAAAGACCAGACTATCTCTTGTAGTTAGCGAAGCTATGGTCTATGTCCCGTTCTTGGGCCCGTGCGAGTCGACCCGATCGACCGTTGGAAAACCATCCTCACCGAGGATGTGACCGAGGCCACGACATGGACATGCCCGACTAACTCTCCTCTCTTCCCCCGTGGTGCTACTCTCTCCTCGGCTCCCCGACGTTGTTGTGTCATGCGGGTCGAGAGGACCCGTAACCCGCTCCTCTATTGTTTGTGTTCCAATCTCTTTTTGCCACCGTTGGCTACCATGATGGGTAAGCCAAAGAGCATCGGAACCAAGTCACAATTCCTCTATTTCGTGTTAATCGTTCTTACTCGAACCCTATATAGTAGTTGTGACTTGCGGGTTAAAGGCCGCAAGTACCAAACCCCACTGTTCCTGTTTTCCCTTTTCTCTCTTGCTTGCGACCCTCCGGTCCTTGCCAATTTCTATGACGTTCTGATCGGAAGGCCGCAACCGTGGTGTTTGTTTAAGTTATGTTAGGACCAAGGCCTTTCTTTCAGAGCCGTACAGGTTGACACGATCGACCCGAGAAGTACTGGCTATATCATGGTCTTGATCCGAGCTCATGCTTAACAAATAACCACTTCTGTTTGTTGGAGCCCGAGGATTGGACACTCACCATGAGGGCTAAGTCTTTTCAGTGTTTATTCGGAGTTATCTGGTTCCTTCTGTATCTTGTTGCCTTTTGGGGAGTATTGTATTTTGGGTTAGGGATTGATTGCTCTTTGCCTTGTTTGACGCTATACCGAGGTAGTTGCATCACGATGATGACGGACGGGCCGAAGACCCAAAGGAGGCAGGAAGCACAAGGACAACTGGAGATGGATGACTATGGATTGCTATAAACAGGTGCCACGTCCCACCCAACCTCGTAGAATCCTATTAGACATGCAATATGTAGCTGCTAGTGCTTTACTCTATGCAAATAAATGTGATAGGATGCATGGTAGATTGCTTGATAAGCCATTACCTTGACGCAACCTTTCCCCTACACACCCGCTGCTAGAATAGACACTCGCTTACTTCATGCCACTTGCTACACACTTACACTTTACTCATACATGCTTGTGTGTGGCTAAGGCACGTGGTGCCGTGAACTGGATAACTGGGGATAACGTGGGAGAGATCTTGGCGTGTGTCTTGGGTGTGTGGTGAGGGTTGTGTCGGCCCAGGCGGGATCTCTGACGAGTCGGGGGACAAGTCTTGCCGGTGGAGTGTGATCTGGGCACTCCCTATGTGAGAGAGTACCTGTGGCGGGTACATGTGATGTGAGTAGATTCCGGGGAGGAGTGCCTTTGTGGGACGAATCCTCGGAATGGAGGTGCCGTTGAGGCACAGGGCGTCGAGCCCCCTTGTGAAGATATCCTGTCCAGTCCCTCTAAGGACTGATTGGGCGAGTATGCGGCTCATGGGACTCTTTCGTGCACACCACTCGTCTCTGAATGGGCGGGGTCCGACATGACGACTAGCTGGCCCCCTGCTGCTACTACTAGGTTGATAGGTGATAGTGTAGGGAGGTACGGGTGCCGAGACCCACACCCTCCTGAGACAGCGTGGTATCCACTGGGATCCGGTACCACGTCTCACAGTCTCAGCGTGCCGGTGGATCTCCGGGGTGCCCCGTGGCCGAGTGGTAGAGTGGCATCGGGCCGCTTAGGCGGCGGCTTGGTATCGGCCTAGACGAGGCATCGTCGATGATGGTGATCTTGTGGTTCCAGTGTACAAGCTCTGCAGAGTTACTAAATCTATACGTATAGCCGTGTCCCGTGCGGACATTCCCTACGAGTACCCCATGTTCGTTATAGTGAGAGGTGTCCTTTTCTTCTCTCCCCCACGGGTGATGTTGGATTCGGCTTAGGCCGTTGAGGCAAGGAGGAGCGGGGAGTCTTCCTTGCCGACAAGAGAGTGAGAGTGTGGTGAGATGTGTGGACATGGATGTGGTTATGGATGGGATGATGGACGTGTGGTTGAGATGGGTTAAAAACTTGATGAACTATATTATATTATATTTATTTTATGAATTTGCATAGGAAAACTACAGCCAAATATAGGCTTTTTCCTCTACCCTTGCATTCCACTTACCACATAGCAAAGCAAAGCATAGGGTGGGAGCTAGTGGCCAGTACAAATCGTACTGATAGAGTTGAGCAGGTTTGGTACCCGAGGAGGACTACGATGATAATGGAGCTGGAAGAATTAGGTGGTCTCGTTCCTACACTCAAGTTTGGTTAAGGAGATCAAGTCTACGCCCGCTGATACTCTACCCCAACTCTGATGACTCTCCGTGAAGGAGGAGCCTTCACCCGCTACGACGCTACGTCTACTCTGATGTTGATCCGCGTGTGTGTTTATCGTTAGAATACGGTGTACCTAGGTGTGATGCAAGTGTTGTAATACTCTGTAACTTGTACCTTTTCACGATGTATGAACTGTGGTATCAACTGTAAATGATGTACTCTGTGGATTTCCCTTCGTGGAAATCGCGGGTCGTTTCACTAATGACCTGTTTCTGTATTTTGATAGGAAACTTTTGGCCGTTACCTAGATTTGCATGAGCTTTATAATGAGTTCATAAATTCCAAGTTTGGAACACCGATGGAATACTCAGCTTATGTTGGCTGTTTCTCCTAGACGGATCAGATCTCACATAGTCATAAGGCTACCAGGTATGTCATGCATATTCACTAAGGTCTGAAATATTGGACAATAGGATGAGCTGCTGCTGCATAGTAATAGCAACAGTGCTATTCAGTTGTGTTGCTGCAGTCTCAAAAAGGAGAAGCGAACAGGCCCGACCCTGGCATGGGCTTGACTAATATGGCTATGCCATAGCCCGTATGCACCACCGGTTGAATCCTCCTCCCCCCTCCCTTTTTTCCCTTCTCTAATAGTGGTACTATGTGGTGAGGGACACTGCAGGGACTGTAGGTTAGTAGGGCTCAACATGTTCAAGTCTATATGCAGGATAGTTAGTAGTTACTCAGTTGTTTTTGTTTAACTTTTCTAGCATTCATTTCGTATGGTTCACAGGGTGAAAGAACTAAGTCGAGGTATCGGGAAAATGCATATCCAAGTATATGCATATGATAGTTGCGTAGCTGTTTCACCTGCCTAGCATTCATTTCATATGGTGGTGCCCTTATTATGTTTATTGTTGTTCTATTATTTATATTATTTAATTTCTTTGGTTGACGGACAATACAGAGAATACTTAGAACACATTTTGGAATATCGACATCATTTCTATATCACACAGAGCCATTGCAAGACATTGAGAAGATTTTTCTAAAGGCCAGTCTTATTTTACCTTATTTATTTATATTTTTTAGAGAAAAGGGAGACCCCTGCTTTTGTATTTCAAAAAAAAAGTTTAACAGTACTTTGCGTATTCGGCGTGCCCGACTCCACGGCATAAGCCTATAACTGAGAAATAGATGCAGCACCTCCAACATCACTGCTAACATCACTCCCAGCATTACTGCTAACAAAAAACGACCCATCAGATTGAACTGACTGAAGTGAAACACTACATTTTCTTTGTTTCATTTTTTTCTATATCAGTGCCCCTTTGTGTTCCACAGGCTTATGTGATTATGTAGTGTTTCACTTTGGATTATCCTATACTTCCATAGCATTTTTCTAACTACGATGTCACTCCTTTATATTCATTTAAGAGCTGCTAATTGCGTGTTTGGCAATAATTTGTTAAATCATATTGAGCACGATTAAGTCTAATAACTAACATTCTATTGGCATACATCTATACAGCTGGAGAGTGAATTTGAGGAACGATGGGCCAATGGAGAAATACCTGGATGGGGAAATAAAGGCACAGAAAAAGAATCTGAAATAGATCTTGATTACTACAGCACAGTTGAAGAACTTGTTGAGCTTGGCTCAGAAAAGTTAAAACAGGTTTGATCTTAAAACATCATGCTGTTACCAAGCATTATTTTCTTGTCTGTTATTGTTGACTATTCATTGGTCCCTTCTTCTGAGTTCTGTTGATTCATTTACATCTTTTTAGGCTTTAGCTGCTCGTGGTTTGAAGAGTGGTGGTACTGTTCAACAGCGTGCAGAGCGACTTTTCTTGCTGAAGGTGATTTTAAAGACACTAGTGCTACTGTAGATTCATATATTTTTGTTATCCTTTTTACCATTTGTTTTGAACTTACTGTTGATTATTTTGCAGCATACACCGTTGGAACAACTGGATAGGAAACATTTTGCCAAAGTTCCATGTACTAAAGATGGCTCAAACACAACTTCTAATGGCAACAATGTTAAGGATGATATGAAGAAGGAGATTGCATTGATGGAAGTAAAGATGAGGCGCCTTTGTGAGCTGCTAGATGAGGTCAGCTCTTCGCTGCTCCCTGTGTTTATGCGTGTAATTTTGGATGCATGGTACACTCATGCAAATGTACTAGCATGTGCAGTTAATACTTTTGTGACCACTTACGTTCTTATATATAAGCTATAATCCTATGAAGATAAAACCTGCTTAGTTTGAGGAATCTTCTTTATTTCCATCTTAGGCTAGTCTATTCAAATGTAATATAGATTTCTTTGGCTAGACCATCTTGTTTGTCTAGAATGAGTTGGTCTTCTATAGAATTCTGGGGCCATTTTTCGTTTTAGGTGTGCAGCATGCTGGCATTACACTGTTCCTCAAACTGCAACTTTAGGCATGCAGAGTACTAGAGTAGTACAAATGTATGATTGTTAACTTGTCCTGGAATAGTTCAATGTCTATTCATGTGAATGTGTGGGTGCCTTGTTCATTTGTGTTATGATCATTTATGTGTGAATCCTCTACCACCTTGTATTTGCGTTGAAAAGCTCCATTGTATTACCACACAACTTGACATGCTTCAGAAGGCTTTATAAAAAATTAACAGATGATTAGTGCATCACCTCGTCTTTTTCCTAGAGTAAATAAGTTAATACAGTATATGTACTGTTCACCAATATAATCACATGCCAGTTTTAATATGGTAGATATTATATTTTTGTTTGCAAACCCAAGCACAAACTGTACAAGCTACAAAGACTGCGTTACAATTTGATTCCAGAATGATTCAGTTCTTGTAGCTACTAATCTTCCTTTTTGGAAGGGCTACTAGCATTGGCTAAACTTGTTTGTCTATATGCTGAAGTTAACCTAACATATTTTTGACACTTTATGTTGCTTGTGTAGGCCTTTGTAAGGACAAAGGAAAACTACTAATCTTCCTTTTTGGAAAGGCTACTAGTGTTGGCTAAATTTGTTTGTCTATACGTTGAAGTTAACCTGACATATTTTTGACACTTTATGTTGCTTGTGTAGGCCTTTGTAAGGACAAAGGAAAATGCGGAGAAGAAGCTTACACTAACGTATGAAGAGATGGAAGCAGAACGGGAGGAGGTACTTAGTTACCCTGTTCTGATAAAAAAAGAAAAACTTCTCTATGTGTTTTGTACTATTCCAACATGTTCTCTATTTTCAATATTGTAGCTGCTGCTATTCTTGGTTGGTGCTATCGTTTGAAAACACCAATGGGAGCAGTTTTTAAAATATAAACTTTGACATATGCATGTGCAATATGCTTTAGAAAAAAAAACCTACTCCACTAAACATGCTTTTGGCTGCTTGTTAGTGCATTAGCCCCCGGTGTGGGTTTTGGATAATTAATGACAAACGAATTAGGGACTAACATGTTCATCAAGTGATATCTACAGGTGTTAGTCCATTGGTGGAATTAAACGAAAGAATTCGGTGAATAATAGCACCCTAAATTTTATGGACTAACGGCGTTTCGGCTCAAGTGATCCACCCCTATTTTATTTTGAATTGAGTTGTAGGAAATGCCGCACTATCAAGAGGGATACAAAATTGACTAGCTAGATGGGGATCAAAAGTGCTCATGTCGATGTTTAGAAGTAGCTTGAGAGACACCGGTTCACACACGTGCACATAGAGAGGTATTGGTGTTTCTGCTGGGTGGGACCGGGAAGTCCCGGTACCCCCAAAAACCTCCGCTTCGACCGAAGTCCCGGTCGAGAGACCGGAAGTGTTTTCTCAAACGCGACGGTAGCTGGGCCTTTGGCTCGGCGGGAGTTCGGTCGCCTGATCGGAAGTTCCGCTCGACCGGAAGTCCCGATAAGGGACCGGAAGCCCTCTCTCGCACGCGACGGTAGCTGGGCCTTTAGGCTGGCGGGAGTTCCCGGTCGCTCGACCGGAAGTTCCGCCGATACCGAAATCCCGGTCGAGACCGAAGCGATCTCTTGCACGCGACGCGCTGCGTCGGCTTGCTGACCGGAAGTTCGGTCGAGACCTAAGTTCTGGTCACACCGAGTCTCGCCCTTGTCAAGCCAACGGTCGGATCCATTCGGACCGAAACTTCCTGGGGGCTCCACCGAACTTCCGGTAGTGCCGGGAGGCCGAAGTATATATACTTTTCACCTCCGTTTCTAAACGTTACGCCGGGCATTTCACTTTCGTTCACTTTGTTCATTCATCAGCCTCCAAGCTTTGACTCACTCACTCTCTCTCCCCCCTTTGCTTCCAAGCTTCAATCTTTGATTGTTTGAGCTAGGGTCGTGAGATTTGAGAGCGGGAGCATCGATCTTCGATTTGAGCACTTGGTCTCCTCGTCTTGCCGGTTGGTTTTGTGTTTATTACTGTTGGGTTCTTGGAACCCTAGCCGACTAGGCGTTCTTCGTGGTTGCCCGTGTTGATTTACTTGTGAGGGCACCCCGAAGCGTTTGTATTACCCTTCATCTTAGTGGATATCTCAAGTTTTCCTTTGTGGTTGCTTGAGAGAGGTGACCTAAGTGGTCGGGCCTTGGTGGCCACCTCAACAACGAGGACGTAGGCACTCCTTTGTGGGGAAAGCCGAACCTCGGGATAAATCGTGTGTCCCGCGTGCTTGTTGTGGTGGTAGCATCGACTACCCTTGATATTGTGTTCTTTGTATACTCTATTGTCTATTTGTTTGTAGGAAGAAGAACTCAATTCAAGAAGTGATTCCCAAGGGTGTGGTAACTCGTGTAGTTGAAATCACAACTCATTTACTTTGATTTCCTAGTTGTAGGACACCCCAGAAGTTCAAGTTGGTTTGCAATAGAAGTTTTGGTCTAGACCGGAACTTCTACTCCAAACCACCGGAACTTCCGGTGAGCATCTAACTTCCGCAATTTGAGTTTGTGAATTTCAGGTTTCAAAAATACGCCTATTCACCCCCCCCCTCTAGGCCAATTAGTTCCTTTCACTGCTTTTTATCAGTATTGTTGCTGATTGAGATTTACCAAAACTGTATTGATGGAGTACCATTATCCGTTCACTTAAAACAGTTCTGCACGTGTCTTGGTTGTAACCCCCCCTCCCCCTCCACAACCTTCATTTTTGTATTCTGAAATCCTGTTCTCTAGGTCATGTTATTACCTTTTGCTTTGAAAAATTGCTATGGACATACAGTTCATAGCGAACAAAGGGAATGTTTGCTATACTTCTATTAGATACATTTGGATAGTGGCCAAGTCAAAATTCTATAGCACACCAAAGTCTCTTACAAGCTGTGGATGAGTGTGACATGGGGAGCCAAATGTCATTAATTCTTTTAGTATCATAATATAGTCAACCTGGGTCTTATTTTTTAGATAAATCACAAGAAATATTATGGTGCAAACAAACTAGAAAAATTAGTCATATTGTTTAAGAAATAATAAATCTTTTTAACAAAAAACTGTTACATGCAACCAATGCAATGTTGCCATCTCACTCTTTCTTTTTTGGCCGGCCAAAGGAAATGGGGCAAGTGAATTGGTCGCACATGCGGTGCCACAAAGAGCTATGTGTACTTCAGTGGCTGATGCAAAAATCACTGTGACATGAAACAGAACCGACCAATTTATAAAAGCATAAGTGAAAAATCACTCGCGAAACAAGCAATTGTCACACTTAAGCCGTTATAAATCCGGTAGTCCGAAAATCTCGAAGGATTTTAAACCAAACATCATCAACCAAGATCGTACAAGTTTAGCGTCACCATTCGCACGTTACAACATGTCATAAATAGTTTGATAACATCAGAGTGCGGAAATAAGGTTATTACAAACCAAGTCCTTCAAATCCGAGTAGCGAAAGCAAAGTAGTTTTGAAAGCTCAACCCACACACATACTTAAGTTTAATACGATTGCCCATTTCGATAGCCAATCCACAAAAGTAAGTGGGGAGAATATTAAGAACGACCATGCCCTTGGTACTTTAATCTACTGGATATAAGCAGGTCTCACAATACCCATGGTAGGTATGGCCATCTGCACAAACAACAAGCGGGAAAAACCCTCAGTACGAGAAGGTACTCAGCTAGACTTACCCGACGGACTTAAAATAAAAGACTCCAAGGAGTATGACAGGCTTTATCGGGGGATAGCTTGACTCTTTTTGCATAAAAGCGGTAGTAACATTTAAAGTGATAGCTCAGCTTAACCATTCCTATTTATGCTAGGTGAGGACCTATACTATGCATCATTATAGTATATTAGTCATGATTAAGCAAGCAAGTAGTAACCATAATCATTTAGCTTAACTCATCATCATCATCATCATCATCATCATTACCCACATTCCATAATCATTACTACGATGGTGCAGCTCAAGTCAAGTGTTCACTGTCCAGGAACGATGGCGATTCGAATCGATTACTACTGAGCTCAGGGGGCATTCCTCACACAAACCACACTCACCCGCTAAAGTGAGCTACAGGTCACCGTGGCACATATCCGGGAAAACAACGCGGACTCGAGTGGAACCACCGTACCCAGGGACCACCCGACTGCCTTAGCCAGCCATGTTGGACCTCGGACTTACTCTTCGCGCCCCTGTGGTCCCCCATCCATCTCCAATACGGTGCGAACGAGTCGAGAACCGGCCTGGATAGTGTTAGGCTTCGTGGTCGGAAGTGCTTTTCCGGCCAGCTAAATGTGAGGCATGCGTTCAACATGACTTGCGGTACATCAACGGCACGGTCCTTAATCGACACAGACAGAATCACTATGGTCCAGCAACCCCACAAGACTCCGTCCGGTCTCCAATTATCTCAACCATAACCATCAACCAGATGATATCAACATAAGCTTTCCATCAATCATAAGTAACCACCTATGCTCACGGATGACAGGAAATCACCCGACTTTTACCGTCTAAGCAGGCTAAGCAATAAACTCGCCCTAGACTAACAAGGTAATTCAAGGTAAGATAATTTAAAGGTAATTCAAGGATATAATGCATCAACGGTTGCAATCAACTCCTATACTTAATGCATCAATCATAAAGCATAATTAGACTGTTAGAAAGCATAGGTAAGTGATGCTCCGGGGCTTGCCTGGAATATGACCTAAAGTCAGTCAAGTTAGCTTGCACCGCCTTCGGGTTTAACTCCAACATCTCGTCCTTCACGTAGTCCATCTAACGTACCTAGATGAGATGTACAATGCATATGTATGAACATATGGAAGTGCAATAGACAATGCATCATAAACAATAACCAATACAAGTGCAAAGTTACACTAGATGACATACGCATATTAGGGAGCAAACTATTCACAATCATGCCAAACATAAAGATAACAAACATATCAAATATGACACTAATATCACAATCTCTCAGATATATTACTTAACTATCAATAAAGGCATGAGTCACACATAGCAACACACAAAGCAAACAACTAGAACTAGAATCAATTCAAATCTGGACATACCCATAGCAGCTGAGTAAATAAACCATATCTGGAGTTCTACAACTCCAAATGATTTGCAATAAAACAATCTGGAAAGCTTATGAAATTTTCTACAATTCATCTTTAATTACCAAAGCATGATTCAATATCTAACATAGTCAAACAATTCAATCTCTTCAATCTGGTCAGGCAAATTTTAGAGAGAAGCTATTTCTAGAGCTGAATAATACACAGTCATAACTCACAAATCATAAAGGCTATAGCTATGAAAATTTAACATAAACTAGATATATAAGTTATCTACAACTTTTGTATTCACAAGTTTCATAGAAAACATCATTTTGATCATGTTGAGACTTGCAAATTGAGCATAACCAATATTACCAACAGGTTACATATATTAAATAAACACTATAAAACTTAATGTCCACTCCTAAATAAATTATTTTCATCTCCTTTTTATTTATTTTGATAACAAGGTAAATTAAGGACATATATGGAACACATATCAAAAGTGTATAGTAAATTCTAAGAAAATTACAGTAGCTTACATACGCTCCCAATAGAGTACTGCTCAAATTTCATAGCATTTCAATAAGTATAGCAACTTCTATGAAAAGACAAACTGCTAATGCAATAAATCATATGAGAGCAAGATAAATCTAAAACTCAACCTTTTCTGTAAGTACATGACCATGTTAGAGTTTCTCAGGTCACCACAACATTATGAAAAGGCAGTGGAACCATATTTTCCATTTTTACATTTTTATTTGAATTAACAATCAATTAAATCCAATTCCTAGACATTAAGCAAGATATCTAAATAACTCAAACAAACTGCATGCAATGTACCTTAAATTTTTATCATAGTACACACATAGCATCAACAGCCTACCATTCAAATTTCACACCAATTGGAGCACCACAACCTTAGATATGAATTTAGCAAGAGCAAATCCTAGGTAGCAAGGATCTAATTTTACTGCACAAATTTTATACTAAAACATGCAATATTCTTATACCACTGGATAGATCTATTCACAAGGATTTCAAAAAGTCCTCATTTGCTATTTTACGATTTTTCTATGAATTACTATGAATTATAGAACTTTCAGCCATTCTCTTGAAAAAGAAAAACATAAAACCAAATAAGACAAACACTTTGCATCAGGAACCTTGAACGTTTAGCTATTCAACCCACAGTCCAAGCACTGTTCTACACTGTACCACTGAGTCATGAACTTTGCATAAAAATCCACAAAAGAGCTTCTATTTGCGATTGACTCCCTTCTTCCTTCTTCCTTCCACCAGAACGGAGCAGAGGCGGGCTCGAGCTCGGCCGATGGCGGGCTAGTTGCGGCCAGAGGCTGGCCGGCGGCCAAGCGATGGCGGCTGGCGGTTCACAGGGCCAGCAGCAGCGAGCGCGCCACAGTGTGTGGGCCACGGCCCGTGGCCGGCGACCCACGGCTCGGCTTCACGCACGCGCAGCGGCACCGCAGGGCGCAGTGGCGGCGGCGGCTCCGGCGTTCGGCGTTGCGGCGGCGACGCGACATGGAAAAGTGGCGAGAGACAAAGCCGCGACACGTGGAGAGGAATGGTGAGGTCGGCTGCTACGGTGGTGGAGCAAGGGAGCAGGAACGAGCAACGGCAGGAGCTCTGTTCGCCAGCCATGGCGACCATGGCGAGCGCGCCCGCGGCTCCACTTCGAGATAGAGAAAGGGAGGGCGAGGGAAACATCCGGGAGAGTGGAGAGACAGGTGAGGGAGCTCGGCCGGGGCCTCCCCATCAACGCAGAGGCGCGTGGGCACGTGGCAAGGGCGAGGACGCGCGTCGGGTAATGGTGGGGCGCGCGGACAGGCGCATGGAGGACGCAGCGTCGACATTTCCTCGGACACTGGCGGCGCGGCGGTGTGGGCACATTGGAGGCCGATTTTGGGCCTGCTAGAGACCGAACTGGGTCTTAGGCCTTGAAGCAAACTTGTAGCCCACGCGACCCTCTACAACTTTGATTAAGTCTCACTAGCCATTAGAGGTCCCCTAACGGTGGGTAATTAAACCATAGTGTCAGCATGTTAAACTTGATCAAGAACAGACGTCGAACCTTGTCAAACTGAGTCGGATCAATTCCATCTTTTGATATGCTCTTCCTCAACTAATTGACTTCAACTTCTATTTTTGAAGAAACTTGAGTTGATTAACAAAAACACGAGAACGCGGGATGTCAACCGATGACATTCACTAATCAGCTCCCGGACTATTTTTCTAAGTCCCGGAAAAATCAGCTGCTGATTCAAATTTGTGGCCTTTGTTTGACTTGTTTCCAAGCTGATCTAGCTCTTGGTCATAAAATAAAGTTTATAGAACACAAACCAAAATCCAACTTTTATTTAGGGTCCAACCTCAGAATACAAACATAAGCTATACTTTTCTGTTGGTCTAGACAGCAACTTGATAAAGCTTTAAACTAGGGATTTAGCCACCTTTGAGCATTTTCTCGACATTTGCTCAAGACGAACCCTTCATGACTTTTGTTCCTAAGTTCAATTAGAGTCCTTTGGGCAATATTACTAGGCTTGGTTGAATCTCTGTATACTCATGCACTTGATAAGGCCTTTCAAGCGAGGATATAGCTTATCATTTCATGTGACTATTTGATTTCAATCTTCACGAAACTTCTCTGGTAATCAAGGTAGATGGAGATGGGTATGAGCTAGAGGTTAGGATCATCACTTGTCATATCTTGATTACGTCCAATCTCGCTGCTTAGCTCATGACTAACACCTGGGGTGTTACATGACCTATCAAATTTTGGCCCCTAGTATATGCCTGACAAAACTTGAGGGCATGCCAAATTTTGGCATGGCTTTTATGGGACAAGAACCAAACATACCCTAAGTTTCCAAGTCATTTACTATGTGTATTCCATAGTGATTTGCTGATTAGTGTTTACCACATTTAGCTCTAATTATTGACTAAGCCACATATCATGACGAGTCCAACAATGTGAAATCTAAGTGGCTACTTGTTATAAAGTGAGCGAATATATCATGTAGAAACTTAGAATGCAGTCTTGGCTTGTTTGCTTCAAAATTCTGTATGATCTTACGACTTGGCTGAAAATATTATTTTGTTTCCTTTTTTTCATGGAAGTAAATGTACTTAGTTTTTGAATTACTGGTTTATATATATTTGTATGTACTTTTCTATAGGAGGAGGTACAAGCTGACACCGAGAGTGATGATGAAGAACAACAAATCTACAATCCTCTCAAGTTGCCAATGGGTTGGGATGGCAAGCCTATACCCTATTGGCTGTACAAGCTACATGGCCTTGGGCAGGTAACAAGTTTTATCATACTTGTGAGTTGGTAGTATGTTTCCTAGTAGCTTGTTCCATCTAGTCACAGTCGGTGAGATGGTGCACATCACCAATGCTTTCGTTCATGGCACAGATTGACTATTTGACACTCATTTAATTCAGATGCCAGTCCTTTGTGAACTGATCAGTCACCACTTAACATTTATGATGCCTAAAATTAAATTATGTGTTGATATATAAATTTGCTAGCCATTCTGTTCGATGACTAACATTTATGCGAGGTGGTAATGATGTAGTATAGGATGAATATGAGTCTTCTATTATGTTTTCTGCAGTGTTAAAATTTGACAGTAACCTTTGGCTTTAATTTCATACTTTTCACCTAACCAGGTCCTCGTTTTCTCTTTACCCAGTCTAGAGCTTTAAAATATTCTATTTCTGCATAAACTGTATGCTAATTAATGTGATCCATCTGCTAATGTATTTATGTGATCACATGTTCAGTTAGTGCATTTCCCCTCTTTTCGAAAGCGCTTTGAACTGGAACATCAAGGCATCCTTTACCTTTTATTATGCTGATGAGTAATTTCCATTAAATTTGTTACCGTATCATTCATGTGTTTTCAATTGTTATGGTTTGTACAGGAATTCAAGTGTGAGATATGTGGAAACCATAGCTATTCGGGACGAAGGGCTTATGAGCGTCATTTCAAGGAATGGCGTCATCGGCATGGGATGCGATGCCTTGGCATTCCTAATACTAAGAATTTCAATGAAATCACATCCATTGTTGTATGTCATCTACTCATCTATTGTATTGTTGATACTATTTTCTTTAAAACTTGGAGGTACTTATTGATAAATAGCTACAACATTGTTTATTCTCCAAGTAATGAATAGTTAGGTATTTTGGTTTTTACTTGCCCATATCATATTGGTTTTCCTTGTCCTATATTATTATGTCTGCTTATATGAAACATAATACAAATGAATGCATGCCCTCCATGTACTATTTATCTGACCATGTTGTACATTGGCTGTTTTATTGTATATGTTTTGACAATTTTTTTTTAATTTCTGGCTGTCGGGAGGCGAAAGCACTTTGGGAGAAAATTCAAGCACGGCAAGGAGTGAACAAATGGCGACCAGACCTAGAAGAAGAGTACGAAGATCGGAAGGCAACATCTACAACAAGAAGACCTACACCGACTGCGGCGTCAAGGCCTGATCTAAAATTCTAGCTCTAGGGGCTTCTGCTGGTTAAATTTTTAGGATCAGAACACTATTTTGGCATTTGTTGTAACTCTAGATATTGGCTCATTTGGCATACATTTTGTGTAGTAAGATGGTATGATGACTCTGGAGATTATGTGCTTTTCTTGGTTGTCATGGTAGTCTTCCCCCGTGTTTGCCTTGCCCTTATATAGGAATATGTTTGCTTTAATTGAACACTAAAGTTTGACATGCGTGCAACTGAAATCTCATGCGTACAACTGAAATCTCATGTTCGGCTGCCTTTGTTTTCAATCTCGCGGTGCTCACGCTTCGCCCCATATGGAAGGAGATACCCCTCCTAGTGCTTTTGCAATCCATTTATGATTTCTAAAGGTTTCCTTACCTGCAATCCCGACTTTGGTATCCTTCTCGGGCTCATGACCAATAAAACATCTGTGTCCACAAGAGGCGAGACATGAAAAATAGACCTTTAAAACTGTTGCAGCTATGACAGAAGGTAGGATCCATCATCAAAACTTATTTGCATGTTACAAGACTTCTCAAACTGGGTAACATGGGTGAATAAGTTCCGAATAATGGAAATGGACAACAAAGTAAATGATCAGCAGGCCAAAAGTAGTGGAAGTGGTAAATTTTGACGGCAGTCTACACTAAAATTTACCAACCGAAAAGAAGACTCCAGAGAGCCAAGTAAATGATAAGCAGACCAAAATTAGTGAAAGCGAGAAGTTTCTACACTAGTGTAAACTAAATTTACCAATCGGAAAGAAAAAACTTCGGAGACCAAACAGCTAGTCCTGCTTCATCTTGGAGTCCTGCTTCATCTCGGATTCTAATTGGCGACATGGGTCCAGCAACACAGGATGCACAAAAGCCAGCAGGGAAGATGGGCAAGATATAGGTAAAGATATGTCGTGCTGCTCTATTTTTTTCACGATTGGGTCTTTCACCCGTTTTTCATTAAGAGGAAAGGCCAAAGATACAAAGGGCTCGACAAACTAGAAATCTCCAAAATCCGTTGTCCACGAACATGACCCCTTGGACACTCCTTTCATAATCAGCATTGTGGAGGAAAATCCAATATAGCAAACACTATGTTTGAAGCCAATAATACCACCCGAGGAAGAAAATGCATCCCCGATGCCTTCAGAGGCCGAGAAAACAAACACATTGGGATAACTATCAGAGCAGCAAGCTGAGCAGTGGCGAAATTTATAATTGACATGAGCCCCAACCTGATGGAGATGGAAGTGATCATGGTGGCTTTCAGAAGTTTCCATTCAATATCAGATGAGCCAAACAAGACAGATAGGGCGATCAGTATGAAGATGGAGAGAACAACACAGATAAGTGCGCTTTGCATAGGTGTGGCATAGGTATCTGAGTAATGTAATACGGAAGTAGTGAAACAAGTATTGCACATAGTTGGATAGCAAGCAATATTTTTGTAGCTTGAAGCCATTTACGTGATCCACCCTTGCTTTGCAGGATATTAGCAATGTCATCTGATTTACTGTATTCTATCAACTTATCTACTTGTTTTTCCATGTTTCTACTGCCATGAGCATGGGCGCAGCAACTATTGGGAGAGGTGCCAACAACAATGCAAACGGAATCATATACACGCCAACTGAAATAAACTTGCTTGGAGCGGTATGGAAGTACATGGAGAAGGACTTATGGAACTTCCGAAGCAGATTTTTCACGGAAGGCACCACTTCAATTAAGCTGAATCAGAAGCATTCCCAAACATGTCAAACACATTCTACTGAAGAATCTTTTGTAGGAAAATGAAAGCAAAGTCTGTTAAACACCCAAGCATTATCACCCATTAGCAACATAAAAGATTCTTTTCATTGCATAATTCATTGCAATACACATATTTTCCATTGGGTTGTTATAGTCATGCCCACTACCCCCCAAAGACCAACTAATCATGGTGTTAAGTTTTACCAGTTCATTCCAATAATTTCACTTGTACCACTTATATTTAATATTTATTATAGACATAACATCTATTTACTTGCCATGCTCAAGTAAATTTTTGCCTGTTATGTGTTTCTAGCCTTGTTAGCCTACACGCTACACGGTACACACGGTCGATCACCCTTCATTTAGCAAATAGTTGGATTATACGTTGGGCCAAAAAATAGATTATATGGGATTAAACAGTTTAAACGGCCTACACAACCAACACTGTTAACTACTGAGTAGTGTTTAAACGCCTAACCCTGTTAGCCTACACGCTACAAGGTACACAAATCGTTCACCCTTTGTTTAACAAATAATTGGATTACACATCTGATTAAACAGGCCAAAAAATGGATTGCACAGGATTAAATGGATTAAATGGCCAACACGACCAACACGGTTGACTCTTGAGTAGTGTTTAAACACCGTGTAAACGGCCTACACGGTGAGTAGGCGAATAGGGTTTTTAGTATGTAACTATATACCTGATCAAATAATTTTGTGCATGAATTTGCAAGGTCACAACAGATACAAAACTATCTACCGATATACAAAACTATTTATTGATCATCTATTTGTCATGGGAGATTATACAACTTCAAAGAATTGTTATATGTACATTAAAACAATTAGATAATTTTTTGCTAGTTATGTTATCATTCCTGTGAAGTTAATGATATAAACAGCTCCATGCCTCAATGCATGAAAAAGCAATACACTTCTTTATTTATCAAAAGTCAAATCAAAAGATGCCCCCACGTTCTAACAGCAATGCAACCTTAAACAACATAATTGAAACACGATAAGAAACATACCTTCCACCTCTTAGAAGAAACAAAGATTTAGCATTCTCATTTTCGACATGAAAAGTTGGTGAAAATTTTAAAGAAACCGCATCAACTTGATAATCAAGGAAAGCGCCATGGGACCCTGTGGGGGCACTCCAAGAGCCTGTATCGAACAAACCCCAATAAGAGGGACTATGGACTGACACCTCATCAGTTAACCCCAAGTCAGGAACGTCCTCTCTTGGCCACGTCCATATGTACAGTATCAGCTTATGTGCTATGCTGTGTGACCACTCTGGATCCACACCAGCCATACGCACCATGTCTGCGTAACTGCGACACAGGCGCCCGTGAAACCGCGAGTCGGCTCGATGTGACCACTCTAGATCCACACCAGGTATACACACCATGCCTGCGTAACTATGACACATGCGTCCGTGAAACTGCGAAAGTCAGCTCTGATACTATTCTATAACATCCGGCTCTGATACCATTCTGTAATGTCCTGCCTCCTCGAGGCTAGGCCCGCTTAAATTTGCCAGCTTTTTTATCCACACTAGTTATACGTACCATGCCTCATGCCTGCGCAACTGCGACACATGCGTCTGTGAAACCATGAGAGTCGACACTTATACCAGTCTATAATGTCTGGCTCTGATACCATGCTGCAACATCCTGCCTTCTCGAGGCTGAACCCACTTACATCTGACTGTTTTTCTAAGGCCTAGACTGTCCTCACAGACCAACACTAGTCTTTTCTATGTACTTTGTCCCCACTCGTGCGCACCCAGGAATGATTTCCCGGTCAGTCACCTATCGCTCCAGGCCAATCACGCTTAGCCTCAGAGTTTTTGAAGATGAGCTTCCGAAGAAAAAGTTACAACTTGTTGGTATGAGTATCTTATTGATTCTATTAAGCTCTGGGCCTAACTGTTACAGGCTCCTTCTTTCCTTTGTTGCTTGTATTTATCGTTTTTTCTAGCTTGCGTGCCCGTGCCTTTACGTGGCCGGGGTCAGGATGTAGTCCACACGTCATTTACCTGCACAGTAAAAAAAAATCTCAGCCTAGGTGCCAACCTCTTGCAGTGCCTGGCCTGGCTTTTAGGCTTGGGTCATCCTAACCCATATTTTTGTCGCCTCGGCATGTAGCCGCCCATCATGTCAATCCCGCTCTGTGCAGTTGCCAATTGGCACTGCCTACCAAACTTTGCTGGCCAGCGTGCACACCGTGCCTTTACAGGCCCACGACTAGGACATCATCGTTGACACGCCACTAAACCTGGCCCTTTATCCGCACAGTAAAAGAAAAACATTCTGGCTTCAAGTGTCGATCTCCTGCAGTGCCTGGCCTGGCTTTTAAAACCACACGATCGGATCATCACGCTCAAAGTCAGTATCAGACAGGGACAAAGCCAGGATAAGATATCACTGGATCAGTCAAACATGGAACACTAATTTTTAGCTTAGCTTATGACAAGTCTATTTATATGGTTTTTTTATATGACATGGTCTTTTAAATTATAATATTTGAAACAGTTTTATTTTATATTATATTACATATAATTATAAATGTATAATTATTAAATAATATATATAATTACAAATCTAATAGCATCAAGTTTGTATTTCAATAGTTAAAAATTATTAGTAAATTATTTGTCAAATATTATATTTAAATTTGACATTTGACCTACGTGGAATACTTATAAGCTAGACTAGAGGAAGTATAATATTACAAATAATACTAATAACAGATCATATAATAGTTTAATACTATTGGACTATCATCGATCGTGTTACATCTGTTTCCTCCGCAAGTTCTAGATGACCATCGATCATCTCGAGGCATCATGTTAGAATGTTTCTTTCTTGATGCACCAAATTATCCGTGATTCCGTGAGCGAACATTCAGGGGTCGGGACTAAGGAGCCCCATCATGCGTGTTTTGCATCCTGTTGGAATCCGGTTCTTTAAACCTTGGTAAGAATGTAACCATTTTGTGTTTGGTTGGGACAATATATTATATGACCTCACACATTATCAATATAAAATATTGGTTTTGCTAAGACTGTTTTAGTTGTGTTGCATTATGTTCGACAGTATGACTAAGACAACCCTATTAATTAAAATCTAAAATTTGGTAGCTCACGAGGCTCATAACCTTGAGGTCACAGGTTCGATTCCCGTCTCCGCACTTAGCAGTCCGTATAAATGGACTATTCTATTTGTATATATATGATAGAACGCTATATCCAACCCTTTTTTTACAGAATAAAAAAAAAATGAAAGAAAAAAGCATATACTATCCCCCTTTCAAAACCGTTTGTCTCTTTTTTGTCTCGGCGAATCTCCAATTTAGTTTTTTAGAAAGTTGGATTTGCGCCCTCGAAGCACTCTTTTTTTTTGAGTCAAAACCTCAATAGAATACGTAGAATTTTAGAATTAAGTGATACCTCGTTAAAACACTCGCTGAATGATAGAAAAATAATCATATCTTTATTTATGAATTGGGGATAAGGAAACACAGAATAAAAAGTATGATGTATTACAAGCAACAAAGTGGAGATTGATGGCCTCTAAAAATTGAAAAATCAGATGCTTATATTTGTCAATATTGCCGTAGCCGGTAGGACGAGGCGAAGGATGACGTTGAATTATGTGCAAAGGCCAAAGACCAAAGACCAATCCTTGGTTCCAGTTGTGCTATTTTGCTACACCTCCTCCAAGGTCTAAGGCTAAGGCTAAGGCTAAGGCCAAGCCTATATTGGCTTACCATTTGCCTTTGGTATCCGCGTCATGCATAGTTGCGTTACGTCTCAAAGTTGGTCAACTGGGCTCTGCCACGCTAAGCTGGCTAATTAGCATAGATGCATGCTGGGATCGAACAAATGTTTCGTTAGGATCTTGATTGGTAAAAATTGTTGGCTACGGAGATGATCACCTTTTCTAGGTTGGCAGACCCTGACCGCACAACATAGCTTATGAGGAGTACTACGTTAAGATGTTGGACGACAGGGGCGAAGCCACGTTAGGCTGCCAATTGTCAATGACTCAGCGACATTCTCTATCATGCAATTTTTCAACCGTCTAGACTTCGGCAAAAAAAAATTATTAGACCCGAGCACCAAGCAGATGGTGGCAACCTAGATAGAGCAACCCAACCACCGCCAGCTTTAAAATGCAACTACGCAGGGACCTAGTGCAAGCGGTAAACCTAGGCCGCAATAACCCAATTCATGGACGTGTAGCACTTTTTTATTTGAACATGAAAAAGGATTCCAAGGGCGTCCTCAATGGGATAACCAAGTGGTCAGTCAAGATGGAAAGTAAAACAATAAAAAATGAAGAATTAGAGGGCACAGGTATGCAGGGCATTGAAGCTCGGAGACAGAGTTTTCTTGGAGGACGTGTGAGCCGAGCGACTATGGACTCGCTAGCTAGTTCCTTTGTCTCCTCTCCAGCCAATAGGATTCTGCCATAGCTGATGGTTTGAGCACTGTTGAGGACGCCCTTACTCAGCAACTGCAACCAAATCATTGGCCGATAAGACATCACTACTGGCCTTTGCATGTATCTATGATTCCTTGACTTGTCTCACTTCCCATTCCCACTGGTGCAAGTCCATTCCTCATCGTTGTTCTTGGTTTCTCACATCATATCATTAGTCGGAGCACTGCCCATCATGTCATTCTAGCGGCTAGCGGTGACCATTCTCGTCTCACTCTACAGGATCTGGTTATAGCTTGTAGTTGCTCCTTTTGGACCTTAGCTTCTTTGTCTTTTTCTTTCCTTTGTTGCTTGTATTCGTCGTTCTTTTCTTTTATAAAGTGTTGTAGGGGTGCAAACCCCTCCAGTTTCGTTTCAAATAAAATAAAATAAAATAATGCTCTATAGGTGAAGCCTAACATCGCAAGAAGGGGTGTGGACCTTTATACCCTGTGCCAAATGTGACATGTTTGGCATACAGTTGCTTAACATGCATGGAGGATAAAAGAATCATGTTGATGACAGAAAATTCTCATTAAGCAATGCTAGAGAAAATTTGGTGTTTCGATAACGATTGCCAATGCAAATTAATTTTATTTATATGGTGCTGGTGGGTCTGCATGTAACAAACCAAACTAGGGTGAAAGGAAGAGAACAACACATAAGGTGATTAATGATGGTTTGATCTTTTTTCAGGCATGGAGAAATGCAAACCACCTAGACAAAGCAAACCATTTGGCATGGAGAAAACCAAAACGGATAGCTCCACTTGAAGATGTCTACAAAATTAACTGTGATAGGGCTTTATCCATGAATCAAATAAAACCGGGTGGGGTTTTATTATTGGAAATTCTGTTGGCATGGTTGTAGCAGCAGGAGCAGGGTCAGCAAATTTTCTAGTGTCACCTCAACATGTTGAAGCAACTGATTGTGTAAAAGGCCTAGAGCATGCAACTCTACTGATAATGAGGGGAGTTATTTAGAGACTGATGCAGCTATTATTGCTAGGGCCTTAAATGATGAATGCTCCGAAAGGGTTCTACATGCAAATCTGTTGAGTGAGATCAAATAAAACTTTTATGTATTCAGAGTTCTCCAAATGTATTATTTTTCAGGTGTCCAGAAACTATAATGCGCTGTATACCAGATAATTTGACGGTAATAGGCATGAATTATACCGGTTTTTGTAGCTTCGTTGGTGTCCAGCGATTTGTCAAGGACACGCTAATGAAACTATGCTTTTCTATTTTTTTAAAAAAAAAATACCACCCAGCCTCGCTTATTATATATCTACATGAAAATGATGGGCGAGTCACACTCAGTTTCAACTGGATCAAGATGTGAAAGGTTTGGACCTAACTACTAGTATACTTTTATAAGAGGAAAATAGATCGATGTAGTCTGTTCGGAGTCTGTATCACATACCTTCACATAATCTTAGACACGTAAGCATATTGAATATACTAGTACATCTGTACGATTATATAACTACTAATCCCTTCTGGTGCATAAAATAAGTAGGAGCAATATTGAGAGAATATGCTTTTGTGGAAATTAAAACACATGCGTGGAAAACCTGTACTATGCAACTAGTGGATTACTCCCTCGGTCCTAAAAAAGATGTCGTTTTGGATGTTCGTATCACAAGTTTGAGTCGATTTGTAGAAAATATGTGTAATATTTATATCTTCAAATAAATTTATTAAAAAACTAGATTTAAAGATCTTTCTGATGATACTAATAATAATATTAATCGATGATATTTACTATTTATAAAAATTACCGGCAATCGTTTCTCGGGAAGCGAGAACGACATTCTTTTTAGGACGGAGGGAGTATTAAAGAATGTATTTGTATACTTTGACGGTTTTTTTCACAAATTCCATATTGCTACTAATTAGTAAACATGATGTGCCTTGTAACGGAGCCTAATTTATGAGTCATTCCCGTGACTAGCTATTTTTATGAGATTTAACTAGGTTTGATCTAACCTTAAAGTAAATAATTTCAAAAAGTCATAATAAGTGCTAAGATAATAAAAGAATAATCCTGTATAGGTATAGGAGATTGGCTCGACTTAAATATATATAGGCGTGCCACCCTCACACACGCTAGACCCAAACAAGCTTGGGTAGCTAAACCATAACATTAGTGCAGCTCTAACCAAATTTTGCAGCTCCAAGCTTAAAGCAAGAAGGATCGATGAGAGTGGAAGACGACTGATCGAGGGGCATAAGAGTTGTGAGGTTCTGACAAATGAAAGATTTGAGTGAGAAATGAAAGAACCTATAAATATTATGTATAGATATAGATTTTTAGAATTAAGTTTATTTCTCTATTTATGCTTTGATTGTAGAAAATAATATTACATGCTACCTAGAGGAACAAAAGAACAACATATAGGTGTATATATATGCCCCCCCCCCAGCCCATAGCCCCTCCCCTTGCCCACCTCACCGCCACACAAAGGACTCGGCTGAAAAGCCTGCGCTAGTGCGAGGATGACAATGTGGGTCCTTTTCTCATCCTCTCACGAGCTCATCTCTTCTATGCATGCTTTTTTATACTGGCCATGACCTCAACATGGGTGACCAGATCTAGAGTATCCAGGGCTACATCTAATGCGCCATAACCACGACTACATCTATATATAGCCAGTGAGGCAGTTGGGCCTCCTTACTGTTAGGTTTTATGCATCAACTAGATGAACCCAAAAGGTTAAGCTTTTGGAAAGGTGTGGACAAATCCACTAATACTTCACAACACTCTCACTCACATGAAGTCAGAAGCCCCAAACGTGGAAATAAAGAAGGGAGCGGATGACTTAAAAGATGCCTCTACCAAGACTCGAACTCAAGATATCTGGTTTTCATACCATGTTAAGTTTCATGCACCAACAAGATAAACCCAAAAGTTTAAGCTATTAGCAAGAGGTGGGCAATCTAATAATACTTGACAACAATTTGGACCTGCCATTGGTAAATTTTTCTCATGCAAATCATCAACAACAATCATTTTGAGAACCTCCATATGCTCAGGTCGCTCAAGAATTTTTTTTTCGTGAACATGCCAGGCATGTATTTCATTAAGAGGAGAAAGCAATACAAAGCGAAGTGTCAGCAACAAAAGATCGGGCCAGGAGCGCGAGGGGCATTCCGGCCAGCCCTCTTGTCCCGGACACTAGGTATGCAACAAAGCAAGGAACCAGCCTGCATCTTGTGCATCAACATCTGAGATCCTGTTCCATCCTGCAGCGACTTAGAAGGCACAAAGCTGAGTTGTGTTAGTGTTGACCCGCCTGAATCCTGATCAGGCAGTGAACTTTCACTGTGTCTTTGCATATTCAGATTAGTGTCATCTAGCTTCTCCCCTCTGACTGTGAGTGAGGCACCTTCCATCTGCGTACCAGGCAATTCCGAATTTTCAACAAAAACACCAGCCTCTGCACCCAGCTTCACAGTCAAGTCAGGTTCAGAAGCCAACAACATGTTGGGGGCCTTGCTAATCTCATTTCGGTCTTCAAAATGAACAAGTTCAGCAACAATATTGTTGCTAATCTCCTCCAGCACCACATCGACTGCCAAGTTAAAAATATTCTCAACAGCCCTTTTCTAGTGCAGTTGGAGCTATATCTCCCATCGACTGCCAAGTTAAAGGCATTCTCAACAACCTGTTTTAGTGCAGTTGGAACTATATCTGTTGGGGCTTGATGACTTTGTGTGGAACTTCTCTATTTAGAAGCCGAAGTTGAAGAATCAGAGGACGCAGCTCCATTTTTATTTTTCTCCACGTCTTCCATCTCCCGGTCTGTTTCGTGCACAGTTGTTTATGGACTTTGTGTGATTCTCTCTTACCGGCATTTAGAGCAGCGAGAATATTTCTCTCACTGATTACTATCTAAAAGGAAATGAGCTAGTTGTCTAGAGCAGCGAGAATTTTTCTCTCACTGATTACTATCTAAAAAGAAATGAGCTAGTTGTCTTGCTGCGACCCACCACCCACCTTGCTGCTACTTATATATTGGCCCAATTAGCTAGTTGACTTCTAGCTAATCTCTCCCGTCAAATCATCCATGGGCCCATATATATAGCTGGTGAAGCACCCCCTCTTGCAATAGCGAGGCCCCATCCCTCTCTCGCTAGCTGAATCCTGCAGCAAAGCGCCAAAACCGTCACAAAACCTGCAAGCTCTCGGACCCGGCTTCTCCCCGCCCGATCGATCAGCACACGAGAAAAGTAAAAATGGCTGGAGAAGGGTTCGTCGCGGTGGAGGGTGGCCGGGCCCGCGACTACAGCGGCGGCGTGACGTTCTCCGTCGCGGTCACCAGCCTCATGGCGGCTTCCTGCGGCCTCATCTACGGCTACGACGTTGGCGTCACAGGTGCGCTCCCTTGAAGATATGCAGACACACACGTGCTATCTGCGGTTCGTTTGCTTCCTGATTGCATCTTGTGGTTCGTTTGCTTCCTCATTTTGTGCCATTCGACTGCCAATCCCAGTCCAAGCCAATAATAAACCAAGGGATCGGAGTTGCTGAAGGAATGAAATAGGCGACTAGATGGGGGTTAAATATTTCCTCCGAAATAACCATGTCCCAAGTAACTATCCAAAATACCAAAATTCACAAAGGTGGTGTCCTGGAGCGAACCGGTGGCTAGATGTTGTCGGTGATAACCGACAAACACACAATGGAACACTCACAAGGAAACTCACCGAAGCCCAAATATGGAGATCTCAACTTAAAAAAAAAACTTTAACCAAAATGAAGAAAGAGTATAGACCAAAATAACCCAACACTTAGCTGGTGATTTGTTCCTATGCCTGTTTTACGCGAAAATCATGTGAATTGTGACTTAAAGTCATCTCTGTAGTAGTGTGTCCTTCTGAGTTTAAATCCTAGACACACGCATATAGTCCTAAAAACCTTGTAAAAAAAAGTAGAAAGAGTTCAAACCCCAGGCACATGTGTGTAGACTTAAAACCAAGTAAACAAAAAATAAAACTGCAAAAGCAGTCCATGCTCCTAGGGCACACTTCTACTTTTTTTTAGAAGGTGGGACCAAATTAAAGATTCTACCATGCTCCACTTTCTATACATGAATGTCTTTGACATTTATTTGAAATTATTGAATATTCGTAGGTGCTGTGCTAAGCCCATTTATTCCAGCACCTGCATCTACTAAGATACTCTATCCATTCTGAACTAGAAGTTATCAAAGTTCAAAATTTATCTTACATTATATAAGGTATTCTGAATTGCTGAACCATATACATGTGTGTATGCTTTTTCAAACCCGTCCATGCATACCTTTTAAACATCTTACCTAAAGTAATTCCTATGAGTGGTAGCTGAAATCAATAACATGGATGCATGATTTTTTTAAACTATGAAATCAAGCAAATTGATGACCAAACTAACTAGAGAAAATTTCTTATTTAACACTAGAAAAACTTTTGTTTTCTTATTGACACAACCTTAAAATCTTTCTTGTCTGTCGTTCTTTCATTTTTTTTTTCCTGTTTCACACTTTCGTTAGGTTACGGTGTTTAAGTCTTTGAACAAAAAGACCATTTTGTTACTGTTTTTGGGTCCTAACTTTCCCTTTTGCTTGCCTTTTTTGGCATTTTTATTTCCAACTATTATGTTTTCCTTTTTAAATTGCCTCTGTTACCACTGGAAAATTAACGTTAGAGATGAATGAATGTAAAAGGAAAGGTGATGATATCTTTAATTACTCAGGCGGTGTGACGCAAATGGACTCGTTCCTGAAGAAGTTCTTCCCTGAAGTGCTTCAGGGGGTGAAGAGCGCAAAGAGCGATGCCTATTGCAAATATAACAACCAGCTGCTCACTGCATTCACGTCGTCCTTGTACATTGCTGGCACGCTGGCGTCTTTGGTGGCAAGCAGTGTGACGAGGAGGGTAGGCCGCAAGGCCGTCATGCTGATCGGTGGCATCTTGTTCCTCGCCGGCTCCATCATCAACGCTGGGGCTGTCAATACTGCCATGCTTATCATTGGTCGGATCCTTCTCGGCTTTGGTGTTGGTTTCACCGCGCAGGTCTGATACTCTTCCTAATGTTTCAAAAATATACCATTAATGTTTGAAGCAATGCATATGCACATACATTGTTCTAAATACTTTCCCATGTTATTCCATTAATATTAAAAAATAGAGAACATTGCCAATCAAAGTTTAAATAACAACCAAATAAAATAGCCGGTTACTGTATTTAAAAACAGACCAAGCAGTAGAATATAGAAATGTCATCAATAATTTCCAATTTCCAGTTGAGCTTTGAAAAAATGGCATCCAGAAAACCAATTCTTTGGCAGATAAAACTAGCAGCCATGCTATATGTTCTTGTACCATTTGCAATGGCTGATGATAGCGCGACGACCTGTTCTCACCACCGCGTATTCTCTCCCGCTACCTTCTTTCTCCTCTCCAGCGCCCTGCCTCCCCCACCATGCCCCCCTCAACTCGTCGCCGTCCAACGACCCCGTGCACTAAGTAGCAAGTATAGGGCAAGCTTGTCAGCATCATTAATTCCCGTCCTCGTGCCCACCCCCCCGCCCCTGCCGCAACCATCAGCAGGCAGCGGTGAGCCGCCTCACCACGCCACGCTACCCACAACCCTCCCCCTCCCCTCGAACCTACCCACGCTAACCCCAGAGCAGCACGATGGCGAGCCTACCGTGATGCCCCCACCCCTCCCTAGCTCGGCCGCCTCCACCGCCGCCATGGCCATATCCACCCATCTGCCACCCCCCATCGTATGGGCGCCTCATCTCCCTCCCGGGAGCCCCCTCTTTTTTAAGCCTGCCGGATTTGAGGAAGAAAAGGGAAGAATCTGGACAGGGAGGCCACATCCGACGTCGATGGAACCCTAGCTGCGCCATTGTTGTCTTCGTCTTCGGTTGGCGCGTGGGTAAGGGAGTGAGAAGGAGATGCACACGGAAGGTGGGTCGCGCCGCTTGTATTAGAGTTTGCGATTTGCAATAATGCAGGATGCATTAGGTGATTTTATTGTGACAGAGCTATACATAACCCCAAATTGGCATCATGTATTTAGAGACCTCCTTATGCAATTAGTGCAAAAAATCTAGAAGTGGTTCCTTCACATCTCAAATTGAAAATGAAAAAAAAGTAAACACAAAATCCTTGTTGCAAACATGAGCACGAGTTCTCCATGCATCATTCAGGCAGCTCCGCTGTATCTCGCCGAGACATCACCCACGAGATGGCGCGGTGGCTTCACCACGGCCTACCATTTCTTCATCGTCGCCGGCACGCTTGTCGCCAACGTCACCAACTACTTCACCAACCGGATAACCGACTGGGGCTGGCGCGTCTCCCTCGGCCTCGCCGTCGTGCCAGCCACCGTCATCGTGATGGGCGCCCTCTTCGTCTCAGACACGCCCAGCAGCCTCGTGCTGCGCGGTGAGCCAGACAAAGCTCGCGCGTCGCTCCAGCGCATCCGCGGCGCGGACGCCGACGTGGACGCCGAGTTCAAGGACATCGTCCGCGCCGTGGAGGAGGCGCGCCGGAACGAGGAGGGCGCGTTCAGGAGACTGCGGAGCAAGGGCTACCGGCACTACCTGGTGATGATGGTGGCCATCCCGGCCTTCTTCGACCTCACCGGCGTGTCCGTCATGTCTATCTTCTCGCCGGTGCTGTTCCGGACGGTCGGGTTCAACAGCCAGAAGGCCATCTTCGGCGCCATCATAATCAGCCTCGTCAGCCTCTGCGGCGTGGTGCTGTCCACTCTCGCCGTGGACCGCTGCGGCCGGAGGTTCCTGTTCCTCGCCGGCGGCACCGCCATGTTGCTTTTCCAGGTATCAAAGTTACACGTTGTTCGTGCTACTACTCGTCGTCAATCATGTACGTGCTTGCGTTCTCTCTAACATATGGACCATGCTATTGTTGTTATTGGATCGACCAATGCAAGGTGGCCGTGTCATGGTTACTGGCGGATCACCTCGAGAAGCACCAAGCGGTGACGATGGCCAAGAACTACGCGGTGGGCGTGGTGGTGCTCGTGTGCCTGTACATGTTCAGCTACAGCCTGTCGTGGGGGCCGCTGAAATGGGTGGTGCCGAGCGAGATCTACCCAGTGGAGATCAGGTCGGCGGGGCAGGCCATCACTCTGTCAGTCATGCTTTCCCTCTCCTTCGCGCAGACGCAGGTGTTCACCGCCATGCTCTGCTCCATGAAGTACGGCATATTTCTCTTCTACTCCGGATGGCTCGTGGTCATGACGGTTTTTATTGCGGCGTTCTTGCCGGAGACGAAAGGCGTGCCGCTGGAGACCATGCGCTCGGTTTGGGCAAGGCATTGGTTCTGGAGGAAGTTCGTCGTCTAGCTCGGACGCCAAGCAGTAGGAGGTTCAGGTGAACCACATATATAATGACAAGAATCATATCACCACATCACCACACGGTGGTCTGTGTTTAGTTTAGCCGTGTAATGCAATGCAAAACAAGATTTTATGAGGAGCAAAAAACTGTTGTTGTGAGTTATATGCGTGAAAAAAAGTTATAAATTGTATGGAACTATATATATAATGACAAGAATCATATCACCACATCACCACACGGTGGTCTGTGTTTAGTTTAGCCGTGTAATGCAATGCAAAACAAGATTTTATGAGGAGCAAAAAACTGTTGTGAGTTATATGCATGAAAAAAGTTATAAATTGTATGGTTGGAACAAGTATCACTACTAGAGAACAGGCCTTTGGTCGATGCACAAATTCAGCTTTAGTCTCGGTATTTTTTGCGTTCGGGACTAAAGGTTCTTTAGTCCCGGTTGGTAATACCAACTGGGACTAAAGATCGATCTTTAGTCCCGGTTGGTGTTACCAACCCGGACTAAAAGTCCTCAACTTTTAGTCCCGGTTGGTAATACCAACCTGAACTAAAAAGTCGACTTTTTAGTCCCGGTTGGTGTTACCAACCGGGACTAAAATCTCCGACGGCTCAATTCAAAAGGATGTTGTACAGGATTTTGTCACATGTGGTGTACAACTGAGTTGGTAAGAACTTTATGTGCGAGACGAGAGGTACTGGGTTCGAATCACACACACTGCAACATTTATTTTTTCGCCTGGTGAGGCTTTAGTTGGGAGAACCGGGACTAAAGCCTTGTTCTGTACTAGTGTATAAAACGTACCTTACGATGTCTTTCTATCTCCCTTGAGACATATGTGAAACAATTCTCTATTTTTACCCATTTTGAAAAACAGAAAGCCAAATGGCAATAGAAAGGTCTATGGTGTTTTACAAAGTGTATGTACGTTGCTCGCAGCATGCATACTTGATCTCATTCTCTTTGTTTTTTCTTATTTCATTTGTAATGACAATTTGTAAGACCGAACTATATATTCCTTCAGCTACCTAAATAAACGATATCTACAAACGTGATCTATAAATTAAAAGACATGTACAGACGCGCCTAATTAGAAAATAACAATCGTACACAGTATTTTTTAAGACCATTCCGATCCACCGAAAAAAACATGCACGCGCGGCACGTCGTGCACATCAGTTGTTTTTTTTTTTTTGGATTTTGTGTGATTCTCCCTTACGATAGCAGGGAGAAGATCTCTCACTGATTATTAGCTACAAAGAAATGCGAGCTAGTTATCTCGCTGGAAACGCAACAGCGCAACGAGCCACCAATCATGCGTTGTACATTTTGGTCTATGGAGTATTCCGCGTTGCTCTCTCTTGCTGCCACTTATTCACCCGGTTAGTTGACTTCTACCTAGCTAATCTCTCCCGTCAAATTCATGGGCCCATATAGCTGGCCTGTGAAGCCGCCGCACCCCGTCTAGCGATAGCGAACTCCCGATCCCTCTATTCCCCATGCCGCATTAGCTGAATCCAGCGCCAAAACCGTCACAAAACCTGCAAGCTCGGACCGGCCTCTCCCGTCCGATCGAGCACACGAGAAGCGTAAAAATGGCTGGAGAAGTGTTAGTCTCGGTGGAGGGTGGCCGGGCACGCGACTACGGCGGCGGCGTGACGTTCTCCGTCGCGGTCACCAGCCTCATGGCCGCTTCCTGCGGCCTCATCTTCGGCTACGACATTGGCGTCTCAGGTGCGCTCTGTGCTGGCTCTCCTGTCTTAATTTTCTGTTAATTAGAGCCTACTATAAAGCATATACCTGAACATATGCGTCGACCGCACGCACGTGCTATTCGCGGTTCGTTCTGCTTAATTACTGATTGCAACAAAGGGAGTTGTTATCAGGTGCCATGATTTTTTTTCAGACAACCACTCACAATTGCCAAAAAAGAAAAATCAGACAACTAAGATAAAGGGAGAGGTGACAAACTAATAATGACACTCGCAGTCTTTTGCTTGAGCGAAGTTAATTGTTGCACCACGACATGGACATGGTATAACTCCACGTTACACAGAATTGGGACGCTGCTTTTTTTTCTCTTTTTTTTGGAATTGAGGTGCTAGACAGGTACACCACATGTTGCATGATTGATCACACAAACAGATGCGTGTTAGCATCAGTAGGAGTTGCAGAATACAGACTTTGGGCGTGTTTGGACTTTGCCCAGAAGCTGCCGCGCCGAAGGTGCGGCCGTGCCGCAACCGTGGCGAAGAAATCGGCCGCCGCACCTTTGGCACGCTTTGGCACAAAAATTGCACTAGAGAACTACGCAAGGCTGTGGCACGCCGCAACTCAGGCGGCAAACCAAACAGGCTAAGTTGGCCTATTTGGTTTGCTACCTTAACGTGTCACGCCTAACCTTCGGCAAACTGTGGCTGCCAAAGAAAGTGTGACGAGCAAAAACGGCGCCAAACTTTTGACAAGCTTTGGCACGAAAATGAGTCTATGACATGTGGGACGAGGTGCTAAGAAAGTTTGGCATGCCATAACTGTGGTAGTGAACCAAACAAGTGCCAAAAACACTATGGCAAAACTAACTTTTGGTGTGGCAACCTTTGGTCACGAACCAAACACACCCCAGCGCTGAAGTTGCGGCACGGTGCGGCATGCTTTGGACGCAAACCAAACACTCCCTTTGCCCTTAAATTTACTTGTGGTTTAGACCATGTGTTTTATGTATTGAGCTCCACAATATATATGCACGATTAGGATTGATTCTGCTAGCTCGACTGGAAAATCATGAAATTTGGATGTAAAATTAAGATCTTTCTTTTATCAAGATAGAAGAATAGTATCAAAACACTTGGCGACTGGTATCCTAGCGCAAAGACAACCGTCTTAAGCAGCAGAGAAGGTTGGTACAAACTAAAGGTAGCTATGATCTCCAGTCTTTGAGATTCTCGGTATTACACAACGATTATTAGGTTACTTAAGGTTTAGCATTATTGGTCCTTCTCTTAGTTTAGAGGAAAAGGGAGAGGATTTCCGTGCAGGACATATAGGTGAAGTATGAGAATCCAGCAAGTCCGGACATGTATTGAGTGGAAACGGCCTGCACATGAACTGTTATGGGGTTTCGATGAAACCTAGTCGCCTGACCATGCATGATTGCCTAGCTGACATCTGCGGAACTGCCGGCCACTATTATTGGGTATCCTCGGCTCCTGGCAAAATTCATGGTGTAGTGCCTTCTCGTGTAGCGCAATTATCAGTGTAGCACAACTGCACAAGGCCAAAGATGTCTTTGCAATAGTGTTCGATGCATATATATCCAGCAGTAACGGGGAACAACCAGAGAACACTCACAAAGTCATATCATTCCTCGTCGCAAAAAAAAAAAAAAAAAAAAAAGGTCATATTATTCCTGTGCAAGTAAAGCATAACACAGCAGGAAAAGTAGTCAGCTGCTTGGGGAAAACGACAGGGCTTATCACACGTCCTTATTCCCACTTCAAATTTTGATTATGAATCTCTCTGAGCTCAACGGCTGACTAAAGATATTGATAAACCCTACATCATCGTGACGCACCAGATGCATCCACATCTAACAGAATAGCCTGTTGTTCATACTGGGTCCGTCCCAAAAAGTCATTATTCTCACTTTCAAGCATTTTTTCAATTTTAACTAAATATATATACAAGAGAATACTATTAATATTTATGATGCACAATAATATTATTAGATTAAGTGTTGAGTATAATTTTATAATATATATTTAGAGATATAAATGATGTTATTATTTTCTATAAATCTAGTTAAATTTTAAAATATTTTGACCAACATATAAAACATTATTTGACACTTTTTTAGGCGAAGGAGTAACACCTTGTAACTGTAAGCTCAGGTATGTCTCGGCCGGTTTCATATACAACTATATAGAAGTCGAATATTGCCAACGTAAGCTCTGACATCCACTCTCATGTTGTGATGTCGTCTATAAGACTAGTGGTGCTTGAAGCAAGACGAGGATATTAAAATATAACATACTAGAATACTTCGTGAGTCGCTAAGGGCATTATGGATGCTTTTGAATTATATTAAACTATATATAATTACATATATGAAGGGATAAGCTATTATAAATTAATATTAATAGATATTATGGTATGTTGATGTGGATAACTAAATACATATTACCATATTAACATATGATGTTTCTCGCTAACATGTATACTATATAATTGCATAAGCTAGTGGTTGTAATTGTATTTGATCGTGGGCTACTGAGATCGATAACTTGCATGCAGAGATAGAACTCTAAGTGAGGTTCGAATATATAATAGTTACAATTTTTAATAATAAGAATATATAATAGTTACAGTTTTTAATAATAAAAACTACAGTAGGTAATTAATTTCTTATTTGACACTAGAAAATTTTTGGTTTTCTATTTGACACATAACCTGAAAATCTTTCCTATTATTTGCCTTTAGGATGTATTTGGTTGCTTGGATTTGTTTGGATAGAATTGGACCATCCATGGATCACTAGGACCAGCAAATCTATAGATACGAAATATAGCCCCAAATGTTGGATTTTCTGGTTCGTAAAAATCTCGCGAACCAGCTCATTCATGTTTTCTAATCTTTATCATTAGTAAATAAATTAAAGATTATTAGTATGTTATTATATCATTACTTAATAATTATGATGGTAGGATTGGTTTCGATAAGTGCTAATATATTAATGAGTATATGTTTAGTGTGCTAATTAATATATTTATTTTAAAGTAGTGATTATTATGATAAAATTAGTATTAGAAATATTTACTCGTGTCTATTAGTTTTATTATTTTTAAATAATAGATGTAAATAGTCATCGGTTCTAATCTCATCCACATTCATCATCTAAACAGAAAAATAGCTTGTCCTATCTATCTGACCAAACATGCAACATGGATATTCTTATCTTAATATCTATGGATTGTCATATTCTATCCAACTTCGTCCTCAAACCAAACGCACCCTTAAAGTGGTAACAATGTTAAGTCTTTTATGAAAAGACCGTTTTGTTACTGTTGTTTGTTTCGGTCGTAACACTCTCTTTTATTTGCTTGCCTTTTTTGGCATTTTTATTTCCAACTATTACGTTTTCCTTTTTAGTTGCTTCTCTGTTACCACTAGAAAACGTTAGAGATGAATGAATAATATAAAAAGAAAACGTTAGAGATGAAAGGTGATGATAGTATTTTTCACTCAGGTGGTGTGACACAAATGGATTCGTTCTTGGAGAAGTTCTTCCCTGAAGTGCTTCGGGGGATGAAGAGTGCAAAGCGCGACGCCTATTGCAAATACGACAACCAGCTTCTGACTGCATTCACGTCGTCCATGTACATTGCCGGCATGCTCGCGTCGCTGCTGGCGAGCAGCGTGACGAGGAGGGTGGGCCGCAAGGCCGTCATGCTGATCGGCGGTGTCTTGTTCCTCACCGGCTCCATCATGAACGCCGGGGCCGTCAATGTTGCCATGCTCATCATTGGTCGGATCCTTCTCGGCTTCGGTGTCGGGTTCACTGCACAGGTCTGATAGTGCTTTCATATCATCTCTTTCTTCGGTGACATGTCAACATATTTAATACATATAAAGCTCTATAAAACTCCTATAAAATTGGTCTTAGTAATGTTTAAAATAATGTGTAGCCATATATATTGTTCTAAAAACCATATTTCCATGTTACTCCATTAACATTGCAAAATCTATATATCATTGCTAATCAAAGTTCAAACAACAACCAATTAAACACAACCAGCTACGGTATTTAAAACGAAGTTTTGCCATGCATCGTTCAGGCGGCTCCGCTGTATCTCGCCGAGACATCACCCACCAGATGGCGCGGCGGCTTCACCACGGCCTACCATTTCTTCCTCATCACCGGCACGCTTGTCGCCAACGTCGCCAACTACTTCACCAACCGGATACCCGGCTGGGGCTGGCGCGTCTCCCTCGGCCTCGCCGCCGTGCCAGCCACCGTCATTGTGATGGGCGCCCTCTTCGTCTCAGACACACCTAGCAGCCTGGTGCTGCGCGGCGAGCCCGACAGGGCCCGCGCGTCCCTCCAGCGGATCCGCGGCGTGGATGCCGATGTGGACGCCGAGTTCAAGGACATCGTCCACGCCGTGGAGGAGGCGCACCGAAATGAGGAAGGCGCGTTCAGGAGGCTGCGCGGCAAGGGGTACCGGCACTACCTGGTGATGATGGTGGCCATCCCCGCCTTCTTCGACCTGACCGGCATGGTCGTGATCTCCGTCTTCTCGCCGGTGCTGTTCCGGACGGTCGGGTTCGACAGCCAGAAGGCCATCTTCGGCGCCATCATAATCAGCCTCGTCAGCCTGTGCGGCGTGGTGCTGTCCACACTCGCCGTGGACCGCTGCGGCCGGAGGTTCTTGTTCCTCGCCGGCGGAACCGCCATGTTGCTTCTCCAGGTGGCCGTGTCATGGGTGCTGGCGGACCACCTCGGGAAGCACCAAGCGGCGGCGACGGCGATGCCCAAGAACTACGCGGTGGGCGTGGTGGTGCTCGTGTGCCTCTACATGTTCAGCTTCAACCTGTCGTGGGGGCCGCTGAAATGGGTGGTGCCGAGCGAGATCTACCCCGTGGAGATCAGGTCGGCGGGGCAGGCCATCACCCTGTCGGTCGCGCTGACCCTCTCCTTCACGCAGACGCAGGTGTTCGTCTCCATGCTCTGCGCCATGAAGTACGGCATATTTCTCTTCTACTCCGGGTGGCTCCTGGCCATGACGGTGTTCATCGCGGCGTTCTTGCCGGAGACGAAAGGAGTGCCGCTGGAGACCATGTGCTCGGTGTGGGCAAAGCATTGGTTCTGGAGGAAGTTCGTCGTCTAGCTTGGTCGCTCGGACGCCAAAGGCAGTGAGAAGTCGAAATACTGATATCATGCATCATGGTATGGGATATACGTTGTTGGTGTAAGCTTGTGTTCACAGATGACGTGGATGCTGTGGTGGCACTGGTTAAGTGAAAGCTGCGGCGGAATTTGAATTGGAGCTTTGGTGGGAACGGTTGGCGTCGAGTCTGGAGCACGGTGACCGCGCTCATGGCGTCGCTCGGAAAGAGCAGTTTGTTTCTGTCAAGTTGTATCACTCTGTAACTGCGTTTTTAGTAGTGTGAGTGTGTGTGTGAACTACTGGTATAAGTAGTCGAGTGTTAGTGGTGTGGAGTAACGCCAGAAAACTACTTGTAATCGTACTTGTGGATCTTGATATCGTGAGTGAAAAGGGGCACTGTCATCTCCCTGTAGACAGTTGCCAGTTTTGGGGTGCTCACTGTGTGTTCATGCATGTTCTTCATCCTTAGGATTAGCCACCGTGTAAATTTGCTTGAGATTGTCGATCCTTTGCTAACATACGTCTGCTGTGTGCTTTTGAGCTGTGAGCCTGTGATAGACTATGTAATTTGTACAAACAACTTGTTGTCTGGGATCGGAGCTAACTAGTACTACGACAGATAAATGAAGTTCTTGTGCCTGCATGAATCAAGTGGATCAGTGTCGATTAATTTCATCCACTTTAATTTTCAAAGCGTGGGAAACAACGCTGGCTCATCTTTGGATCAAATGCTTATTGCACATGCCAATTATTTGGAAGGGTTGAAGAAAGAGGGTATTTCTCAACACGATAATTCTTACGTACTCTTTAGCTAACAATTACTACAAGTGATGATAACTGTGTTGATGAAGGATATATATGTAAAGATTTTCCAACAAATCGGCCCAGTTATTTAAATGAGATATCAATATCTTAATAAGAACATAATATGTCTATCATTGCCTGGCCAACTTGGCACAACATAGGGTGCCAATAGTTTCAAGTGCACTCATAGTTGAAGAAAGAGGGTGGCAAAACATGATCATCACCTCTCTGCTTTTAAATTCTCAGTTATTTAAATGAGATATCATTATATTAATAACAACATAATATGTCTGTTATGACCAGGTGTACTTGGAAACATAGGGCGCTAGTAATTTGAGGATTTATTTGGAATTTCAAGGCAGCATTTTTGGTGCTGCACATAAATTGAAAAGAACACATAAACTCAAAATTTTACGTGGTGACTTTTATTGCAAACCTTTTAAAAAGATTTTCAAAAACATTTTTGTGGTAAACAGACAAACAAATTTTATTTTTTATAAAATTCCAAAAAGTTTAATTCTTTTAAGTGAATTTAGCATGATGAAAAACACAGGGTCACACGGCACGCCCAAGAGATGACATGGGACCAGCGTCCCAACTAGCATCTCACTATTTAACATATAAATAAATACTTAAGTACTCTCTAGTCATAGATAACACTATTAGAAAACCAAGATATGCCGAGTGTTTCTTATTTTGTCGAGTGTTAAAACACGGACACTCGGCAAATAGTTGGTTTGCCGAGTGTTAGAGGCAAAACGCTCGGCAAAATATAAGCACTCGGCAAAGAGCAGGTTTTAGTCGTTAGCGGATTTTTTTTGCTGTGTGGCATACTTGGCACTCGGCAAACGCTTTGCCGATGCCCAAGTTTTGACACTCGGCAAAGTGTGCTTTGTTGGCCAAATTTTTGCCGAGTGTGGCACTCGGCAAAACATTTCCCGAGTGTCTCGGGGCACTCGGCAAAAAACGCACGTTTCCAGTAGTGTAAGTGATATATTGGGTTTTTTTTAATTCAACCATTTTTGAACTTCGGTTATAGATTGCTACTTTTCATGTCTTCATTTAGGTATTTGAAAAATGGGACAACTAGATTCATAGTAGTATATATTTCTGGTGTGTTAAAATTTGTTATAGAAGCTGAGTTTTAATTTGAAAAACATATCAAGATTCAAAACACGTCCCTTTAACCGATGACTGGAGAGAATGGTATAAATCTTGATTTTGTGGCGTCATGTGCAGATGCTCCTTGCCACTGCCAAAGTGAGGCGTTGACATTGCAAATTGGGCCTTGTTGTAAGCATATAGTCATGTGCAACTTGTGGCTTCATTTCGAAATCAAGAAAGGTATATCATAATCTAACTCCAACATGCATCTATCCACTTCTTTTCCCTCCATATTATACTCCCCGCGGTCTGAACAATACATTTCTGTCAACCGTCGTCCCAGCAACCTGGGTTGGCAACAGCCTGTAGCGTGTAATATATATACTTACAAGTTATTATGGATTAGAATAACTTTACAAGCTATATATATGTTTGACCAAATTCGCTTAATCTATTTCCTACTTATATTTTGTGGTATGATATATGCCGCTATAAGTATGCATTGTATCTTACGATGCCCATAGATTCTTAGAGGGGAGAGAGCGCAAGAGCACGCATACTTCAAGTACGAAGGAATTTTTGGTTGAAATGCCATGTGCGTTGTGAAGTAGGAATGCATCAAAAGTTCTATGTACTATTTCTTAGTTATATGTATTCCTAGATTCCCCGCATGTGGCTGTATTGATTAGGCAATTGGGTCCCAAATAAAATGCTATTCGATTTAACTCTTGCTAAACATGAAAGTTTTGTTGTCCACATTTTACTTGAAATAAAAGTGCCTTAGGCCACTCATCTTGTCTTCTTGCTAAGAACTTGCCTGGCAGGGCTCTAGCTCATCCAAAAATAGCTCCAGCTCTATCTCCTTCAAAAGAACACCTTCTCAAGTGAAGCTTAACCCCTTTAGCAAAGGTATTATTCTATTTTTTCTGAATGGATGAAAGACTCAAAATGTCTACCTTCTATGGTACTGATGTTCCTGATTCACTTGTGGAGTGTCTTCTTGGTGAGATCAATTGTGTTGCATGTGGTTTGTAATAACCAATGGTCAATGGAGCTATTTTAGCAATTGTGGGTGTTGCATTCTGTCTTGATATGAATGAAGCCTTGGATCATCTGCGTTGAATTCTCCACAAATCGACTCACATTTTACCTATGGAAAGATTGGGCGTAGTATCATTAGATGAAAAGGTGTATTTGCTCCGTATGTATACAGTAATCAGTAAGTCTAAACCAACTGGATATAGATAATAACATGTTTATACAAGTATTATATTATTAGAATTTGAATAAATGAGAGAGGCAGAGAGAGAGAGAGAGAGAGAGAGAGAGAGAGTGCAAACATAAACAATTTTGGCATAGGCCTCACACCTGTCCATAAATTTCTAGCATTCTATACCTCATATTAGACTTATTATTGGCCCAAGTAGTATCACGGGTTGATGGATTGGTTTATTTATTTAGATGGTAGGAGTGCAAAGATGTATCATACAATGTATTTTTATAAGATATATATTTTATGTTATAGATATTGATGATTTTTTTATAAAGTTGGTCAAAGTTAAAAAAGTTTGACCGACACGGATTCTAGGAGTTGCAGTATTTAAGAACGGAGGTAGTAGTTTAATAATTGCAACGAAACAAAAACAGATGCTCTGTATGGTACCGGGAATATGTGTAAACAGAGACTTGCATTGTTCAACGCCTTGTGTTGGTTCCAGCTCGGAACACGTACGAAAACCTATATACTAGTTTTTTTTAACTAAAAAATTACAAACACCACGCTGAGCTATATATGCGACGCAGCGCTGGTGACCTTCTCCCTGCTGCGACTTCTGAAACAGAGCTTGGCTAAACAGAACAGAAGATACAATGGCCGGAGGAGGATCGTCCGTCGCCGTCGGTGTGCGGGACTATGGCGGTGGCGTGACGTTCTCCGTCGTGGTGACCTGCCTCATGGCTGCCTCCTGCGGCATCATCTTTGGCTACGACTCTGGCGTCTCAGGTGCGTACTCGATCAGCGGCCTGACTTAGAGCTCAGATTGCACACATCTATCATCTGCTTCCCTCTCTGGATTAATCTTGATTACATAGCTCCCCCACAAAGGTTAGTTTGTCTCTCGATTGTTTTACTTTAGTAGACTATATACTTGTATAGACAGACAATAAGGATATAGAAGTGTTAATCCTTTCCATTTTACATTTATCAGATCCTGGTTTGAACAGATTAAAATGGTCAAGCCATTGTTAAGCTATTAGAGTACGGTCAATGACGCTTCCCAAAAAAGAGGAACTGCATCAGTAATAGTTGTTCGTTGTCTCTAGTCTCTATCAACGAAGAACTGCTTTGAAAATTTGGAACAGAGAAACTAGTGAGAAGCAAGTGAAGAAGAATCACCCCAATACGGCAATGCCCCATGTGATCCAGATCAGCCAGCAGCTAGCGGGACTTTGACTAGCTGTAGCAACACAGAAGGATCCGATGGATACCATATTCAGACTACTGGTAAGTCACAAATATAGAGTGGACCGATGGAAATGAAAATAAAAAAAAATGGTGAAAACTAGTTGAAATTTCGGTAAAAATTTTTAAATTATAGCAAACATTTTTTAAAAAAATTAAACAAATAGAACCAAAATTACTAGTACGGGCATTTACTGGTCAAAACAAAAACCGCCGATTTTCGGCGAAAACTGTCTGATATTCTGAATCCGGCTGCCTATTTAAAGTTTAAGCTAGTTGTTTCTCCATTATTTGGTAGAACTAATTGTTTTTTAGGAACTGGAGAGGCGTGAGCCCTACAGGAAATACTGTATATTAACAAGTGAACAAACCAGTACAAAACACGAGGGAGAAAAAAGAGAAAGAAGAATTTCAGGAGACAAAGGACTAAAAGAAAAATAAGAAAAGTACAGAAGTCTAAATTAAGCTCAGAATCCATTGATCAAACCTGTGAGAAAGGCAGGCTTGTCTTTAGTCTGGCTAAGGTGAGCTTCGACTCTTTGAGGAAGAGAGCCTGCTTGCAGTCCTTAATATTCAGATGTACTCTTGCGGTTCTGAATATTCAGATGTGCTCCTCTGAAAATTAAAATCGTTTCTTGCTGTCCAAACTGCCCAGCACATGAGAATTACAGCCACCATGAAGAATTCTGATTGGAGCCTTGTTCTACAGAAAGAATATGCTTGGTAAAACTAATTGCTAGATAACTGAAGTTTAGTTCATGTTGTTTGAATACATAGACAAATACTAGCTACTAGTTGTCTAGTTCATTTCAGCTTCACTTTTTGTCAACCAATAGACTAAAATTGTTAGATAACTAAACTTTGGTCTTGGTATCAAATTAAGAGGCAGAAATTGGAACCCCTAATCAGTTCCGGTGCACATATGCATGTTAATCCAGGTGGCGTGACTCAGATGGATTCATTCCTGGGCAAGTTCTTCCCGGACGTGATCGACGGGAGGAAGAGCGCAAAGGTGGACGCCTACTGCAAGTACGACAACCAATGGCTGACCGCCTTCACATCGTCGCTATGGATCGCCGGCGCGCTGTCCTCGCTGGTGGCGAGCCGCGTGACCAGGAGGGTGGGCCGCCAGGCCATCATGCTCATCGGCGGCGTGCTGTTCCTCGCCGGCTCCGTCATCAACGCCGCCGCTGTGAACATCGCCATGCTCATCATCGGCCGGATGCTCCTCGGCTTCGGCCTCGGCTTCACCTTGCAGGCCGCTCCCGTGTATCTATCAGAGACAGCGCCGGCGAGGTGGCGCGGCGCGTTCACGTCGGCCTACAACGCCTTCGTCGTCGTCGGCATTCTGTCGGCGACCGTCACCAACTACTTCACCAACCGCATCCCCGGCTGGGGTGGCGCGTCTCCCTCGGCCTGGCAGCCGTGCCGGGCGCCGCCATCGTCCTGGGCGCCCTCTTCGTCTCGGACACCCCCGTCAGCCTGGCCATGCGAGGCCAGCACGACAGGGCTCGGGCCGCGCTGCAGCGCATCCGCGGCGGGGACGGCGCCGACGTCGACGCCGAGTTCAAGGACATCGTCCGCGCCGTGGACGTGGCGCGCCAGAACGACGACGGCGCGTTTCGGCCGCTGTTCAGCAAGGAGTACCGGCACTACCTGGCGATAGGGGTGGCCGTACCCGTCTTCTACGAGTTCACCGGCATGATCGTCATCGGCATCTTCTCGCCAGTGCTGTTCCGGACCGTCGGGTTCAGCAGCCAGAGGGCTATCCTTGGCTCCGTGATCAACAGCATGACCAATCTGGCCTCCACATTGCTGTCCTCCGTCGTCATGGACCGCGTTGGACGCAGGTTTCTGTTCGTCGTTGGTGGCCTAGGCATGATGCTCTGCGAGGTGGCCATTTCATGGATCATGGCGGATCACCTCGGGAAGCACGGCGGCGTGACGATGCCGCGGAGCTACGCGACGGGCGTGCTGGTGCTGATCTGCATGTGCACCTTCAGCTTCGGCCTGTCGTGGGCGCCGCTAAGGTGGGTGGTGCCGAGCGAGATCTACCCCGTGGAGGTGAGGTCGGCCGGGCAGGCGCTGAGCATCTCCATCACGCTCTGCATCTCCTTCGTGGAGCTGCAGGTGTTCATCGCGCTGCTCTGCGCCATGAAGTACGCCGTCTTCCTCTTCTACGCCGCGTGGCTCCTGGCCATGACCGCCTTCGTGGTGATGTTCCTGCCGGAGACGAAAGGCGTGCCGCTGGAGGCCATGCAGTCCGTGTGGGCGCGCCATTGGTACTGGAGGAGGTTCGTCGTCGAGGATGATGCCAGGCAGGACAACCAAGTTAATTGTTTGTAAATGAATTTTATAACTTTGATTTGAGGGACTCTATCAGTTCGCCGGTTTAAAGTTTAAGCAGCGTAAACTCAAACGATTGGCCGGCTATATACGATATACAGCATATTTACGTGGCTACATTTCTTCAGTGTTTGTTATATGGCTAAATTTCTTCAGTGTTGGCTATATGGCTATCTTGCACCCGGATGCCACCCTAACCGCTGGCGACCTCACTGCTGCCCGCACATTCCCGTCGCTCCTTCTCCACCCATCCCTAATTCCATTCTACTGATGACCTAACCTTGCACTTGTCGTCCCCGCCACAGACACTGTCCGCTGGTCGTCTCCCACGCTCAACGGTGCCCCCGTCCAGATGAGCTCACAGCATGTCTATCTATCTCTACCACCAGGTCAGCCGCCACCCCTGAGTCTCTCCCTTTCCTAAGGCCATTGGGTATTGGTTGTAGGGCAGCGCACCGGCGTCGCAACGATAGTGGCGGCATGTGGAGCTCTGGTAAACACAGGATGTGGAGGCCCACCTCCACTCGTGCTTACTTGTGGGCGTGTTCGGACGGATAGACGCTCGAGTTATAGCATTTTCGATACCAATAATATAACCTTTTAGTTAAGAGCATCTCCAACGGTACTACTCTCTTCGTCTAGGCAAGAATGCAATCTGCACTACTAAGGCCAAGACAGCGACCAAACGAAATTATGCATGCACCTCTACTTTCCTGGTCTCGCAAGTGCACTACGAACGCGGAACAAGGCCTTCACTCCCTAATCCTCCCGTGAGTCACAGAGCTCTTGCCCAAGCCACCGACAATTCGTCTCGTGCACGCTGGTCTAAAATTGCATTCTTTGTTGAACATGGCTCTGTTCCTAAAATTGCATCCATTAAAATCAGGCCTCATATTTTTCTATTTAGGCAGCATCTCAGTTTTCTAGTGGTATACTTTATACGGTTATCTTTAGTGGTACTACCTAAAACAGGTCATTGTTCTTTTTTATTGGAACTCCATATATAGGTCAAATATGAATTATGAGGGATGCGAGAGTAATAATTTATTAAAAAGTAAATAAGAAAAGACGGATAAAAAAAATATATCTTGCATAATCTTTTCTTTACCGTTACCCAAATCAGGGCTAGCTATGCGTCACCGTTCTAATAAAAAATAAAGAAAAAACATAAAAGTTAAGAGTGATGCTGTTAGAGTATATGCGTGAAATTTTGGATGTGTTGATAGTGAATATATGTGAATAGTTTGATTTTGATCCAGTAGACCTCTTATTATCTTCCTAGGTCTGGTTATGTTTCTCTTTTAATTAATTTCCTCTCGTGCTCGACAGCTCGTGAATTCTTGCTCTAGTCCAGTCAGTGTGTCCCTCTATATCTAGCACAGCAAAAGAATCCTCTCTAGAGCCCTCAACCCCATCCTCTGATATCATGGACGACACATGTTTCTCCGACAATGGTTGAAGGCTATGGCCATTCGCCGGAAGCTCTCCTAAAATTTGAATAATTGGGGTGTGATAAAGGGTCTGTTTGACATGGCTTCAGCTTAAATTTCTACTGGCTCTGTAAAAGAAAAAAGAAGGAGGAAGAAATTTGGCTTCAGCTAACAATGCTCGACAATATATTTGCAGATGGGAACCGCAGATAGGAGTCGTGCCAAAGCACCCAAAAGAACGAATGGGAAACCTGACTACGATATCCTCACCTAGGCTTAATTGATTAGTCGCTTTCGCCGTACCCATGCTGTACACAGGCCACTTATTTACTGCTGCACTCCCCTCCACGACATCTACAGTAGAAAGCAACGTAGGAGTATAGGGATAGAATCCATAATATCCATATATCATGGGCTCAAGGCCGCATGCAGCGGATTGCGCGGTGTGAACCTTGTAGTACTGGACTAGGTAGAGGCGCCACTTGCTTGTTGGCTTTCAGCCATAAATACAAAGCCTCTCCACGGCACCCAGCCACGCACAGCCACCGGCCACACAAAGTGCGAGACACTTGTTGGCTCAGGTCTCGCCGGCAGCCGGCCCAACCAAAGAGCAAAGAAGTTGCCTGCCCTGCCCTGCCCTGCGCTCCGATGGCCCGAGGCGGGTTCGCCGCGGCGGGTGAGGGCGGCCAGGACTACGGAGGAGGCGTGACGCTCTCCGTCGTGGTCACCAGCCTCATGGCCGCCTCCTGCGGCCTCATCTTCGGCTACGACATTGGCGTCTCAGGTGCGTGTTATTAGATGTCGTCACTGACCGATCGCGATCGCGATCGCGGTGCTAGTTAACACACCTGCTGCTTTCCTTCGTCGTCCCGTTCCAGCGAAAAGCTAAGCACTCTGGCTGCGATCTAGCTACTAGCGTTTCGACTTAATTTGCATATGCATGCGTTGCTAGCTCGATCGCCTCCACCCGGCCGGACTCCCATCTTTTCTAAGCTTTCCCTCTTGCAATCTGAAACCTCTCCTCGACTCCTGCTACCTTCTGACGTCTGACTTGAGGGAGGTCTTTCACTTCGGCCACGTTGAATGAGTGGGACGATCGAAGAACAATATCCCCCGCGCGCATGAATAGATTGCAAAGGAGCGCAATACAGATTGCATGCAGTTCAGGAATGTTTTACACCAAGCAGAACTTGCAACCTCAAGAACACTTGCAACATCTGCATCGGCAATCTCCAGAGCACAGCTGCATCCTTGGCACCGCTGAACGGCCAGAGCACGTCAACAGGGGAGGGGAACAACATTAATAATTATAGAATTATATAATCATATCCCTTGACCAGCAGTTTCCCAGGATATAGAATTTATATCCTCCTCACTCCTTGAGTGGTCAAATCAATTTCTCCTTCATACCTAGTAGTAATTGATACTATGCATGATCCTTCGTTTGGCAAAAAAAAAGGTTTATTTGAGCTGAAACCTTGGAATTAGTAATTTGCCAAGCAAGACGTCGGCTCGGCTTTGACCTTTCAGCAGCCACTTCCTAGTATTTGTGTTAATGTTAAAGGTCGGTTAAGTGATCTGTTCTGGGCACATTTGAATCGACGCACGCAACGCGCCAGGCTAAAAGTCCTTGTACGAGCTACATGCCTAAAAGATGTGGGGGGGACATTATGATTATTTGTATATGTGTGCTTCAAGATATGCATGAGATCGATCACCTTGGAGATGGAGGGGGAGAGAATTAAAGAAGAATAGGATATATTCCATCTAGTCTAGGAGATAAAGTGAGAGGAAAGCATATATGCTAATGCTACTCTCTTACCTGGCTGTGAAGAAAAGGGACTAGGCGACTAGCACATATCGCTCAATTTTCTCTTTTTTTATCAAAAAGCTTAATTTATTTACCTATCATATATATAAGGCCACGCTTTTGACCAATACACTTGCCTAGAGAATTTTAAGAAAATAATTGTACGACAAGAAGAGTCAACAGAATAGGATCACCGTCAGGGACAAGGGGTTTCTTGCATTTCGTGCTTCAAGTTGTGCTAAGAGATAAGATTTGCACATTTATCTTATTTTTCAGCCAGACATTTATACTTAGAAATTGGTCAATTTGCCAGATATATAGAATTATCTTCTTTAAACATTTGCAGACATGTAAAACGTAACCAGAAGTAATAAAGAAATAAAAATGGGAATCGTTATATTTTAGATGCTTGAAATAGTCTACATTTTTTTTCAGGCGATGATCCTGACCGTTGGATTAAGATTTAACAGCTACTTCTGTTTGTACTATAGCTAACCGGGCCAGCCAAAAAAAAAACCTGTCGACTCTAACTAACGAGGCTGCTAAACATACCCGAAAACACGATTCTCAAAAAAAAACCCGAAACCACTGTTTGGTTCTTTTTCCCTCCTCGTTTATCTCCTTTATTCTGTAATGTTGTACCACCTGGTAGCTAAAATTGGATTCAAAATGTGTATTGGACCATTTATTTGTGAAGTACTAATAGGTGCTTCATTTGTGTTTTATAAGAAGTTCAGAAAAAAAAAACCATTGCATGCATCATACTTCTCTTTTCTTTGGAATTATAGGTCCCAGCTCAGTACCTCCCCTCCGGGATGCTCAGAGTTCGAGTCCCAAGGGACTCACTCTTTGTGGCATTTATACCATATTTGACCGGAGGGAGAAAAAAAACTCCCTCGCCTGTCCCACGCTAAAACACAGGTCTAAGGCCAGCCCAGTCTCACGGGAGCTGCGGTGCCGTTGTGTATGGGTGGGGCAGAGGTTCGGGGGTTTTCTCGACCTGCGTGAGAAGGTCTTCTTCTTAAGAAAAAATGCTAGGGGGCTGTCTTACCCCCCGTGGGTCGAGTTTTTTTTTTTTTTGAATCATAGGTAGCCTACACAACGTGCAAACAAATTTGAACACTAGGTCTCCAATTAATGACACATCAGATGTACCGCATTATATTACAGTGAAAAAAAACAATGCATCTGTGCTCATTTCTACAGACCCAAGAAAATTGCACGTTTCAACCTCTTGGATCATCAAAATAACTTTCACACCCATTCGGTTGTACTTGAAAGGTGGCGTGACGCAAATGGAGTCATTCCTGATGAAGTTCTTCCCGGAAGTGTCGAGCGGGACGAAGAACAACGCGAAGCACGACGCTTACTGCAGATACGACGACCAGCGCCTGACGGCGTTCACCTCGTCGCTGTACATCGCCGCGATGGTCTCGTCGCTGGTGGCGAGCCGCGTGACTCGGACGGTGGGCCGGCAGGCCGTCATGATGATCGGCGGCGTCCTGTTCCTCGCAGGCTCCGCGATCAACGCCGGCGCCGTCAACGTGGCCATGCTCATCATCGGACGGATGCTGCTCGGCTTCGGGGTCGGGTTCACCACGCAGGCGGCGCCTCTGTACCTCGCCGAGACAGCACCGGCGCGGTGGCGCGGGGCGTTCACGACGGCCTACAACGTCTTCCAGGTGCTGGGCGCGCTGGCCGCCACCGCCACCAACTACTTCGCCAACGGCATCCCGGGCTGGGGCTGGCGCGTGTCGCTCGGCCTCGCCGCCGTCCCGGCCGCCGCCGTCGTCCTGGGCGCGCTGCTCGTCCCGGACACCCCCAGCAGCCTCGTCCTGCGCGGCGACACCGACGGCGCCCGGGTCGCGCTGCAGCGCCTCCGCGGCCCGGGCGCGGAGACCGACGCGGAGCTCAAGGACATCGTCCGCGCCGTGGAGGACGCGCGGCGGAACGACGAGGGCGCGTACGGGAGGCTCTTCTGCGCCAGGGGGTACGGCCACTACCTGGTGATGGTGGTGGCCATCCCCTCCTTCTTCGACCTTACCGGCGTCGTCGTCATGTCCGTCTTCTCGCCGGTGCTGTTCCGGACGGTCGGGTTCAGCAGCCAGAAGGCGATACTCGGGTCCGTGATCCTCAGCCTCGTCCACCTGGCCTCGGCGGTGCTCTCCTCCTTCGCCATGGACCGCGCCGGCCGCAGGTTCTTGTTCCTCGCCGGCGGCGCGGCGATGATGGTCTGCCAGGTGGCCATGTCGTGCATCCTGGCGGGGCATCTCGGCAAGCACGGCGGCTTGGCGGCGGCGGCGATGCCGCGGGACTACGCGGTGGGCGTGCTGGTGCTCATGTGCCTGTACACGTTCAGCTTCGGCGTGTCGGGGGCCCGCTCAAGTGGGTGGTGCCGAGCGAGATCTACCCCGTGGAGATCAGGTCGGCGGCGCAGGCGCTGACGGTGTCCATCGCGCTCTGCCTCTCCTTCGCGCAGACGCAGGTGTTCGTCTCCCTGCTCTGCGCCATGAAGCACGCCATCTTCCTGTTCTACGCCGGGTGGGTGCTCGTCATGACGGCCTTCATCGCCGCGTTCCTGCCGGAGACCAAGGGCGTGCCGCTGGAGGCCATGCGCGCCGTCTGGGCCGGGCACTGGTACTGGAGGAGGTTCGTCAGGGATCCCAAGCAGGAGGTTCAGGTCAACTGCCTGTAGGGAAAAGCCATGCGGCGATCGCGCGACATATACAGATATACTAAGTTACTAACAACAATCAAATTACTAAAGTAAAGTGTGTGGTAAAATTCAAGTGTTTGCTGGTAAATTCTGACGTTTTAGTGTGGCGTTAGCCTCGGGCTAGGATACGTCACTCTCGACAGAAATTTATCCCGCTGCCGGAGTGCGCGGGAGATCTCTTCGCTTAACTGGGCCAAACAGACCGGCTTGAGAGCCCACTTAAAGTTTTCGGCCAGCGTAATGATTGGAGGTTTCTCTTGACTGTTTTCTTTTTCCTTGCCTTTTTTTCTTACTGTATATGTATACACCTAGATATGATCGACATGAAGCTGAATCACTTTTATTTTATTGTTCTTCTATGAGTTGAATGTACTGGACGCCCTCGAAATTGTAAGTGTGTATGTCACATAGGGTCCAAAACTTTGAAAATATATTTTTGACACCTTAAACTTGTTAAATGGTACACCAAAGGCCTCTGAACCTTGAAAATGTATTTCAAGGCCCCAAACTTATCGAGTGGTATACCACAGGCCCATGAACTATAACTTTGAGATTCTTCTAAAAACTTTTTCATCGGTAGTAATAATGCTTTCGTACAAAGTATATTAGTCCAGAGCACAAATATGATTTTTTAGATTTTTTTATTGCCATTTGAATACCCAATAAATTCATAGACTATATAAGTTTGACCATTTTTGGAATACAATAATTTAAATTTTACTTTTTAAAAAATTAGCATGTTCTATGCCATTATAATCCTTGTTATTCAGTCTACCAACCTACGTACAAAATATCAAGATTTTTAGAGTTTTCTAGGTACCCCTTCCGCTTCTTAACTTGGATTTCTAAAAAGTTTTGAAAAAATATCAAAAGTTACTGTTTAGGAGCATGTAGTGTACCACTTAACAAGTTTAGAGGCCAGAAATTTAATTTCAAAGTTTAGGAGCCTGTGATGTAGCACTTAACGAGTTAGGAAGACATAAATGTATTTTCAAAGTCCAGAGACTTATATGACACACGTTTACAAATTTAAGGGTCTCCGGCATGGGCGGATCTACATTGATGCCTGTGTATTCCCAGGAATACCCAACTTTTTCTATACACCCTTAAGTATATATGTATGTATACCAAATATATATAATGTATATTGAATTATATTCTGTGCTCCTTGCTGCAAATCAACGCCAGGCCAATAAATCAGGCCTCTTGACCTCGCTCCCACTTTCCAGGCCAGCCCACTAGGCCCACGACACCTCCAGGCAGGCACGTTCGCCGTCCGCGTGTGTACCCCTTCGGAGCGCGTGTGCCTCCCTGGCCGCTCCCCAGTCCAGACCGGCCAGCGGCATCCAGCCATCCAGGGCTCCCCTGTCCGCCTCTCCAATTCCTAAATTTCTAATCCCCAATCCTTAACCCTTGGGCATCTCTAATGGTCTTCAAATAGCTAGTCTAGAAAGAATTCTATTGGCTATTAAGATATCTTTATAAATAGCTAGCTAGATAAGACATAGAAATAAGAAAAAATAAGCACTATATCAATGAAGAGTTATGTGAGAGATATTTCTAGAAGATTGTACTAGACTAGCTATTTATAAGTCGCTAGCTATTTGGGAGTTGCTAGCTATTTGATCTCTCTCTTTTATTATTTTTATGTCTCATCTAGCTAGCTGTTTGCAAAAATGCCCTGATAGCTAATAGATTTTTTCTAGACTAGCCTGATAGCTAATAGATTTTTTCTAGACTAGCTATTTAAGGACCATTGGAGAGGCCCTAACAACGGCTCCCGGGCGGCATCCAGAGCTCTCGGCGCACGGGTGGTGTTGCTGCATGCTGCAGCGCGGCGGGCGGCGACATGGGCTGCAGCTGCACATCGCAGGCACGCGGCCTCCACGCCTAACTGCCTAGGATTGTGACTAGGTGCAGCTGCAAATTGACTGATTTTTAGTCTCGGTGAGAATTTACGGTGGACATTGTATTGCTATAGATCAAGACTCTAACTCTATATACTGTGATTATTTTGGACTACTTTATTTGTAATTTATCCTGTAGATCCATTTTGGTTTGCAAAACGAAAGGTCAAGTTAAATTAACTTCATTAGTATGTTTCTTGCATATTTTAGAGCTGAAAAAATTAGTTAATTGACTGTTTTTCTTATCTTAATTATCGGTGTCATATACTATTGCGAACTACATTTTAAGACCTATGGTATGGATTGGATTTTTTTTGAACTTGGGAATACCCAAGTTTCAAATCCTGGATCCGCCACTGGTCTCCGGTACATTTAACTATTCTTTTATTACTCGAGGATAACTTAAAAGCCAAGAGTAGGTGCCAAGTATTTTGTTGGCAACTAAACGTGTAGAGTACTTGGTTACGTAAGGTAGAGTGGTAGACCTAATATTTTGGACCCCTAATATCCGCGGAATACTCTTTCTCCTCCGCTTTACCAAAAAAAAAAAAAAAAAAAAAATACCGTGTTATTTGGCACCCACACCCAACTTCCGTACTAGCACAATGAAAACTATTATACTAAGGATTATGAACGATGGATTTTCACTACTATGACAATACAATAAAACCATGGAACAATAAAATTTAACTGCTGATAAAATCAAAATTAAACTACAAACAACATATTTTCTTTGCAAAAATGATTAAGGGTTGTTCTAGGTAATATAAAGTTTTTTCCTTACTCACATGGACGTAGGTGGAAAAACATGATGTGGATTTGGGCCATGACTGTTGAAACATTGGAAACCAGTGGATCTTTTAAACTTTTTCCTTAGCAAAATGTCTTTTGCTAGGAACAGGTTCTTCTGTCATTTTTTGCTAAGAATATCTTTTGGTTTTGGATTGGAACATTATATTATGCAAAAAGTAAATATTTTCTCCCTTCTTTGCAAATTAAATCAAATTCTAGCATCACTTTAAGCTAAATTATTTTAAATTTGATCAACTTTATAAAAAGGATACAATATTTGTGACACCAAATATATTTCATAATGCATCTAGTCTAGTGATACAAATTTGATATCTATGGGTACTCTTTTATATGAATTTAATTTAAAATAGTATAAATATTGGTATTCTTTTATATAAATTTAGCTAAATTTAAAATAGTTTGACTTAAGATAACTAAGTTGATTTTATCTGGATCGGAGAAAGTCCGCATGGGTTTAGGCCGGCTCAATGTTGTTCACTGACTGTGGGCTGAGGCCCATTATTGCTTTGATATGTGCACAGAGCATAGCCACTGCGAGGTGGGCTTGTAAAGTGACGTGGGCTCAGGGTGATGGGTTCTTGGGCTTACCGTTATACTAGGCACCTCTGCAACCAGTTACGAAATTTAGGATCTCCCTATCCATACAACGCCATCCATTCCTATACTACATTTATGAAGAAACACATGATAGAAGGCTTTCCTATGTACTACTACGAATTATATTTGAAGTCTCCAAATTTACTACACGGATGAGATTTTCTTAAGCCATTCTAAACCAACAACACTTTATAGTCATCACAAAAGACGCACACACGCAATATGTATTTCCCTTATCAACAATCCACTACTGGTAGTACATTATATACCACCAAGACACCAAGGGGTACGTTCGGTGATTCTGAGAATGAGCTTAGCTAGGTCTAGGTGGACTCTTCTTCGCCAAACTTCTGGTGGTCCTTGACGAACCTGCCCCAGTACCAGTGCTGCGCGAAGACGTGCGCCATGGACTCGAGCGGCACGCCCTTGGTCTCCGGCACGAACGCGACGGCGAAGGCGGTCATCACCACCAGCCACGACGCGTAGAAGAGGAAGGTGCCGTACTTGAAGCAGCACAGCATGGCCAGGAAGAACTGCGCCTGCAGGAAGTTGAGCCCCAGGTTGAGCGCCACCGCCGCGCCCTGCCCCGCCGACCGCACCTCCACAGGGTAGATCTCGCCGGGGATGGTCCAGTACAGCGCGCCCCACGACCAGCTGAAGCTCGCCGAGAAGACGAGCGTCACCACCAGCACCGTCACCGCGTACCCCTTGGGCATCTTGCTCCCGTTGCCGAGCTGTGATCCGATGATGCTCGCCATGGCCACCTGCGAATGAAGTCGTTCAAAAGGTTACTCGTGTGCATGCGCACGTGTAATAAGAATCAAGTAAAGAATGTAAATTTGCTGCATTGCATGCCTGGCAAGTGAACATGAGCGCGCCACCGATGACGAAGAGCAGCTTCCGGCCGTAGCGGTCCATGGCGAATCCCGACGCAAGGATGCCGCCGATGTTCATGAGGCCCAGGAAGACGGCGCCCATGAGCGCGGCGTCGCTCTCGAACCCGACGGTCCGGAACAGGATCGGCGAGAAGAAGGCGGTCACGGCCACCCCGGTGAGGTTCAGGAACACCGGGAACGCCACGGCCATCACCAGGTACGGCCGGTACTCGCGGCGCAGGATCCGCCGGAACGCGCCCTCCTCGTTCCGCCGGTCGTTCTCCGCCGCGGCGAGGATGTCCGCGAACTCGGCGCCGATGTCCACGCCCTTGCCGCGCACCCGCTGGAGCGCGGCGCGGGCGTCGTCGTGCTTCCCGCGGAGGACGAGGCTGCTGGGGGTGTCCGGGATGAACGCGGCGCCCACCACCATGACGGCGGCCGGGACCGCGGCGAGGCCGAGCGACAGGCGCCAGCCCCAGTCGGGGATCCGCGACGTGCCGTAGTTGATGAGGTTGGCGACCAGGTACCCGATGCTGATGAAGAGCGGGAACGCCGAGATGAAGCCGCCGCGCCACCGCGGGGGCGACACCTCGGCGAGGTACACGGGCGTGGCCTGGCCGGAGAACCCGAGGCCCAGGCCGAGCAGCATCCTCCCGACGATGAGCATGGCGATGTTAGCCGCCGCGGCGTTGACGAGCGCGCCCGCCAGGAACAGGCTGCCGCCGATCAGCATCACGGCCTGGCGCCCCAGCCGCCGGGTGACGCGGCTCGCCAGCAGCGTCCCCACCATGCCGAACGCGTACAGCGACGAGGTGAAGGCCGTCAGCGCCTGGTTGTTGTAGATGCAGTACACGTCCTTGTTGGCGCGCGCCGTCCTCTTGAGCAAACCGGGGAAGAACTTCTTCAGGAAGGACTCCATCTCCGACACACCTCCTGATCGTTGTTGCGGTTGCGACACATGCATGGAGCGACATGATTCTGTTGAGTTAATGCAAAAACGAAGCACACCACCACTTGCGAAGCACTCAAGTCTGTGTGTAACGTAATTCTTCTGTTCCAAATTACAAACCTTTTAACATTTTTTACTCTAAATTTGACCACTTGTCTTTTTTAAAAAAAATACAACTATTTTCAAATTTAAGTCATTTTTGAAGAAAAATTTTATTAATAAAGCAAACCACAACAAAATAAGTGATATTTTGTAGAAATATTTTAATAAGACGAGTAGTTAAAATTAAAGATAAAAAAGTCAAACATCTTATAATTTAGAGCGGTTTAAGTATTAGGGAAGTACCAAGGTGAAAATCTTGTCCCTCACATTTTTCTCCTCCCTCAATTCTACACAATACTTGCTAGACCATGTACATCGTAGCTAAGCGCCAGTTAAGTTAAATAATTTTCTTGACACGGTGGAAGCAGAAGAGGTGCTTGCTTGCTTCTATAAAACAATGTATTTAGAAAAGCTAACACATCTTATAAATTTAGAATGGGTGTACTATTTTCTTTTTTTTCTTCTCAAATAGCAATGCATGGAACAGAATAAGATTAAAATCCAGATGAAGAATATTTTTTTTTTCCCAATATGTCAGTTACTTTTTAGTTACTGTCTCAACTTATAATAGACTTGTCTTGTTGCGATGGGTATTTTTAGGTAGACTTCGGCAACACCCTAATTTTATTGTAGAATTCTTCCAAAACAACAATGCTCATAAAATTCTGAGCGTAGGGAGAATTTTTCACCTGACATAATATATAGTATACATACCAAGTGACGCATTCTTGTTGCAGGCTTGTAGCACTATCAGTTTTTTATACGGTCAAACATAAACATAAATGGCGGACGCCACTACTTTTGGAAGTATCGGGGCTACCTGCCGGAGCAAACTGAGGAGGAACTCAAGTAGTAAAACAGTGGTAGAAAGAACGGAGATGAGACAAAGGACGGAGCAGGAAATTGAGCAGAATCGATTGCGCTGGGCCACGATTGGATGCGAATTGGACGGCTGCGGAATTTTAACTTTTGCACAGACGATTTCTTGGCGATCTTCTTTCAGCGTACCCCTTCCTTTTGGCCGTACCATTATTCGTTTTCTATTTCAAAAAAGGCAGAAATATTCGCGTGTGATAAATAACACTAGCTTTTTTCTTACCAATCGCATTCATCGTATCAACATCGTGTCTGTCTACTGATATGATAAAAAAATGCCCATCTTGTCACTCACGCACGCACGCACGCACGCTCACACACGAACGAAACGACAGGCGCCTACTTCCAAATCCCATACTTTTTTCCCGCAAAATGGCGAGATTAGATTATCATCGAGTAGCCTACTTATACTACACCCAGCAGCAGGCCAACAACCTAAGAGCATCTCCATCAGCTCACCAATATTTCATCCCCAATGAGTGATATTGGTGATCACCAATACTGTTTTTCTAGTATATTGGGGAAGATGCTCCAACAGATCACCAATAATCTTCCCCAATACATATAGAGTCCACCTGCCAAAAGAAGGTAATAGTCATGCATGGTGTGGAATATTGTGAAGTTAGTGGTGGACCCCAGCTATTGGAGGAGATGTAACTCTCTCTTTATATGAGAGGAGATGAAAGATATATTGGTGATCACCAATAAAAGGGATCATATAGGGGAGCTGTTGAGGAGTAAAATTGACTCATCTCCCTCAATAAAATCAGTTTATGGGGACGAGGGATGAGAAAGGGGAGCTGCTGGAGATGCTCTAATGTATCAAGATCGAAATGATTTTACCTAGCCCGGTAGCCACCATGCATGTCATTAGCCACCATGCATGTCATGTGCATCTATCTGCCAAAGCGAAGCAGCCATCTCCGTCTCTTTTTCCTCCGACGAGAAAGAAAGAGATGCTAGCTCGTGCAGTCGTGCGTGGGCCACAACAGCCCACGGGGGCGGGGGTACGGTACGGTGGAAGAAAGGCACGCAGACACCGAGGCGAGCGTGACGTCTTCCTCACGCAAGCGGCGGATTACGTGCGCGCCGCACGGGTCCAAAAACCGTTGACGTGTAATAGCAGCTGCTGCGCCTGCGCTGACGGCAACACAAGCCGGCAAGCCGGCAGAGCCGCAAGACACCGGCGACGCGTTCGCCACGAGGCCGTGAGCCCGTGGACCGAAACCGAAGGCGACGCGTGCGCCACGACGCCGGGCACTGTGCAGGCCGTGGAATCACCGCACAGGAAGCCGGCCACGGGCCACCCCCCTAACCCAACCAATCCGATCGGATCGGGTCGCGTCCCACCGGCACAGTAGCCGATCGAGATCGATGGACCGGCCGGCCGGGCGCAAAATCCCTGCCGTGTGTGTGGGCTCCACCGTACCGCCTGGGCCTGGCCCTGCGGCGTACGTACGGCGGCTCTGGTCTGGTTTGGTGCCGGAACACGACGCCTTTCGCCCTTTCCGCGATGCGCTACTGTACCTCCACTGTTGCCGGAGTTGGGTAACTTTTACGGAGACTGTGTCCCGTGAAGAAAAAAAAAGTCAGACCGGATAGGACAGCAACTCCTCAGGAACTCGACACGAACTCCTCGTCGTCGCCTTCCCCCCCTCTCTCTGTGGTTTGGAATCTTGGATCTGGCTCCGCGATTTTAAAATATTGTTTTGGAGGCGGATGGAGGACAGGACGGGCACACACACCTACCACGCGCACGGATTTATTAAAATTAATCGGCGATTTTGGAGATCTTTGGGCTGTGGAACACGGGAGAAGCTTCTTTCCGAGGACGCCAATGGAAGAAGCCACTTGAGCTTCTTTCCGAGGACGCCAATGGAAGAAGCCACTTGAGCAGAAAGAAACAAACCCCCAACAGGGAGAGAGAGAGACTCCGGTGCGCTTCAATCATGGCTTCGATTTGGCGCGGATATGGATATACTGGGAATCGAGATTCCCTCCAATCGATCCTCTCTACAATCATCGATGAGGGCGAGGGAGGGCGTGATGGTAGAGATCCTAATCGACAGGGACGAGCTCAATCACACGGACACAAGCACGCATCAAATGCGTGCGTATATTCTACACTACTGGAGTCTCGAGGATGAGGCCGCGAGAAACGAGCGAAGCAAGCAGACCGCACCGCGTGTTCATCCATGACACACACGCGTGAGCGTGACACGGGGAGCGGGGACGGGGTGGCGCACCTGAGATGCCAATGTCGTAGCCGAAGATGAGGCCGCCGGAGGCCGCCATGAGGCAGGTCACCACGACGGGGACGGTGAGCCCGCCGCCGTACTCCGCCATGCCGCCGCCGTTGAGGAGGAAGGCGCCACCGGGCATTTCTCGCCCGCCGCTCCGGCCCCCTACGTACCGGACGCCGGGTGCTCCAAGACCAAGACCAGCTCCCCGCGGCGCGGAGCTCCTGTTATGCTCCGGCGAACTAGTCTGGATCGGCGGCAGAAGCTGGGGCGCGCGCGGGCGCGGCAGGCGGCGCGAGGCCCGAGAGCTAGCGGCGCCTGGAGCAGGCAGTGGCAGCAGGCTAGCAGAGCACCCGAGGTTGATGCTGTTGAATGAGAAGTGGCTGCTGTTGCTGTGTGGGTGCTGCCAAAATGTCGTCCGGGAGTGGCTGCATTTATATCTGCCCCACTCGTCTGCTTCCGACCCTCGTTTGGTCTTAGGAAATTTGGGAAAAAGAATTTTTGCTACTCTATTCTATTTCAGAAATTCGCTAAATTGCCGGGGTGCCTTTTCGGCTTTTTCCCTTCTGCCCCCACAAGGGGGCATAGGCATCCGAAGAAAGCAAACAAATAAACAAATATATACACTCTTATAAGCGACAAAATTCGTAATAGGTGCCCAGGTACAGGTAAGTGTTTGTAATTGTACTCCTCGTCTGCGAATTACTCCCGACGTTTGTTCTTTTAAACTTTTGTTTGATCTTTTGTTTTATTTTTTTTAAAATAAAATAAATAAATTATTATTAAAGTATCTTTAATGATAAATAAATCATGATAGAATAAATAATATTTGTATTAAAGTTTTGAATAAAAAAAGTCTATAAATAAAAACGTCAGAGAGAGAAAGTAGTGAAGGGTGTATGTACTACGGCTCTACCAGGTCCTCACTGTACTGTGGAATGATTAGATGAAGGCGATAGAGGCGTGGAAAAAGGTGATAGAGGCATGGAAAAAATACTGGCGTTTTACGGAATCCGGTGAGGTTCAGGCATTTTCGATCTTGTTACTAGACTTGACGTTCTGATCATGCTCTCTGAACATTATTGCCCTTTGGTCAAGAAGAAGAAGGCCACTTGTAATGGCCGAGACCTTGACAGTTCATGCAGTTGAGTATCGTTGAAATGTTGTGATCAGTGGTTTCTTAAATTGTGGTTAGAAAGCTATAAAGAGGTACCCGAATTAGCACCCAAATTCAGAGCTATAGTACCGTAACGCGTATCTTACCTATCCAAGGAATAGAAAAAAAGGGGGGCTCTTCTGCTTATGGTAGTACTTCATATAGTACTATACTAAGAACTAGTACCTTATTTTCTTTCAGAAACTAAGGAGCAGTGGAGTAACTGCCTCCCCCATTTTAAGTTACAAAGTTTGGACTATATGCCCTATTATATATTATAAATCACAATATGTGTACTACTAGTATGTGCAACGGACTCATGATGATAAACCTGGACCGGCAACCGAATCAATAGCAAAGTGGCAGCCCTTTTCTTAGCTTTTGTGCACGTTAACTAAACGTCACGATGTCACGAATAAGGCATGTACTCCCATCTCTCATTGTAAGGATAAACAATCTCAACTTTTACTAATTGTATACAGATAATTTATGTGATACCAGATGAATATTGTTAGGTCAATTACGTCATATATTTGTTACAGTAAACATGTTTGAGATTATACTATTTTTTTTTATAAATCGAGTTGAAGTTGAGATTTATTGACTCCTTGAAATGTGATATTGAAATTTAGAGAGAGGGAGTAGGGCACTCGAAAAAGACAGCCTACCGCCCAAACCACAACAGCTTATCTAAACTATATTAAAAACTATAGAATCACACAAAAAAAAAATGGAAAATCTTTAGTTGTTTACAGGGAGGGAGAGCAGAGATATTTCACAATAAGAAAAAACAGAAGAATATTGTCCAATTTACCTCTTAACTTGTTTTAAAAACACACCCTCGAACTCAAATATCGGACACTCACCTTTCTTAACTTTCAAATATAGATAAAATACCACCTTGACTATTTTAAATGGGTTTCTTTAGTGATGTTGCTGACGTGACAGTGAGGCTCACATGTCTTATATAGAAAAAAAACATAATATTTACAACTTTTATTTTGACTGTTTCTCTATTGATGTTTGAAAAATTTGAAATTTAAATTTTAGAAATTTAAAAATATTTTTTATTGTCAGAATTAATTTAAATTAAAAAGTGTTCAACTACAAAGTTGTATAACTTCTCAAGATCTACAACTTTAGTTTTGGTCATTTGTTCATTCTATAGTGCTATTAACATTGTTCATAAATCTTATATATCTCTCTTCTAGTTTCATGAAACCATACGAGAGAGATGTATGTCTTGTGAACAATGTTACTATCGCTTTGTCGAATAAATAAATAATCAAAATATAAGTCGTAGATCTTGAGAAGTTATACTTGAAAACTTTTGAATTTGAATTAATTTACTTTGCTTCAAAATGTGATTTGAAGTTGTCATTTTTGAAATTCAAAATTCTTTGCCGAGAAAAAAAAAACACTGGGGAAAATCTTCTTTGGCGAGTGTAAAAAATAAAAGACTTTGTTTGCCGAGTGTTAAAAATTAGGCACTCTTCAAACAACCACTTTGCCGAGTGTGTCACGTTCGCGAGAGTGTTTTGTGTTCGGTACTTGGCAAACAACTATTTACTTGAGTGACCGATAGAATACACTCGGCAAACTTCCAGAGACTCAGCACAAAGCCAGATTCTGATTGTATAACATGACGCGTAAAAAAGAACAAAGGGAGTACGGCTTTATCGGACATCTGAATAAAATTCTACTGCAGAAAGATAGTTCGGAGTCGTGTTCCGTCGACGAAGGGATCGAGTGTAGACCACTGTTATCGCGTGGTAACACACTGTCAAGTGGATGCGTCATGATCGGAGGAGCGCGATTCGTCAGTACGTATTAGTATAAAGCAAGACGAATCGTGTTCATTGGACGAACTAACGCCATCTGAGTAGATGGCTAGGCCGGTAGTGCTTGATGCGGCCGGCCACGGTGCTCCATAGTCCATATCTACGGGCACCATGCATGGCTCATGGCTGTCGCGCTCCAGGCATATCTACCACGCGCAAGTTAAACGTACGAGGAGCGCGGGGGCTCATCACATCACGCACGCTATGTTTTGGGTTAGGCAAGTGGGACTGCGACATGCGTGGTGTACGTGGGGTCATCTGTCTTTCGACGGTACCATTAATTATATATGCAAATGTTTTCAAATTGCACAAGCAGCAGTCACATTGGCTCCTTCAATCATTCATCCTACTTAGGATGACAATCCGTAGGGGGACTTGACGACGAGCCAGGTAGAAGCCCTTGACGCATTGTTCCCAGCGTGTCGCGGGGTCGCTAGGGAACTCTTTGTGGATGCCCAGTAATCCGCTACCGTGTCGCACGTTTGGTTGTTCCATTTATGTAATATCAAACTTGGGCATGGTCTGCTAGGTTGGTCTAGGGCCTAGACCACCTAGCGCGCTTGATGCGCGTCGTTTGTCTGGAAAACTTTTCTTATCAATGCAATGGTACAAATTTTTTTTGCGTATTCGAGAAAAAACAATCACACGCACAGGTGCAGATGCGGGTACAATATCAGACTTGCATCGTCTCTCTTCAGGTCTGCACCTGCAAAATGATATTTGGTCGGGTGTCGGTGTCATATTTCATATATGGGTGACCCATATAGAACTCAAAACATATGTTTTTTTCCATTTCCTCCTCTATTAAAGGTCTAGAACTAATTAATGTTTAATACAAACTTATGTAAAACTTAGAACAATCTGTATGGACTACGTTGTTACAAGTATATATAAGACTAGATGAAGATGTTGGGAAATCATGATTCATTGGTGAGACGATAAATTAATAATTGCGCATTATTTTCTCTAAAGTTTTATAATTTTTTTAATATCTGTTAGCTTTTATTAACAAACCCGTGGGTGACCCGAGGCCAACGGGTCACTCTTGGGTGCGGAGGCGGGTGTCATATTGTACCCGTAGGTCTTATTGAAAGCATGTGTGCAGTCGTTGGCGACGAGTTTTCACTGCACCCACACCTGACTTAATCCATTGCCATCCCTAATGCTTTGTCATCGTCGTCACACGACGCATGGATATGATCCATCACAGTAATTAAGCCATGCACTTGCATTGGCTCCAATCCCTCTCCCATCTCTTTCAATTCCTTCACCATCAATAATGGACGGCACTCTACCCACAGGCCACAGCCTACCATAGTGCTTGTTAACTTGCCGCACAAGGCTATTTTTATGAAAACTTAGGGTATGCATGGTTGGAACGCCAAATCGCCAATAATAACATGGCGGTGTGTGACAAAGGCAAGGGCTCAAGTTGCGTCGGCGATGGTGAGCACAATGAGACCAAGTGCTTCGCTAGCAGCACGCAGCAGCCGATTAGAGTTGTAGATCTAGTGGTGGTGGGAGCTGCCATAAACGTAGTACGACGCAATGTGGCAATAGGGGTGTTGACGACTTGACGTGTTGTGACAACCATGGTTATCCACGATGACCACGAAGCAACGAGCTAGAAAACATTAACTGACGAAAAGATAGCTAAGTGGTAGAAGAACTACCAAAAGAGACATGATGGATGTTGACTGACAGCCCAGATTTTTTTTTTCACCGTGCACGAACGGAATTGTTGGAATATGTGAATTTAATCCGAGCAACTTATGTTCGTTCTACCACTGTTCATCAAATTGTCCTTCTCAGATACAATATTAAATATCCTCCACTAAACCACAAATCCTGAAAGTTGCGAGTTGACGCCGAAATTTTGAGCCAGACTTCTGGGCTCTGGCTGGCATGAGTGAAAGTTAATAAATTTTCGTTTGCCTGTAAAATAGCACGTCTCCTTTCTCTTTTTTTTTTGTATATAATAAAAGAAAAAAAAGGTGCACCAATGTCCGGTAAATCTTGTGCGGCTGCTGCATGCGGCCGGTGGGTGAGATGGAGCGAGACCAGCAGACCGTGACTTGCTAGCTGGTGGAGCGGGCCGGGCGGGCGCGCATGCATGCACGCACGGCACTTGAGGCGCCGGCCGCTCACATGCCGCGGCTCTCAAAAGCCATGCGCTCGTGGTACACGTAAAAACCACCGGACTACCGCCGCCGCCGAATGGTGCCTCAACTCATCGTCTCACGTGGATTGCCCGCCCGCCGCCGGGCCACGCCATCATGCCGTCGTTGAATGCCCCGCGCCGGCGAAAAGAGCCCGCAATTCCCTTCTCCCCGCACACGCGGCTCCGTCGTCATCGCACCACCACCACGCGCTCGCTCGCTCGCTCGCGGTCAACCAAAGCGTACGTGAAGCCATGATGATGATGTGTTCACTCTCTTTCGGTCTCGGACGCGCTGCTGTCCGGTCAGTCTCAGTCGGGCACTTGTGTCGCCGCGCCGGGGCAGTGGCCGCCGTACGCTGCACTTGGCCTCGCCCCGGCTGGAGGCTGAGTCCATCGAGCGACGGCGGAGCACCAGGTGGTCGATCTGGGCACGGAAATTCCGGGCCGCTTCGTCGTCGATCTCGATTAGATGCCGGGGCCGATCGATCTGATCTCCAAAGTGAAAGTGGCGTGAGTGACAAGCCGCACTGGAGCCTGAGTGAGAGCTTTTGGTAACGCATGCAAGAGAAGAATCTGTGCACTGCGTTAGTAGTAGTACCACCACATGCTTATCTGGTAATCGCATATTGGTATTTAGTATATATAGAAAGACTGTGTAGTATAGATATTGTGCTGGGCCGGCCGGGGTATTAATTCGGCTACCAAAGCTGTTGGACCGCATGCAAAGCAGCTCTCGCTCCCTTTGCAAGATCAGTGTCATCGATCGAGGGTATCAAATTTCTTTGACGCTAACATGTGGTGTCATTCATTCATAATTTCAAGGATAGGATGCTAAGTTCATTGGTGTGGATGTACAGTACTAACATTGGACCATATCATTTACGGTGCACGCACCACGCTGAAAAAAGGACACGATCGACGTCTCTATCCTGTATGCCATTATACACAGGCCCCGACCGGCTGCCATAGTGATGCGTGCATGCCAAGTCCATTGGCTCGTGCACACAGCGAGAATGCGTCTGCAATGCGTCTGCGTGTCGACGCTTCATCAGCTGGAGCTGCCGGACCCCCGGACGAGTGCAGCGAATACAGCAGCAGCAGCCTGGCTGGTGCGGTGGTGCCACCACACTAGAGTCGCCACCCATGTCCATATGCTACGGCGAGCACAGCTGCAGCAGCGTGCGTGCGTGCGGATACGATACGATGCCATTGCCATCGTGCAGGCAGGAAGGCAGGCATGCAGGACCAGGCTCCTCAAAGCTCCCAAAACGGGGTCCATTATTCCCTGACGATTGCGAAGGTGCATGCGTGTCAACGCATCTCGGATCGGTGCATGCACCGGCACACACACACGGCACGCGCGCATCGGCATCGCCGCGGCGGCGTCGGCGTGTGCCGGTCACGGTCACGGGTCGTCAGGACCAGATCCAGACGGCGTAGTACGCGAAGGCGGCGTGCTTGAGCTGGCGCAGCGTGAGCAGGAAGCACTGCATCTGCGCAAAGCCGAGCCCGACACTAGTACACAGAGCATTTGCACAGGCGGTTCCAGACGCCTCTTCACAGGCGTTCTGACGTACCGCCTGTGCGGGAGGCTAGTGGAAATGAAGAATTTCCGCTGGCGTCCCGCTGTCAACCGCCAGTAGAGATCTATTTTCACAGGCGGTTGACATAACCAACCGCCATGTGCAAATACTATTTCCACTTTGGCGGTTAACAAACAAACCGCCCGGTGGAAATACTATTTGCACAAAGCGGTTGATTATGTCAACCGCCTGTGCAAATATTTTTTTCCCGCCGATTACAAATTTGAATTTGTAAATGTGAAACGCCCTCCTTCCCTCCCTGTCCCTCTCCCTCTCCCTTTGTCTCTCCCTATATCTTATGTCAATGATCTTTACATGCAATGATAGAAATACAAAAGGCTATTAAATTATGCTACAAATGACCAATATAATTATATACATATACACACCATTAACAATTTAATTTAATTACAACATTTATATATACATCAATATTCATCACAGTTGTTTTTTGCGGTCACGACAACAAAGTTTTTCATCGCAAAAATGATATGATGATTCTAATAATCATCTCGACTTAGTTTGAGAGCGCTAATCTCTCTTAGCGCTCGAACTCTGGCCGCTAAGACGCTATCCGGTTCGTGGTATTTCCCCTCACTTGAAATGATTTCCTTCATGATGAAGGAGCACGGATCCTCGACTAGTTCATATAGATTTTTTTCCGTGAGGTGTTTGGGCTTCGATGATTCTGCAACCGCCTGAAAAGAAAGCTTGTAGACATCATATGTTTGCACTTGGTAACGACATAAATATAGCGTGACTATTAGTTATACCTTATAAGGGTTTTTTGCGGTACCGTCCGTTTAGTCTCATGAACTTCGCACACGTAGAATCCACGATTAATGGAGTCGGTGGTTGCTTGTGGCACTACATAGAGGAGAAGTTGTTATTGACTTGCAACATCGTCTTAACTCATCGTACATACATGATCTGGCTTCATATCTTACTTACCGGCCGGTTATGAAATATTCTTAGTTCCTCGCCCTTTACGGATAAGTCGAACTTCCCACCCTTGAACTTGTACCACCTGTAAACCCTATGGTCTTAAATAGAATTAGTTGGTTTTTGTAACTTTCAGCGATAAAATTATGTATACAAGTATGTTAGCTTACCGTTCCAAGATGGTCGTGACCGTTGCATAGCTTTCAGGTCTATAATCTACAGAGTCAAGGACCAGCATCTTTCCATCCCTAAGATAGATATAGAAGCATATCCAGTGGTCGCTGCATGAATGGACCAGAATTGTCATGTGTTTCTATTCATATTGTTAACGTGATTTTTATATATACACTCAGACTTATCCGAAGTTATATGGGGCAATTACCACTTCACTGTTTTGGAACTGAAGAAATGCATTTCCTATGTACGCGGCGTACATAGCCTCGTGTCTCTTCTCCAAGTCTTCTTTCTTCTTTGCGGCTTCTTTTTACGGTAACCCTTGTAATTCATCGCTTGTCATGACCAATCCGGAAGGTGTGCTCGTTCTCCACAGATTTTTTTTTGGCTAAGGTACCCGTTCTCTTGCTTTCATGTTTGTTTGGTCTAGGGCCATAAGTGGTCTCGTCCTTATCATATTCCATTCTGTATGGCACAAGTGCATGTCATCAAAGGGATATCTTAGTAATACAACTCAATAATACTAAAGGATGAACATGTTAGGACGAGTGAGACTTACAATGCAAATAATGTTACGAGCTGAACATCGAGCCGCTTGAGGTTCATCATCAACCAAATGTCTTCGAAGGTTACAAAAGCGGTATCTCGTTCACTTCCTCGAAAGCGAGAGGGTGGTATGCTTACTTGGATCGTGTCGATGCCGACGTAAGCGCTCTCTCATATACCGGTCATGTAGTCTTTTTATACCACCGGTAGTTTCTTGATTTCTCCCAACTAAGGAGAGGCCTGCCCGTATGTATCTGTCGGGGGACGTTTTCATAATCCTCCCATGTGGGCTTCCCCGATCTGTAAGACATTGATCTCGGGCCTTTTGACGACCTCTCCCTTTCGGCTAAGTCAACGATCTTTGACTTGCGACTTTGTGCAATCCCCGATAAAAAAACCCGGTGGTTCCAGCGGTTTTTCTCTTTGGCTCGAACGGGGAGATCAATTTGGGAACCAGAAATTTCTTCTTTGGTGGTTCTTGGATCTTTTTTTGGGGCGGTGGTGGTGTCCAAGACGATTGTTCGAGGTCATGAGGTGGTGGGGAACCACGAGCTGAATCATTGAATGGTGGGGTTTCAATAGGATTGGCTTGTGATGGTGGAGATCCTGCAGGTTTAGGTGATGACTGTGGGGTTTCAACAGGATTGGCTTGCGGTGATTATATATTAGGTGGAGGAGATTGGGGACATGGTGATATCGGGGTTTGCGTCCGGAACAACTTCCACATGTTGTGACTCTTGAGTTCCCGGCAACACTTCGGTTTGGTGGTTCTTTTTGCGGTTGTGGTGGCTGCGTCAACTCCACGTCTCGCCGAGGCCATAGGATGAAAGTGTTAATGGCCCGTCCGAGTGTCTCAACATTGTCGAGGTCCGGAATTTCAAGCACATCTTCCTCATAGCCGGTGACGACCGTATGCACTTCTACCCCTGCAGTACTCTTACGGTATGATGGTATGGTGGTAGTCACGTCCTGGGATTGCAAAGTCTGTGGCAACTTTCTTTGTACAAACATGCTTCATACCATATCGTATCAGCAATTTGCAGGGTGTCGGTGCTTCGATATCATCCATTGGGAAGCGGTCTTTGTTGCCCGTAGACCCCACACTTGCTTGGAAAGCCGGGTGATGTGGGACATGGCAGCAATCATCTCCTCGAGGACCAGCCGCTTGCTGTGTGGGGGACGATCTCGCATCTGCGGACCTTGTGTGCTCATCTGTTGAAATGGACATTGCACTAGCTAGCTTCTGTATTATTTGAGGATCGGGATTTGTTAGAAAATTAGACATCATGTTCTTGAATTGTTCCTTAGCCTGCTCCTCATAAAAATCTTTCATATGTTCCTTGTATCGATCTCTTTTTTTGTACATGCCTAACCACTCTTCACCAAATCCCTCTTTCCATCCCCTCTTCGATGATATTCCTCGTACACCCACCAGGAAGCTCGGGGGTTGCCTAGACCTATAGTCAAGATGTCCCTCTCCCTTTGTGGCTTGAATCTTCCCTCTTTGACATCCGCGGCCAATTCCACAATTTTCTCTACTGTCGGTGTCATTTCATCGGGACAGTTCAAACCCGTAGAAGTTTGTTTTGTTCCTCTAGCTTTCAGCCAATTAGCCGCCCTCTCACCAACTTTCTGTGAGAGGGACAGACTTGCCTTTGTTTCTTGAGCTCTTCCTCCTCTGCCCGCCACTTCGAATCTGCGGCTTGTAACCACCGTGCCAACGTGGTGGTGGTACTTGTTCTTCTTTGCTAGCTCAAACGGCCGCTCTTTGCTTGGAAAGTTTGATCTTTCTTCGCTCCCCGAATACGCCCCAATCGACAAGCGGTGATCTTATACTTACTAGTTGGATCCAAACCCTTCTTTAGATATTTGATATTCATTTCCGATCTATAGTTTCGGAATGACGTTGCAACCTGCTTGAAGAAATACTCTTTCACAATTTTATCAGTCCCCGTAGGGATGACAAACCTTTCACCGAACTTTCTCCATAACTCTTTTCGTGTATCTACGCTCACATCCGCCCACCTCTGGATTGTGATGTCAAGCTTATCCCTGACCAAGAAACCAATCGCATTTCGTATTTTGGCCGCCACCGCATCTGACACTAATGGCTCTCCTTTTGGGCTTATGTCGGGAATAACATAGGTCTGCTCTGGCCACTTGTTCGTCCCTCTTTCACCTCGTTTTCGATCCGTGCGTTTCCTTTTCCTTGACTTCGAGGTGGTTGTCTCGGTTGTTTTTTACGGGGCTTCTCCTTCGGCACTTCGCTTCCTCGGCCAGAATCTCCCGCAATTGAGACAAAACCCCCGCACGATATATATGCAACGCATCATGGAGCGGAGCCTATTTTTACGGGATCAATGAAAACATTGGCATGTATGTAATAACTGTACCTCATCGATAGCTGGATCATAATCTGGGTCTACACTACGTTGAGGTTGTCTATCTATGCTAGGGCATGGATCACTTCGGTTTCCGTCATCATCTTCTTCTTCTAACATGTCACCATGGTAATCTTCTTCTTCTTCTTCTTCTTCTTGTGCCTGAGGATTTGTAGTTCTAAAAATGCAAGGCCAATAAGTATGTGAGTTCTTCATTTCTATACGTCATCGTTCCAGTAAACGTAATTGTGTCATACTAACCGTTGGTCCGGGGTGTATCAACCTTATTGGGCGACTCTGCTTGGCTTGGTCATCTGCATGCTCTCTCCGTTTTTGGAGAAGTCATCTTCTCTTTAGTAATGCTAAGTCATGTGAAAAATAATAAGACATTAGTACACTAAGTCAATCAACAACAACAACAACAAAGCCTTTTGTCCCAAACAAGTTGGGGTAGGCTAGAAGTGAAACCCAAAAGAGACACGAAAAGGAGAAACACATAAAGGACACAAGACAGGATGGAGTTAGGGTCACGGTTCGAGCACGTTGATTGCTAGTCTCCAAAGCGCTCCTATCCATAGCTAAATCCTTGGGGATATTCCACTCCTTAAGGTCTCTCTTAACCGACTCGTCCCAGGTTAGTTTAGGTCGACCTCTACCGCTCTTTACATTATCAACCCGCTTTAGAACCCCACTACGCACCGGCGCCTCAGGAGGTCTCCGTTGAACATGTCCAACCATCTTAACAGATGTTGAATCAATTTCTCCTCAATTGGTACCACCCCAACCCTATCCCGATATATCGCCGTTTTTGGACTCTATCCCTCCTTGTGTGCCCACAAAACCAACGCAACATACGTATCTACGCTACACTCAATTCTTTGGACATGTCGCCTTTTTGTAGGCCAACATTCAAACCGTATAACACCGCCGGGCGGATCGCCGTCCTATAAAACTTACCTTTTAGCTTCTGAGGCACCCTTTTATCACAAAGGACGCCAGAAGCTTGACGCCATTTCAACCAACCGGCTGAAATTCTATGTCTAACATCTTCATCAATGTCTCCATCCTTTTGTAGCATCGATCCTAAATTCCGAAAGGTGCCCTTCTTGGCCACCACCTGCCCATCTATACTAACGTCTCCCTTCTCATGCCTAGTCGCGTTGAAATTGCACCTCATATACTCGGTTTTGGTCCTACTAAGTCTAAACCCTTTCGACTCTAACGTGTGTCTCCATAGTTCTAGCTTCCTATTAACACCCGTCCTACTCTCGTCAACTAGCACCACATCATCAGCAAAGAGCATACACCAAGGGATATCACCTTGTATGTCCCTTGTGACCTCATGCATTACCAAAGTAAATAAATAAGGGCTCAATGCTGATCCCTGGTGTAGCCCTATTTTAATTGGAAAGTCACTGGTGTCGTCATCACATGTTCGGACAAACGTCACCGCATCCCTGTACATATCCTTAATGAGGATAATGTACTTAGTTGGGACTTTGTGCTTTTCCAAGGCCCACCACATGACATTTCTTGGTGCTTTGTCATATGCCTTCTCGAGGTCAATGAAGACCATGTGCAAGTCCTTCTTCTGCTCCCTATATCTCTCCATCAATTGTCGTATCAAGAAAATCGCCTGGAAAGAAATATATTTCTAGTCTTTTCTAAGTCATTTACAATAATAAATATTTCTAATATTTATGAATGAAAGAAATCATTTACATTATTTAAGAAGGAAAGAAATATATTTCTAGTCTTTTCTAAGTCATTTACAATAATAAATATTTCCAATATTTATGAAGGAAAGAAATCATTTACAATATTTAAGAAGGAAAGCAATATATCTCTAGCATTTTCTTAGTCATTTACAATATCAAATAATTCTAATATTTACTGAAGGAAAGAAATCATTTACAATATTTAAGAAGGCAAGAAATATATTTCTATTTTTTTCTAAGTGATTTACTCCTATTGTCACTATTACTTTTAATAAAAAAATAAAAAACAAAAAAAGGCCACTTCTTTGGACCCATTGGAGGGCCCAAAGAAGGGCTTTATGACACGGCCCCAAGGGGCCCACCTCGAGCTAGGAGCAGGGCGGGCGTTGCCCAAGCCGCAGCCGCCCGCCCGCCGTCCAAAGATCGGGGCTGGCCGGCGTCGATGTCGATCCGCCAGGCCGCCCGCCGTGAGCCGCCACGCCGGCCGTGAGCCGCCTGCGCGGGCCGTCGCCGCCGCCCCCAACGGCGCCACGCGCCCGCACGCGCCGCCGCCGCTGCACCGCCGCGACCACGCCACCGCCGCCGTCCCCGCCACCACGCGGCAGCACATCATCTTCGCCGACGGAGAGTTAACGCTCACCTCGGCGGGCGTAGAAGCGGTGCTTTCGGGCCGACTCGGCGGCGGCGGCCCGACCTCGATGGCGGCTGCGTCCACGGCGTCGGCAGCGGGAGCGGAACAGCGTCGGCAGGCGGCGCCGGAATGGACCGGAGCTCCTCGGAAGCAGCTATGACCTCAACGGCGGCCCGGCGCTCGAAATTTTGGCAGCCGGGCGGCGTGGATTGCAAAGGAAACGCCTACCGAGCTGAAATTTTCACAAGTCCCGCGCAGTTCTTATATAAGAATTCATTTTCACAGGCGGATAACAATATAAACCGCATGTGAAAATGATCTTCACAGGCGGTTGGTAATGACCACCGCCTGTAAAAATGATCTTCACAGGCGGTTTGTATTGATCCCCGCCAGCGGAAAAAATAACATTTACACCGGGCGGTTGGTAATGACCACCGCCCGGTGTAAATGCTTTCCCTGGTTTTAGGTTATTTCTTTCAGGTTATAGAATAAATTGTTACATATATACGATAGTTTTTTTTGGTTTTTCTTTTAGGTTATTTCGTTTAGGATATAGGATATTTCTTTTTAGAGTATAGAATATTTCTTCTAGGTTATTTCTTTTTAGAGTATAGAATATTTCTTTTTAGTTATTTCTTTTAGGATATAGGATATTTCTTTTAGAGTATAGAATATTTCTTTTAGGTTATTTCTTTTTAGGATATAGGATATTTCTTTTTAGAGTATAGAATATTTCTTTTAGGTTATTTCTTTTTAGGATATAGGATATTTCTTTTTAGAGTATAGAATATTTCTTTTAGATTATTTCTTTTAGAGTATAGAATATTTCTTTTTGGTTATTTCTTTTAGGATATAGGATATTTTATTTAGAGTATACAATATTTCTTTTAGGATATTACTTTTAGAATATAGAAAACATACAATATTAAGAGGAAGAATATTTCTATCACGATTGAACAAGCTGAAAAGAAAAGGACTTAAAGAAGTAGAAACAAAAGGACCTCAATAAGTTAAAGAGCAATACGAAGAGATACGAATTTATGAGTACAAATTACCGATAAATTGTTACACATGACATTGAGTAATACTTAACTAATACAAAATCTAGCTAGCCCATTTACTATTCTTCCTTCTCAATCGTGGCGCACCCATGGTAATGAATTCTTGGAGATATTTCGCTCAACATTCCTTATCTTTGAACGATGATCTTCAAAGAGGGACATGTGCCCGAAGTGGTTGAAGTCATCTAGATCAATTACACCATCAACTCCTATAGCTTGTCGCTTTCCGAAAAGAACTATATGCTTGGTCTTATCGCCACTTTTCTTCTCTTCTTTACAAAGGATCTGTTCGGCATAGAAGACACGTGCAAAGACGGTTAGCAAGGATCCAAGGATCATCCTTGTAGCCTACTTTACTTAGATTAAGAACTCTCAAGCTATAGTTGTCCACGGTGATATGTTTGTCATAAATCTATTGGCATCGAAACACAGGCGTCTTACATGAATCATAGTCTAGTTCCCATATCTCCTCAATGAAGCCAAAGTATGTAGCAGTTTCATCTGAATCATATATAGCCTCGCAACGAACACCACTGTTTTGCGCCATGCTCTTTTTGTCCCTAGAAGTAGTACAAAATGTGAAGCCACTAATGTCAAAGGTCTGCCATGATGTGACCTGACGAGATGGTCCAGCTGCCAACCTCTTGATAGTTTGTTGCTCAATTGTGTCTCCATTTGGAATGTTCTGCTCCATTAGCCATGTGGTGAATCGATGCTTGTGTTTCTCCGATACCCAATCCTCTGTTTGCCCAGGGTTCTGATCGCTTAGCTCTTGTATGTGTTGTTTGATCAGAGGATCCATTATTGAGAGCTGATGTAGGATGCTATGATGCGCCTCGAGGACAATATTGTAGTCCGACGGGATGAATGATTTCCGACCCATCCTTCCACACCCATATAGCCTACCCTCATGTCGAGACGGAGGCAAACCTATTGCAATTTGGTCTTTTAGGCAAGTGTTGCAGAATGGACCTCCGGACTCAATGGCCTCTTCGGTAGTGTATCCCTCTATCATAGATGCCTCAGGACGAGCACGAGTGGCTACGTACCCATTAAGAATTGACATGAAACGCTCATATGTCCACATCTCATACAAATACATGGGACCCAATGCCTGTATTTGTGGCACCAAATGCACGACAAGGTGTACCATTATATCGAAGAAAGATGGCGGGAAACATATCTCAAGTTGTGACAATGTCTCCACTGCGAATTTCTGAAGAGACTCCAACTGCTCTTGATCAATTACCTTCTTTGATATCTCGTTAAAAAAGAAACACAACCGTGTGATTGCCATCTTTAAGAACACCGGACTTATAGCCCTGATGATAATAGGGAGGAAAGTTGTCAGCATCACATGGCAATCATGAGAGTTATAGTTGGTGAGTGTAAGGTCTTTCATTGACACAATGCTCTTAATATTGGAGCAGAATCCAGCTGGTACTTTCAATTTCTTCAACCACACACACATGGCATGTTTCTCATCTGTGCTCAAGTTGTAGCTTGCTGCTGGGAGGTGGTACTTTCCATTATCTAGCAATATGGATGAAGTTCAGGTTTTATCTTCAAATTGACCAGGTCCTAACGTGAACTCAATCCTTCCTTTGTCTTGCCCTTTATGTCTAGCAAGGTACCCATTATGCTTTCAAACACATTCTTCTGAATGTGCATACCATCAACCGCGTGCCGTACGTCAAGCTCTTTCCAATATGGCAAATACTTAAAGAAAATTGACATCTTCTTGAATGTAGCCCCAGCAATTGGCTTTACATCCTTTCTTACTTTTCCATCTTTTGTCTTCTTACCAAATACAAACTTGATGTTCTTAACTATCTCATATACTCTGTGACCTTTACTATTACCTGATTGAGCAGTGGATCTTAGTTCATCATGATTGTCAAAGTACCTATTCATCTTTCGCAAGCGGTACCTATGACCTTTTGATAAGAAACGCCTATGTCTCATGTACACTATCTTGTTGGATGCACTGAGGGACACATAAAAGGTTTCATCCAACCATACTACACAACCAACCTTGCCCTTAAACTGTCCTGACAATACAAAGAGAACAGGGTAATCGTTGATCCTAACAAAAATAATTGCTCTCAGTGTGAATGACTCTTTCCGGTATTCGTCCAACGTGGCGACACCCGTATCCCATAATATTCTCATTTCCTCCATTAATGGCTCTAAAAATACATCCATGTCAACACCAGATTGTGTAGATCCAGAAATAAGAATGGTGAGCAAAAGGTATTTTCGCTTTTGTAGCAAGTGAGGAGGGAGATTGTAGATGGTGAGGATCACCGGCTATGTGCTGTGCTTACTGCTCCTTTCAGCAAAGGGATTCATTCCATCGGTACACGCAAATGCGAATCGACATTTCTTGTCTCCTTGGCAAATTCCGGTGGTCCTCATTGAATTTTTGTCATTGCTTGCCATCTGCCGGGATGTCGAAGCTTTCCATCTACTTTGTGCTTATCAGAAGCATGCCAAGTCATAAGCTCTGCATCCTTAGGGTTTGCGAACAAACACCTTAACCGATCTACTACTGGAAGGTACCACATGACCATAGCGGGAACCCTTCTCTGTGCGTAGTAGTCTTCTTCATTTTCTTTGGTGCAGGGTTTTGAACTCTGTTGAGTCTTCTTTCTCTTTTTCCCTTTAGAAATGGAAGCTGCATTCTCTTCTTGTAGATAGTCTTTTTTTATCTTGTACCAACTTGCACCACAATTTGGACAGTTGTCCAAGTCTTTGTAATCACCTCGATATAATATACAGTGATTTCTGCACGCGTGGATCTTCTGGACACTCATAGTAAGCGGACTAATTAGCTTCTTTGCATAGTACGTGTTAGCAGGCACTTTATTCTCCTTTGGAAGCATATCTCTGAGAGTACTCAATAATGCATCGAAGGCGGCATCGGACCATCCATATCTGCTTTCAATATCAAACGGTTTAAGCACGGGCCATCGTAATATTGTGAACTCCTTGGTACAACCTTTAGTCTCATCATACAATAGCTCTGCTGCTGCCTTCTCCAAGGCCTCCATATCTTTCATGAAGAACATTGATGGATCCGTATGACGACGCAATAGTGCAGCCATCAATTCCGCATCTTCATCCATCATTTGAGTTCTGTAATCCTCGGTTCCTCCAACATTCGCATCATCATGAACATCGGGCACAATATGTTCACTCTGGCTGGGGACAATGGTGATGTGTCCCGTGTAGGAACTGGCTAATATCATCAACAAACATATCTGGGCCATTCGCTCTGAGGTTTGCAGGGTCTCCAATCAGATACGCCCCAGAGCTATCTTCTTCATGCTTTGTCCAAATCAAGTAATCTTCCATAAATCCTCGACAGACCAAATGATTTAAGATTGATTTTGTGTCTTCAAAAACAATAATATTTTTACAATCTGAGCAAGGACAATATATGTGTTTCTTCTGTGTTCTCAAAGCATGGTCTTTAGCAGCATCGATAAACTTCTGAACCTCAGGTATGTATGATGGATCTACTCTTTCTAAGTTATACATCCAGAATGCTCTATCCATCGTCACATGTTAAAAAGTTTAGTAGATTTATATATTGTAAACACTACAAAGCCTCACCACTACTTAATTTAACGAAACATAACTAAATAATTAAACAAAAACTAATTCAAAGCCTTAAGATCTAGAAAAATTTAAAATAACTAAAACTAGATTAATTAATAAGAACCTAGCTAAAAGCATCACTACTAGCTAATTAAACTAAATATAAATAAACATAACTAAATAATTAAAGCATCAATTTCTTAGATGAAACCAAAAAAAATTAAAGCAAGACCAAGAACTACAACCCTAATAAAAGCCGCACCACTACTTAATTTAATGAAATATAACTAAATAATTAAACAATAACTGATTCAAAGACTCAAGATCTAGAAAAATTTCAAATAACTAAAACTAGATTAATTAATAAGAACCTAGCTAAAACCATCACTACTAGCTAATTAAACTAAATATAAATAAACATAACTAAATAGTTAAAGCATCAATTTCTTAGATGAAACCAGAAAATTTAAAAGCAAGACTACAACCCTAATAAAATCCTCACCACTACTTAATTTAACGAAACATAACTAAATAATTAAACAAAAACTAATTTAAAGCCTCAAGATCTAGAAAAATTTAAAATAACAAAAACTAGATTAATTAATAAGAACCTAGCTAAAAGCATCACTACTAGCTAATTAAACTAAATATAATTAAATAACACTAAATAATTAATTAAAAGTAGCTAATAAAACTAAAAAAAAGATAAACCAGTAGCTACAAAGGGTGAACCCCTAAATAAAAAGTGACTAGAATAATTGAAAAAAAAACTTAGCTACTCTTCTATCTCTTGAGGTGAAACCCTAGATCTCTAAAGTGATGGAGATTGAGGAAAAAGAAGGAAGGAAATGAGGCAAGAAACACATAAACTAACCTTTTTTAGCTACCTCCTCCAAAGAAATTAGGATCAAAACCTCTCCCCTTGTATTGGCTCAAATCTGGACCTCCAAAGCTCCAGCCATGGCACTGTGCTCGGGCTACAGTTCTGTTGGAGCCGAGAGGAGGAAAAAAAGGGTTATATATAGGAGAATATCAGCACAAAGCGGTTGATATAAGGCAACCGCTTTGTGAAAAATGGCCCCCCTGTTTTCACAGGCGGCCGATGTAAGAAACCACCAGTGATAATGGTCAATATCACTGGCGGTTCCTATGCAAACCGCCTGTGTAAATGTCACCATTTACACCGGGCGGTTGGCATAATGAACCGCCAGTGATATTACTTTTCCACCGATGGTTCTAAGGCTGGGAAACGATGGTCGATTTGCGAGGCGTGTGTCAACTAAAACCGCCTGTACAAATGAAACCCCACCGCCAACACAAATGCTCTGTACTAGTGCGAAGCCGAAGCGCCGCGCGGGCGCCTGCCCCACGGACCGGATGCCCCCGCCCGGCACCGCCCCAGAACAGCGCCCCACGCCCAGCCGAAACCCCCGACACGGCGCACGCCAGCGCGAACATCTCCGCCCAGCGCGCCCGCCCGTCATCCGCGCGCCGCCGCTCAGCCCCACCATCATCGCCGGAACCGCGACCTGCCAGATCAAACAGTCGTCATATATGTCACGTTCGCTTGCTGCCACCAATGCCATGTCTATGTGGCTGCCTGCGCGGAGTACGTACCTGGCAGAAGACGATGAGCATGCCGCTGATCATGGCGCACATGGCCTCCCTGCCGAGCCGCCTGGCGGCATGGGCGGACCCGAGGGAGGCCGCAGGTGCTCACCGCCACCAGCACGGCGTCGCCCATCTGCGCGGCGGCGGCGCTGCTGCGCCCGCAGCCCGTGGCCTGCGCCAGCATCGGCAGGAACAGCGTGGTGACGTTGGCGCGGGTCAGGCGCAGGAACACCTGCAGCGTGGCCACCACCACGGCGTACGTCAGGTACTCCTCGCGCGTCGCCACCAGCCTCCGCAGCGAGCTGCCGCGGCTGCTCCTGATGATGCTGGCTCCCCTTCTCTGCTTCGTATCCGATCGCTGGGAGCTGGGGCTGCTGCCAACGACAATTGCAGTATGAGTATGGCACACGCACGGGAACACCAGGTCGACGTGGACGTAGCTCGTGTCGAGCAAATCTAGCGTCCAGAGCTGCCAGTGCCATCCGAGAGCGTCGTCTCTGTCGTCCTCGATGACGCGGATGGATTTTGCGTCATCGTTGTCGTTGTTGAGTCCACTGATGTTCTGCCCACTGTACCTTGGGCCCTCGAACGCAATGGAGCTGTGAAGCTTGGTCACTGAATCACTGATGGCATCCAGAAATGGCAGGAAGCCACACAAAGCCTGGAATATCATGGCTCCTCAAAGTTCCCGAAACGGTGCCCTGTCAGATTTATACGAAGTTATTGCTAATGTTCGTTATATATAACATATAGGAGAAAGGTCAGATGAAGAACTAAAATCAAATTCGTAGATTTCGATGAAATATACAGTTATGCAGTTAATGGCATTTTCAATTAAAATCATTGGTCCCAATCATATTTTGAAATTTAATTTTTCTCGAATTGTTCAAATGAACTCGGATCAAGAAATTATCAACACAAAAGTTGTAGGTCCCGATGAGATCTACCACTTTGTAGTTGACGACTATTTTATTTTATTTATGGTCCTAGAATTATCCTCGAAATTCTCATCTTTTTAAAATTCAATTTTTCATACTATTTGAATGGATTTAGATGGAGAAATAATCTAAATCAAAGTTGTAGATATCGATGAGATATATTACATTTTTAGAAAAGTTTGATACAAAATTTTAGTTTATTATAGTTCATATAATATTCTTTTTTTTGACAAAAATACAATAATGCATAGATAAATATTTTAATACATATAATTATGTATCAATAATTACATCTATATATAATATATAATTTTTGATAAATATCTAAACAAACCAACGTACTTGATTAAGTCTATTTTGGCCTCTCAACTATTGTTTTGTCTAACTTATCTCAAATCCTCAACTACCAAAACCGTTCAAATTTGACATTATATGCAGGTTTGAGTGATTCTCATATGGCTCTAGGTCAAAATTAAACAATTTTGATAGTTAGGTGCTAAAGTAGAGGGTTTTATAGTTAAATGTTTAAACTAGACAAAGTTGAAAATTATTTATGGTCCGAAAATAATGTTTGAAATTCTCATATTTTTAAATTCTTTTTTTTCAAACTTTTGAACAATTTTGGATGAGAAAACACTCAAATCAAAGTTGTAAATATCGATGATATGGGTTATATTTTTAGAAAAAGTTTTGGTGCAAAAGTTTAATTTATGATAATTTATGAAATTATTATTTTGATAAAAATAGAATAATGTACAGATAAATATTTTAATACATATAATTATTTATCAATATGTAAATCTGAATATATAAAAATATCATAATTATATAAAAAGGAAGTACTTGATTAAGTCTATGTTTAGCATCTCAACTCTTGTCTTTGTCTAACTTATCTCAATTTCCCAAATACTAAAACCCTTTTTTGACTCACGAGGTAGTTTTGAGTGGTTTTCATATGGTTTTGGGGTCAAAACTAAATGGTTTTGATAATTTGGAGCTAAAGGCAGATGGTTTGTAGTTAGGGGTTAAAGTTAGATAAAGGTAAGAGTTAATGGGTCAAAATGGACTTAATATATTATTCTTGTTGTGTATTAAGTAATTTCCTTTAATCTCAAAAAAACCACGTTGATGACAATACCTGTATGTTCTCTAGTATACCTAATGCTATTACACTTGAAATGTCAAAATTACTTAAAACAAAGGCAACCCGCATGTTCTCTAGTATACCAAAGTAACCCGTGGTCAGTTGTTCTGTCGTACAACACGATCGAACCAAGCAAGGCTGTTGGGTTCAGTCAATCAGACACCGTGGCCCAGGGCAATCTTCTTTCTCGATACTCCATTGGCTGACAACAGGGTCTCTTATCTGCTCATCCTCATTCCTGAACCCTTTCTAATGCACTACGTACGCCACTACCATTTGCTGCTGACTCGTTTTGTATCAACCCGGACAGAACCCACAAAGGTACAAATAGAGGATTTGTGTATATAGTTGAGGAGTCAACATCTACAGCTACATCAAGATTGGCAGAGTTGGCACAATCTTGTATTCGAAACCGGGGAGTGGACCTATAGAAAATGGCTCAACACTAGTGGATCAATTGATTGGAATTCTGCAATAATAAGGAGCTTCAGGGTGGTTATCACAAAACACGAGAAGCCATATTAATGGTAATATGTTGATCTGTACGTTTGGACTTATCAGCCGTTTCAGTCAACAAGTGAACAGTATTTTTCTCTTAGGCTATCCGCACTTATCGTCCTCTATTTTCATACTCCATGCATTCTGGTCATCAAGATTCTCTCCTTTACAGTGCGTTCTCCCGCACCCATCCATACTCCATTTCATCCTCCATCCCAACTACCCACATACGGGTCCCACACGTCAGCCCACATCAATCTTATCCACCCACACCCCCTCTCTCTCTCTCCCCCCACCCGCCTTTCTCTCTCTTTCCCTCTCGGACAGCGCACGGGGGCCCTCCGGCAGGGCTGGGGGCCTGGGCGGCCGCGGCGCCCCCCCGGCGCCCTTCTTCCCCAGCGGCGCGCGCTTCTGCGGCCGGCGAGCGGCCCGGGCGCCTCTTTCCTCGGCCCGCGCGCGGCAGCCGCCCGCGCCTCCTCTCCCTTTTCCTGCCCGCAAGGCGCCCAAGGCCAGGCCCGGCGGCCCTGCCCGCCTCGCCCGCGCTGCCCGGCGGGCAGGCGCTTCATGGTGAGCGCGGCAGGCGAAGGCGGCGGTTCTTCGGCGAGCCGGGCACGGCGGGCCGCCCGCGCGCGGCTCCTCGGGCGCGACGGTGGCGGCAGCGGTGGCGCGCCCCGTGAACTGCCCCGGCGCTGGGCGGGCCTCGGCAAGCGCCTGGCGAAAAGGCCTCCGGCGGAAATGCGCGACCCGCGAGCGCCCTCTTCTTCCCTCCCTCCCGCCGGTGATTCACGGCGAGCGGCCAGCCACTTCCCGGCCCCGGTCGCGGCGGCCCGCCCGGCGAGCACGCTACAGCCGCGCGCGAACCGGGCAGCTGCCGGCGCGGCCCCTCTCTCCCCCGGCGCCGCGCGTGCTAGGCCCGCGACCGATTCGATACGGCCCGCACGCCCGCCAGCGATACCGCCGCCCGCCGCGTCCGGAGCCTTCTCCGGACGGCTTACCGCGCGCCGCGCACCATCTCCGTCCGAATCGGATGACGCGGGCGCTGGTCCGGACGGAGGTTGGCGGACGCGCTGCGGATAGCCTTAAAAAATATCAGTCGTTGTAGCTTATCGGCCATTTCAGCACATGCAGGGAGGGAAGAACGGGCCCGGCCCATTCCACTTCACCACCAAAGAGATAAATTATGAAAATCTATATTTCGTTATCTATCTAATGACACGTATTGTTCTAAAAAAATAAGTCTTGTTTCTCGCAAATACTGAGTTCGATGAAATCCATACTTAAAATTACTAGCATCTATGATACCAAACAAGATTTTGTATCCAAAATCCAAATACTAAAAAACATCAAGGAGTGTCAAATTAATATTAGCATCGAGAGTATCATCCCAGTTCCGACTGCGGTGCTATATGAACTCTTTGAGCCAAACACCATCCAAAATGGGACTGGAACTGAATGGCGTCCAATCGAATGTATTATGGATGGACCAGGGACAGCGCGAGGAGGGGGCACGTTGTTACTCACCGCTAGCCCAGTCGCTCTACCCGATCTCTACCCCTGTGCACGCTCCATGGAACAGCACCGTCCGCAGCGATTCGTCATGAGTGGCCAGTCGCCCGGCCGGGGACGTTCGTCCGAAGCTGGATGGCGGCGCGGCGGCTAGCTGCTGGAGCTGGGGCCTATGATGAGCTGCATGCAGACATAGATTAGATGGCCAGAACATGAGCGCTTTTGAACCGGACTAGCGTGAACCGGAAGCGTGCATGCTTGGCGCATACATGCCGACGAATTGCCGATTCGACGCCGACGACGGTGGGAGCTTAAATTACCTGCGGGGATGCATCCAGTCCCGTGGCGTCACCTGTGCAGTGGAGGTGGAGCCGCCGCTTCCGTGTCGCCGTAGTAGCACACGAAGCCCTCTCCGGAGCCTGGCGTCCAGGCCTCCAGGGGACTGAAGAGAGACGGCTAGCTGATGAGCCTGGGTGCGAGAGGAGCACGACGAAGAGCTGCTAGCCTACCTATCCCTCCGCCAAGAAGACACTAGCTAGAACTAGCAGTACGCCTGTTGATTGCTCGCACAGTCGCACTCGCGCGGCCCTACTGCGTGTATAGTCTATACAAATACAATACTCGGTAGGTACTACATGTCTACATGCAGTCAGTGAGCGTGAACTGGCAAATCTCGGTGTTATGTCTGCAGCCGAGCCTGAGACTATCCGCACTCATCAACCTTTATTTCCATACTCTATCTAGCCTAGTCATCAAGATTCTCTACTCTATACGATTTCTTCCGCACCCATCGTTCTCTATATCTCTACTCCATATCAACTACCCATCGTGGGGACCCACTTGTCGATTGCTTTTTTCTCCCCCCAATCGTTTCCCGTCGCCCTCCCTCTGCTCGGGCGCATCCCGCGCCGCCGCCGCCCGCCCCGCCCAGCACGCTGGGATCTGCGAAGCGCCGCCCCGTCCCGCCCGCCCCGCCGCGTTGGAGGGTAACGCCACGCCGGGCCGGCGTCACGCACGGCCGGGCGTAGTCGTGCGCGCTAGCGCATCACGCCTGGGCGGCCCGGCGCTGCGACGCCGCTGCTGCCCGCCAAGCTGTGCAAAGCTGCGTTTCCGCCGGCGTGATTACGCCGCTAAGCGGCTCGCGCTGCGACACTGCTGCGGGTTCGCTTCTGCAGGTAGCCGCGCGCGGCTCCGTGCATCCCGCGCCGCCCGGCGCCGCGATCGCGGGCGGCCGCTCGCTCCGGCCGACCGCCCTCAAGCCTCCGCGCATCCGTCCGCCGCCTGGTAGCCCGCCCGATTCGGCCACTCCGACAGGGAGCCCCGCCCTCGCCGTGGGCGTCGGAGCCGGAGCGACGCCTCGGCTCGCTACAGGCGGGCCGTGCATGCACGAGCGCCGCGCCGACCGCTCGCCCCACGGAGCAGCGCCGGGCTCGCCCGCTCCGCCACCTCGCCGCACTGACCAAGGCTGCGCAAGCGCTCGCCGCCCGCCGGCCACAGCGGATCAAGACGGTCGGACGCCAGCGTTGGAACAGACGGCTAGTGCATCCGGGACAGAGAGCCACAAGGCAGCCGGCGCGGCCGGGGTGCAGGCTTCACAACCTTACACGCCATGGATTGGTTCTCTAGTTCGTCGCGCAACTGGATGGTGGAGGAGGAAGAAGATGGCACTTTGTTCGCTGATGATGATGAAGCGGAGGAAGCCACTTTCAACTACCTCCTGCAATCCGAGAGTTCTAGCAGTCGTCGGCGTCGTCGATCAGATGCGCCACGAAAAGTAATCCGGCAGAGGGACCTTCCTTCCGGACATAGGAGGATCAAGGCCGACTACTTTGGTCCAAATCCGGTTTACTCGACAAGCAGCCCGTAGAAGGTCAATGTCACTATATTTGCAATATTGATCCCTCATTGTAGGTAGTACCTCATAGGTTAACTAATGGTCCAGGTTTCGATGAGTCGTCATCTTTTCAAGCGCATTAAAGAAGCAAAGCTTAAACAAAGATGATAGCTACTTCAAAAGAAGGTTGATGCCTGTGGGCAAGGAAGGACTATCGGCTTTGCGTATGTGTCGCAGCCTATACGTATTCTCGCTACGGTCTCCCCCAAACAGATGCCGCTGACGAGTACGCATGCGTATAGGTGAGTCAACCTGCCGACAAGCTTTGCAACATTTCGTCGTGGCCGCCATCGAGGTTTTCGTGCCATATTACCTAAGGGAACCGAGTGCCGCCGATTTAGCTAGGCTTCGCAAGAGGGTGAGGATCGTGGGTTCCCTGGGGATGCTTGGTAGCATTGATCGCATGCACCGGGAGTGGAAAAACTGCCCAAATCCTTGGAAGGGTCGGTTCAAGGGTAAAGACAAGCATCCAACAATGATCTTAGAGGCGGCCGCATCACATGATTTATGGATTTGGCATGCTTACTTCGCATGCCCGGTAGTAACAACGACATTAATGTCCTTCACAGTCCCCCATATTCTCATCGTACCTAAGAGGTCGTTCACCCCCCGTGTCGTTTGAAGTCAATGGAAGGACGTATAATATGGGGTACTACCTTGCCGATGGGATCTACCCCGACCGGGCGGCCTTCGTTAAGACTATTCGTCACCCCTATGAGGCGAAGACCCAAAGACTTTGCCAGCCGAACAGAAAGTGCACGCAAGGACATTGAGCGTGCATTTGGTGTCCTGCAAGCTCGGTTTGCCGTGATCCGAGGACCCGCACATGGTTGGGATCGTAGCCGCCTCAATGATATCATGATTACTTGCATTATTTTGCACAACATGATCGTGGAGGATGAACAACACAATGCTGGTCATATTGATTTTCATGATCTCGGAGAGGTAGCAGTTCCATACAGCAACAATCCGGACCGTGAGGCATTTGTTGCTGCGCACCATAGGCTTGAGGATCGAGACACACACTACCGCCTACAATCTGATCTCATCGAGCACCATTGGAGGAGGCGTGGATCTCAAAGAATGTAGTTGTGGCCATCTCATAAATAGCCGTGAAATGAAATAACTCCCTTTGCGCCTCGCTGCTTATTTGTTTGCTAACATGCAACTGTGTACTTCAACTAGCAGTTTTATATGAGTTAAAAAATGCTCACCAATATAATGATGCTCTTAGCAATTTGTAGGCATCCATTAGTTCCTTCTGAAATGATCCCCGAGTTATTGATGGCAGCATTCTTCTTCACCTCATGTTTATGGATTGTAAAGGCTAATTATGTTCATTTTTATTTCTGCAGACATATTCTGTGTTTACAGTGAATTGGAGATAGTATTTGGTATGACTAGAGAGGAATTCTACGAGCAGCCAAGGTGGAAGCAAGAGTTGCAGAAAAAAGAATGCCGATCTTTTCTCAAAACATGGCTGCCTACGAAACTGGATGTTGACCTTTGAAGTGTTTCTTCTTTTATTATTAAAAATCAAATTGGTGCAAATGTCATTACTAGTGAGATTGTTGTAAGTAATGATGCATTGGCACCAAGGTGTATGGAACATATTTCTGTTGTAAGACTTGAGCTATAATATTTCTGTTGTATGTCATTACTAGTGAGACATTTCTGTTGTAGACATATTGTGCAAATTGAAGTTTACTAGCACATTTATTTATTTATTTATTGGTTATCTTCCAATTCATCTTGCATATATGAGGACATTAAGTTATTTTCCCAATGAAATATGAGTATTTAATAAGGAGGCAGGCTCACTGGGAGGCAGGCTCACTTCCCTAATGAAACTGCAGGCTCCCTTCCAATTCATTTTTATGATCCCACTGTCTCCATTGGGAAGACAAGTATTCATATGGTTCAGTGTGGTGTAAATGAACACACCACTCTCATCCCAGGCACCACTTTTCACACGGATGGTTTCATGCATGTGTGCACCTATGGACAAGCTTCTTGCTAGCTATAACCACTGCATGCTTGCTCAGCAGAAGGCAACGGATTCCATATCGCTGGACCAAACAAAGCAGCGCCCTGAAGCTCACCAAGAACTAGCCTTTGCTGAAGATCAAAGATGGTCACCCGGTCTTCAGCTTTGCACAAAGCAGGTCTTCACAATTTCATTCTTAAGATTCTTCACCAAAAACTTGATTGCTGCTCTTCTCAAGAACTGCAAATCTGTTGCGTGCTACAAAACAGCAGAACCACCAGCCCCTTTCTTTGCCTCTTGCAAGTAATCAAACCTACCAGCAGAATCCTTGGGAACAATGTAGAGTTCATATGAACCCCCATCAGCATCATAGCAAATCAAGACAGCATTCTCAGTTATGCGTTCCCTCTAATTTGAACACAATCATGCCACTTTCATGACCAGCAGCAAAGAAGGTTCATTTCAGGGTGAGCAAAGAAGAATCCGTAAACGGTCATGCTCGGCGTCTAAATGTCTGAATACCAATTCTCTTTGTGGCATCCCAAATGCGAATGCTTTTGTCTTCTGAGTTAGACACAATGATGTCTTGCTTTGCATGGAACATCACACAAGACACATTCAGTTCAACTCATTTGAATATAACACCACCTCCCACCATACTATCTCTGTACACAAACAACATGGGAATCTAGCGCATACAATGGAAATGTACACGAATGCAAATTATTGATGTTCAGTACATACATTACACGAAGTTCAATTCATTGGAACCAATGTCTAAGTACACAAATAATTGTTCTCATGACAAATAAATAGCAGCCAACTACACAAGGAGAATGTTCCCATGACAAATAAATTACAGCCCCCCAGGAAACTAGGGGAATGTTCTCATGACAAATGAACTACAGTCCAACTACATAACTCGTGACAAATAAATTGTGCATTGGTTCCCTCTCAAATACATGGTGTTCAGGGAGCTTGGCTTCTTCGGGCGCCTCGCCGCTTGCCTCTCCAATATTTCCCTGCGACAAGTCTCGTAGTAGAGTCGCAAAGCCGGTGGACATGCATCAAGATCAATCTTTAGGATCCTTTCATCTTCTCTCTTCTCCTTATCACGCATTTCTTGCTCATGCTCCTCACGTTGCATCCGAAGCTTCTCCCCTCAATCTTTAGCAAGGCTTCATTGTGTTTTCGCATTTCGTCGAAACTTCTCATCATCAAAGGCAGCAAGCTGCTGGAAACGCCATTCTTACGCACCACCTCCTGCTCCATGATAGTATTTCTTTGCAAAGAAAGCTCTGTCATTTTCGTTGCGTACTCTGGCCAAGACGTGGAACCGCATCGGAATTAGCTTTCTTCTTGGTCGCTTTGGCTGAATCCCCGCCCATAGGCCTACTCGCGTGACCTCTAGATCGAACAGGGGCTAGATCGGCCCTCTCCAGTTCCACGGTGTCGGTGTCCCCCCAAAGCACTTGGGTCCGCAAATCCTTCACCACGGGCAGCTGTTGCAAATTCTCTAGCATTGGGATCCCGCCATTTGGGCTCATCCTTCATAAGCTCCCAACAATGCAGAAACCAAACTTGCGCCGCTTGACACCAAAGAAATTCACTCACCGCCTCGAGTGGTCTGCATCAACAAGAAAAAATGGATTAGCATAGTTCCAATTTCTGCATACAAAAAGCTTGCATAGATACAAACCAGTGCAGGGGCAACTAGTCGAGAGCAAATGACAAAAACATTCATGCAGGATGGAAAATGCACATTGACTACTTATTTAAGTATTCAGTCCTAACACGTAAAATCTTTCATGCTCACTTCCCCGTGAACCATCCTAAGTTGACAAGGCTCACATGTCCAGTTTGAGAAAACTTCATGTACAGTTTTGGTTGGACAAAGAATGTATAGTTCAGCAAAGATCACAAAATGTGTTTTCCTATTTTGACAAGGCTCACATGCTTAGATTGATACATACAATCTGAATGTAAAGTAACTATCCGAAAATGCATACCTTATCGGCATCGGACATCCCGCTAGGATTCTCTCGAATCGTATTTGCATAGAAGGATGCAAAAAGACTCACTTCAGTCCTGATTATGTCCCAACGGCTCTGTAGAGATCTCAAGCTCCTCTCTGGGTTGGAGGCTCTCCTCGAATTGTACCGTTTCATGATCCTATCCCACAAGCGCTCTCTTTTTTTGTCCAAGACTTGTAATTGGGTCACAACTAATTTCAAGCCATGACTTCACAAGGTTTTTATCTTCATCCGGATTGAAGTTACTCAACTTTGTCCTAGTGCCTCCATTTTTGTTCTTTTTGTTGATGTGGGAGCTGCCACTTCGCCACCTCCGCCTCGAGTCTTGAATGATGGATCTGGTATTTCGTGTGCCCGAAAACCTTCGGAGCATAGCCACTTGGACCCATCATTGCAAAGTTGGGTGGACGGGGTTGGAATCCTTTGGGTACCCAACCTGGAGGACCTTGGTACCCATAGTATGGGTACCAGCCATGCTGGTAGCCACCAATGTTGCCACCTGAAAATTGCTCCTGTGAATCTTGACCACCATTGGACATCCCAGGGTCCATCCTAAAAGAAGATGCACAAAAGGTAATTATTTGTAGCATAGTGATGCTTTTACGATAATTATTATTGAATCTCAACAAATTTGCAATGTCGACTTTTGCAAAAGGCATCCCTTAAATCCAACACCAACAGCCCATCCTGTTATCATGTCATGCAACCTTAGTAAAATGTACAGAGTACATCCACATAATTTGAACTCCTAATAAATGGTTTGCTAGACTGATAGACATAACCATAACCCAACCTACACCTGGTATAGGACAACAAAAAGCAATATGCACTTGTCCAGTTGTCCAACAACATTTATAACAGCTATATAGACAAAGCATTCTGCAGTAAGGCACAACAATCAATCCATAAAATGTGCTGCATGATAACAGGATCTTCAACATCATCTGAAAGTATTTAGACAAAGCATTGTGCAGACTATATACATTCAATCGGTAACCTATTCCTGAAAGTATTTAGCTTCAAGGATGTGATACACTATCTGCAACATCATCTGAAATGTTAGCACTAGGACTGCAACATCATCTGAAATGTAGCAGCGGCGCAGCCCGTACTCCTCAACAAGGCAGCAAGGTTAGCATTTAGCAGTATAGCACTAGGACTGCAGTGAGCACTTCCAGCCAGCCACAAGTTATTTATCCATTCTCCAACCTTCAGCCTCATTCCTTTATAGCTAAGTTTGGTTTTGCTACATTCAGATTCCAATTGAGTAGATGTAATTTCTGAATTAGGTAGGAACACAATGTGATATCGAGCACCATTATGTCAACACGGTTTAATCTAATTTCAAACTAGTGTTACATGAAATCTGCCCCGAATATTGTTCAAACACTAGCTATCTAGCGGCATTGGATCGTATCTGATGATGAACATAGTTGTTCGAGATGCACACACCTGAATGGGGCAGCACGCCGTCTGGAGCGCGCGGTGGAGCTCTCCTCCGATGTGGCAGCCTGCCCCGATGAACCACCCCGCCGCCGCTTGCCCAAAAGGCTTCTTGGCCGGCTCTCCTCCTTGTCAACCCCAACTCGGAGGCCCCCTGATGCAGGGGGAGCAGTTGGCTTGTCCAGGATGGCCCCCCTGCTTCAGCGCCACCAGAGGCGGGCTGTACACCACTGCCGGCGTCAAGGAGCGGAGGAAGGCGGGTGGAGTGGCGGTCGAAGCCCGACCCGGGCGCCGCCTCAATCGGAGAAGATGCGGTCGCGGGCGGCCTTCGCCGACTCCGACCGCAGACGCTGGGGAATCCGGGCCTTCCACCTTGGGAATGTCGGGCTCGCGACAGATCCCGCCCCCAACCAGCGCCTTCCACCTCGCGCCGGCCTGCCGCGGGGTCCAGGAGCGCGGCCGGCTCCGGCCGGACGAACGGGCGGCGTCCTTCCGAGGCGCCCGGGCGGGGCCGTGACCCGGAACAGCCGGGCAGGGGAGCCGGCCGGGACAGGCGGATCTGGGGCGCGACGCCGTGGGAGGGCGGGACGGGGCTACGCTGGCCGGGCGGCGCGCTGGTCGGAGCCGCCACGGCGCACGCCTTCCGCGTCGAAGGATTTGGGCGGGGACCGTTGGAGGAGGAGGGTGGGAGGTGGGCCACCGCGGCGTAGCGTGCGAACGGAACCCCGCTGGGAATACCGCTCGCGCGCTCGTACCGTTCGCTTTACCGTCCTCCGCTGCGGCGGTTTTTTCACGCTAAAACGCGTACCGTTTCGCTTTACAGGCGCCGGTGCGGATAGTCTGAGGATCGTCCGTTGCCGTGTCCGCTACTGCCGTGCGCCATCCGGTGTCTGCGACTAATATACTGCTGCTACCTACGCAGATCTGAGCGATAAAGCGATGGATCAAGGAAGGAAACTAGCCCCGTGTGCTCTGGTCTGGATCATCTCACGTGCTTAATCACATGGACCGGAGGAGATGATAAGATGACAGGATAACGGACGATCCCCAACCAAAGAACTGGCCCTTGTCTGCTGGAACACTCCCTTCTCCCTCCCTCCTTCCCACAAGATACAGAATGGCCAAAACTCAGCTGACGACGCGAGTACGCGACACCGACACATCATCCTGTAGACATCATCATGTACAGTACACAAGAAATTGACGTGCGCTTTGACTAGTAACAGTGCGCCTTTTGTGTTGTGTCACGACTCACGAGGAACACATGCCTGCATCTTGCTTCACTGCGGCCGAATACTAGCCCTCACGATGAATAAACTAGCCAGGCTTTTTTTTTTTTTTTTTTTTTGGGTTCAACTAGGAGCTCCAGCCTGGAAATCGAGTCGCATCCCGACGGGATAAATATTATTGCTGGCATCACCCTGCGACAAGTGGCGGAGCTTGAGCAGGATTACACAGAGCAAAGTCTAATGTGGTGATGATAAGAGAAAGAGAGAGGGCAGGGCATATTTTCCTCGATCATGCGTGTCATATTATTCATTAATATAAGACGAATTGAAAACTATAGCACAATATACAAGGCAGCCACGCCAAACAAGCCTATAGGGTAATCACTGCCAGGCAGGAAACAGAGCAAGCATATAAAAAGGGAGCACCAAAGAGGTCAGCAAATGGGCCGAGAATGAAGCAACCCCATTGATGAAGGATATGTTGTTTCTTTCTTTCGTTCCAAATTTTCCATGAAATCAGTAGGATCAGATCATCAAAACCTTGTCGGAATAGATGACACAGCGTCTTACTGGCCAGCAACCAACCATTCCACAGATAAACACTGAAGCTGATGGGACAATAAGGGCTTGTTTGATTCTTAGGCAGAACTAGCCATACTGAGTATACGACACAAAAGATACACCAGACTTTGGAGAAGACTGCAGAAAAGACACTACACATATGTCTTCACAAATGCAGCGCACCATAGGTTACCGCAAGTTTGGTCATGAATAAAACGGAAGCATAGGTGCGACGAGATATGGCAAGCTCTGGCTAAGAGCCAAACAAAGACCCTAGACCAAGGTTTAGGCATCAAGCACCATCGACCCCACTTCTCCACTGAACACGCAAGCAATCAGGATGTGATCCATGGTTCTGGATCCTTGATCACAGAGTGCACACCAATCATCACCTTGTTGATTGCAAGTGTGGCAAGCCAAAATCTTAAAGATTGTTTTCTGGTTATAATCTAGTACAACTAACCTGTTAACACTGGATTTTGGTAAAGAGGATGACAGGTAGGCCAATACATGACGGGCTCGCGAAAGGCAAGTATTCAGAAGCATTCGGCAAGCATCCATGCGGGTGGCTATTCCTGACAATTCGGCAAGTGTCCATGCGGTCGGCTAACTCTGAACGATTCGCCAAGCAATCGTGTGGTCGGCTATCTTTGAAGGCGGTGGGTCCAATCGGGAAACAAAAGGTGGCAAGTTAAAGCCGGTTAGAAGGAAAGAGTCGTGATAATCAAGGACTCCGAGAAGGATTAGGGCAAGAACCGTCATATTTTCCTTAGTATTGTGTAATCGTAATCTTCTAGGAATCATTTTATGTCCGTGGTATAAATATAAGCCCTCAACCATTGTAAAAGATGTTCACAACCAAATCAATACAATCGGCCCCATGCCAAGTTTTCGAGTCATTTGTCGTGTCGTCGAGTTCTTTGAGGGGAGCCATCGATCCGTCGACCTCCGTAAGTTCCGATAACCTTGCTATCGCCTAGTATCATGCGGTGGATTTAGACGTTGATGCAAGTAGTCTTGTTTGTCTCGACTGGATGGCCGTGCGGCAGGCGTCTGCTTGATAATCAAGAGGTCTTTGCTTATGCTTTGTTTATCTCGACTGGATGGCCGTGCGGCAAAGCGTTTGCTTGATAGCTTAGCGAAAGCAAGATAGTTATCGGCTCTATTAGATTTGGCAAGGTCCGATAGATCCATTAAGTTATCATGTGTTGCATGTTTTTAATTACTTGTAACACTCTTTTGCCCAATCTAGATTGATTAGGCTCGGCTTCTTATTTTTATAGATCTATTTGTTCTCTAACGTTTTATTCTTATATTATCATGATAGATAGATCATATGCTTACATAGCCGAGTTAGATCAATCTAGATTGTTACATGTTGCGGGTGCTTACATGTTAGAAACGTTTAAATCTTGATAGGATTGAGTGTCGTGCGGCAGATACAAGTTCTTGATGGGTTTGCTCGTGATAGCTTGTTTGTTCCTTCTTCATGGACCCCGAGTCGGCTGACTTGCCGAGCTTGGTTATGCTTCAACTCATGATCGACTTTCACTTGTTCAAACATGTCTTCTCATGCAAGCGTGTTCGGCAATCAATGCTTTACGTGTCTTTTATCTTTATATTAGTCGAATGAATCATAAGCATGATTGGCAGACAGTTTCTATAGCTGTATGTCGTCGTAAGTGGCTTCAGGGCCATATATACGGAACTGTCTGGTCTCACCCGGCATGTTCTGATTTTGTATTTAACAATCTTTTGTCCCTTGTCAGTTTTCAGGTCAAACTGACTGGCACGCTTCTGGATCTTCAAACCGCCCGATCGCCCAATTGAAGCCACGCTTTCTAGCTTACTGTGTGTGAGGCACAGTGCATCACGTTTTGTGTCAACACACTTTTTGGTACGCCCGGTGGGACACCATCGTTCAAGATGCCTGAAATCAACAACGACCATATTCTGGATGTGACCTTGGATGAGTTGCCGGAGAATTCGAAGGAATTAGTGCAGTAAGCATGTGAGCAATTTCAACAGAAGTGCTTGATGTCTTTTTCCAAGAATAAGAGCAACAAGGTGTTCCAGAAGCAATCGTTGCCAAGGGTTCTTCTTCCACATCAATCTGATTTTACTGAAGAAGAGGATGCTCAGAAGATGTCAGAGTTGGTCTACAAAGCTATGGGAGAAACTATGACGAATCATCATACAGCTTTTCTGAATACTTTTCGTGCAATCATGGTTAACACTTTCGGTCCAATGACCGATAAATACTTCGAGGAGAACGCTGGCCCAATTCGCGGACCAACACTTTTCAATGTACCAAAAGTATCAAGAAAAGCCCACTGGAGATGCTGGAGCATCTGGTTCAAACAAGAGTGAATCAGCCCCTAATGAAAAACAACAGCCTCCTACCTATGGCCAGGTGACATTTGGTACAACAGGAGATGTACCCCAATCAGCTTTCAAAGTGTCTCCAGCATCAAATAGGCTACAGAGGAATATGTATGGAGATGGATATCAGGAATTTATTGATTATACTGCTTTGGATGCTTTGCCGAATCCAGGATACAAGAGTGCATCAGGTACACCTTCTGGAAGGCAAACACCTGGAACTCCGAATTCAGACGTTGACCTTATTATGCATAGGATGGCTGATATGATGCAGAATCAGTTCGGCCTAAAGCCAAAAAATCAATCCTATTCATACAAGTCTCCTTATCCAGAATGGTACAATAGAGTGGCACTTCCTCCAAGGGTCAAGCCTCCAACGGATTTGACTAAGTTTTCTGGTCAAGATGATACTAGCACCTTGGAGCATATCAGTCGGTACTTGATGCAGCTTGGAGAGGCCTCCGCAGACGAAGCTTGGAGAATTCGATATTTTTCTTCGTCTCTCACAGGGCCAGCTTTCACATGGTTTACCTCCTTGCCAGCCCATTCCATTGGTACATGGGCAGAGCTAGAGCAGAAGTTTCATGCATATTTCTTTTTACGGGTACTAATGAGAAGAAGCTGGTTGACCTCATGAGTTTGAGACAAAGCTAATGAAACACCACAGAGTATCTTCGCAGTTTAGAAAAACCAAGAACCTTTGCTATTCTCTCGAACTTACCGGATGATCAGTTGCCAGGGATGGCGATAGCGGGCATGCAACCGAACGTCAGAGAAAAGCTATTCGGCATGGAGTTTGATGACATTGGTCAACTTTCACAGCGATTGGCAGTTATGAGTAATCAAGCCCAAGGGTTCAAGAGAGATAACCGTTTCCAAAAGGGTAATGTTGCTAGTGAAATGTATCAAAGTTTTCTGGAAGAAGCAGCTGAATATGATGACGATGACGAGATAGCTGCAGCTAAACTGACTTGGGCAAAAGAGCCTACTCAAGTTAGTCAACGCTGGTTGAGGCAACAAAAGGGGACTTATGATTTTGATGTTACTAAATCAGACAAGCTTTTTGATCTGTTAGTAAGGGAATGACGCATTAAACTGCCAGAGGGACATCCTATGCTGCGTTCTGAAGGAGTGAAAGACAAGAAGTACTGTGGCTACCACAACACCAACTCTCATTCTATCAATGATTGCCGAGTGTCCAGAGTGCGGATTCAGAAAGCTATCCAGGAGGGACATCTGAAGTTTGATGGCAAAATGAAGATTGATGGTCAGCCTTTTCCTCAGAATATGATTTCTTTCTCTGTGAATATGGTTTCTGCAGATGATTCTAAAGGTAAAGCCAAGGTGAAGGTGTTAACCTCCGACAGAGCAAAGAAAAACGGTACTGTCGACCTTGATCAGCAGATTACAACTGAGGAGCTGAAGGAAGAAGTTCGGTTCAAGAATAGTCGAACCGAAAGAGGTGAAACTTCTAAGCCTAGGGTTATATCACGTATTCTGTTGAACAAATGGCAAAGGCAGCAAGAAAGAGAGTACTACGAGGAGCAAAGGTTTATAGAAGAACGCCGGAGATATGAAGAAGAGGTGTATCATAGAGAGCAAGAAGAACACATAAGAGAGATGGAGCAGTCTCATTAGGGGTGTTCATTCTTTAAACATTGTTGGAATGAAGGCTTGAAGTTGCCTGCTAGAAACAATTGCCCTGAATGCAGTGATCAATATTTTGGGTACAGGCAATCTCGAGTCAACCGCCGTCCGGTCCATGAAAGACTTGGAACACAGTTTCCTGAAGACGATTGGCGCTTAAAAATAGACAGTTTTGAGAATCAGCAAAGGAAGAGGTTTGCAGACCAACGTTGGACTCATTATAAAGGATATAATGGAGAGGAAGGTCCCCATTAATACGTATGGCAGAGAGGACAGTGGTGCCCTCCAGGGACTGAGGAAGAGCCAAAAGAGAAGAGTTCAACGTTTGAGGAATGAGGAGCTAAAACAAGCAAACTTGTTAGGAGAAGCGGACATGGCGCCCTAAAAAAAAACCGGATGGGCATGGTCCTTCAGGTGATGCATGCATGGCCTTTTTCCTCCCATCAGAGTTCATAACTCCTGAAAATCAGGATGTCCAAGAAGAAGTATACTCCAATTTTGATGAAAGTGAGTTTCAAGATTTGATGGCCCAGCTTGTCTTAACGCTAGCGGAAGGTTTTCGACAAACCAGACCAAATATCGTCATTTGAAGCCACTTTATTCGAAAGGATACGTCAATGGCAAGCCTCTGACTAAAATGTTTGTTGATGGAGGAGCTGCTATCAATATCATGCTATATGCTACCTTCAGGAAACTTGGGATGACCAGTGAGGACTTGTTAAAAACTGACATGATTCTTAGAGACTTTGCTGGCAATCCTTCTGATACCCGTGGAGCTGTGCATGTCGAGTTGATGATTGGGTCAAAGACCTTGATTACTACATTCTTTGTCATTGATGGCAAGGGGGCATACAGTCTACTTCTAGGAAGAGATTGGATTCATGCTAATTGCTGCATTCCTTCAACCATGCACCAGATTCTTATTCAGTGGGTTGGAGATGATATTGAAGTTGTTCACGCTGACGATTCCGTGAGTGTTGCTGCTACAGAACCTGCTTACTGGGAATATGATGGCATTGATTGTTTTTCTGGCAAAATGTGGGGAGAAGGTCATGTGAATGTCTTCAACAGAGATCAACAGCCGATCCAAGCAGTCGGCTCTCACAGTAATTTTTAATGGGTAATCCAATTGATGGCAAACAAAAAGGCTGGGGCGGGTTTTATGTCGGCCGACAAGTTGGAAGAGATAAACGTTGGTGATGGTACTAAGTCAAGGCCAATGTACATTAGCGCGAACTTAGATCCAGAATATAGATTACAATTGATAGATCTTCTAAAAGAGTTTAAAGATTGTTTTGTTTGGGATTACACAGAAATGCCCGGATTGGATCGCTCTATTGTTGAACATCGATTACCTATTAAGCCCGGATATCGCCCCTACATACAACCTCCACGAAAAATTTATAAAGAGGATGTATTGGCCGATGTGAAAAAAGATATTGAAAGATTACTAGAAGCAAACTTCATTCGGCCATGCGGTATGCGAGTGGATTTCAAGTATAGTTCCAAAGATACAAGAAGAATAGAAAGATGAGGGTCTCAGTATAGATTTCGAGAGATCTCAATAAAGCTACTCCTATGGACGGATACCCGATGCCGATTGCCGATTTGCTTGGTAGACGTAAGCGGCCGGATATGAGGTGATTAGCTTTATGGATGGGAATGCTGGTTATAACCAAATTTTCATGGCAATAGAAGATATCTCAAAGACGACCTTTAGATGCCCCGGTCATATTGGTTTGTTTGAATGGATTGTCATGACATTTGGGTTAAAGAATGCCGGTGCAACTTACCAAAGAGCTATAAATTATATCTTTCATGAGTTGATCGGCAAGATTGTAGAAATCTATATCGATGACGTGGTAGTTAAATCTAGAAATTATGAAGGGCATTTAGCCGATTTGAGGAAGACTCTAGAATGCACTAGAAGGCATGGTTTGAAAATGAATCCAAACAAATATGCTTTCGGAGTCTCGGCTGGTGAATTTTTGGGGTTTCTAGTCCATAAAGGAGGGATTGAAATTGAGAAAAAGAGCATGGAAGCAATAGATAAAGTTGTCTCTCCAACTAATCTCACAGAGTTACAATCACTGCTTGGCAAGATTAATTTCGTAAGAAGATTTATATCCAATTTATCAGAAAGAGTTTTGCCTTTCTCTCCGCTATTGAAACTCAAGAAAGATCAAGAATTTGTATGGGGTGACATACAATAGAAGGCTTTTGATGAAATCAAAGAGTACATGAAGGCACCACCTGTGCTGGTACCTCCACAACTTGACAAGCCTTTTAAGTTGTATGTGGCGGCCGATAGCCTAACAATAGGATCGGCCCTCATGCAAGAATTTGAAGGAAAGAAGAGAGTCATAGCTTATCTTAGCCGAAAACTGTTGGATCCAAAGACAAGATATTTAGCTACAGAGAAACTTTGCCTGTGTGTGTATTATTCATGTACCAAATTTCGCACTACCGTTAAATGCCGAATGCGTGGTAGTTTCTAGTTTTGATGTAATAAAGCATATGTTATCAATGCCAATTTTGAATGGAAGGATTGGTAAATGGATTTTGGCTTTATCGGAGTTTGATTTAAAATATGAATCGGCAAAAGCGGTAAAAGGTCAAATTATTGCTGACTTTATTACCCAACATCGTGATCTTTCTGTTGAAATGATAAGCATTGTGCCTTGGGCTTTATTCTTCGATGGTTCATCCTGTAGCAAAGGTGGTGATGCTGGTATTTTCTTGATCTCTCCACAAGGAGTAACCTTTGAATATGCTATTCCCATTGAATTCTATGTTACTAATAATCAAGCGGAGTATGAAGCATTACTTAGAGGGCTTCGGCTTCTTATAGAGGTAAAAGCGATTCTTTGTTGAAATCTTTGGGGATTATGAGTTGGTGATTAACCAATTGATGGCCAAGATGAGTGCAAGAATGACGTATTAAGGGAATATTATGAAAAGTGCCGGGGAACTTTTGAAAAGTTTTCGAGTGGTAACCTTACATCATATCCCTATGGGGTACAATGAAGAAGCAAATAAGTTAGCTCAAGCCGCTTCCGGATATCATAAAAATCAAGAAATTCTCGCTATAGATAAGAATGTTTCGATGCTGATCAAGAGATTGGTGATTGGAGGTGCGAGATTGCCGATTATCTAAGAAATCCATCACGTAAAGTTTCCCGAAAGCTCGTACAAAGCCCTCGGGTTCGTGCTTCTTGATAATCAATTATATTACAAATCTATAGATGGAGTATTGCTTAAATGCTTGGATCAAGAAGAGGCCGAGAAAGGTGATGTATGAAGTGCATGAAGGATTGTGTGGTGCACATCAATCGGCTTACCGAATGATGTGGATAATTAGGAGAACTGGTTATTTTTGGCCGACTATGTTAGAGGATTGTTTTGAATACTATAAGAGGTGTCAAGATTGTCAAAAATTTGGCAATATTCAAAAGGCTCCAAAGATCTGCTATGAACCCAATAATCAAACCTTGGCCATTCAGAGGATGGGGCATAGACTTAATTGGCCAAATTAATCCTCCTTCGAGCAAAGGACATAAGTTTGTGCTCTTGGCCACGATTATTTTACCAAGTGGGTTAAAGCTATTCCCTTGAAGAAAGTTACATCGAGAGAACATGATCAGCTTTGTTAAAGAACATATAATTTACTGGTTTGAAATCCCTCAAACTATAACAACCGATCAAGGGACTCGCTTTACTTCCTCGAGTTTTGTGATTTTGCCAAGACATGGGAATTGAGTTGTATAATTCTTCTCCTTATTATGCACAAGCCAATGGCCAAGCAGAAGCATCAAATAAGATCATGATCAAGGTCATCCAAAAGAAAATTGATGAGAAACCGAGAAGATGGCATTTGGTTCTCAATGAAGCTTTGTGGGCTTACCGAATGGCTTGCCATGGATCTATTCAAACGTCTCCCTATGAGTTAGTGTATGGGCATCATGTTGTTTTACCATGGGAGTTACAATCAGGTTCAAGACGAGTTATGTTGCAAAAGGATTTGGAGAAAGAAGACTATAAAAGTCTAATGATGGATGAGTTGGAGGATTTACATCTAATTCATCTCAAGGCACTGGAAAATATTGAGAAGAACAAGATACGTGTTGCCAAGTATTATAACAAGAAAGTTAGAGTGAAACAATTCGCAGAAAGTGATCTAGTTTGGAAAACTATACTACCGATTCGAACAAAAGATAGAACATTCGGTAAATGGTCTCCGAATTGGGATGGACCTTTTCGAGTAGTGAGATGCGTGCCTGGCAATGCATATATATTAAAGACTTTGTTCAGAGAGGAATTTGCCAGAGCTATCAACGGATGATTTCTTAAGAAATATTACCCCAGTGTCGAAGTTGGTTCATGAAAAGGAATCAGAAATCAAACAAGATAGTCGATGAAGGAACATCGCCTTTAGTTCAAAAATTGTGGAATTAAAAATAGCCGATACAGTTTGTATCGCCTTTAGTACAAAAATGTCCACGTATAATTGAATGGACTACCGAAAGAAGTGACTTCAGCATTCTGTCTGGTTGGTTTATCGGGAGAAGAGAAAGATGAAGCCTTGAATGAAAATACTGAACGACATGTCAAATCGGTTACAACGCAAGGCTAAGATCTAGTCGGCTAAGGTGATGTCATGCGTTCGAGAAACATCTTTCGAGTTGCGTTGTTCAGAAAATGCTGAAGATATCTATTCGGCCATTCAAGACAGAGAGATCGTAAACAAGCACATTGCAGAAGATAATTTTTATTTACAATCAATCTAATCCCTAATTACAAGCTACTCCCCAAACAATTTGTTGAGGACAGACTGAGCATCAGTGGATTGGACGATGGCAACAGCATGGTCCTCGTAGAGCTCCAGTTGCTCGTTGATGTTCTCGATGTCTTCTGGAGGCCCGCTAGAGAAGCCGACTAGCTGGACGGAGTAGTCTTCACCAGTCCGGGAAGACATCGCCGCCAGTCCCATGGAGACACCAAGGTGCACACCATGGGTGGTGACCTGATCAATGCGGCCGTCCGCATCATCAAGGCGCGCCTCAGCGGTCTCCCCCTGGGCGTTCACCTTATCAGCGATCCTGTTCGCCGCAGCCTTCAGTCGCTCATTCTCCACAAAAAGTGCTGAACAGGGGAGAAAATGAGTCTGCAGACAGAAAGATCAAGAAAAGAAATCTATGCAGAGATGTCGAACCGGTGATGGCGTCGCAGAACTGCTTACGCTGGTCCTCCCGCTCGGCTTGCTCAATGCCGAGCTGCTTGGAGACGTCGCCAAGTTCCTTCCGGGCGTCATCCCTCTCCTTGCGAAAGGTGAGCGCCTCCTCATGAACGTACAGAGGATCTTCTCCCTCTGACTCCGCCGGACCCCAAGGATTGGTGTTGTATGAGTTGTCAGACTCGGAGGAGCTCGACGAACTGGAGGAACCAGAGACATGCACAGGATGGTCAGAAGTGCCCGGTTGGGTCACCGTCATTGGAGGGAGCAGATGATACTGGCCGGTGATGACCCTCGCCCTAAGTAGATGAAAGGAATCAAAATCGAGGAAGATGAACAGGAAGTATAAACCGCAAGGGGGCAACCGATTGATTCTCACCCATGGCGTTGACGGCGCGGTGCTCGGCTTCCTTCTGCCTCTCCCACGGCAGGGCGCTTACCACGGTCGTCACTGTTCGCCATTGGAGCTTTGGAAACTAGATTTCTTTCTGGATTGATCTGAGCAGAGAGACGAAGAGACGGCGATGAGAGTGTTTGACTGGAGATGACAATGAAGGCTAGAGGAGGGTCTTATTTATAAGCCGAAATGGAGAATCGTGGAGTATATCTCAGAGTATTCTAAGCGACGAAGTAGGGTTTCTCCCTTTTGGGCCGTTATCGGACTGGGCCAGGTTTGGCTAAATCAAAAAATCGATGTTTCGAAGGGAATCAGCTATTCTCCTAATCGGGAAGATAAAGGCAATCGGCTATATTATCAGTCAAACAGAGATGTAAAAGCCAAAGGATGAAAAGGAATGCAATTGCTCAGAAATACAGTATACTACATTTGGATGTATTACAAGGCGATGCTTTACTCGCCCAGGAACAGTTTGATTGCATCTATGGCTTCAGTCCTGATTCGGCTAACCTCATCTAGCGTCTTCTTGTCATCATCTTCAAAACCCTGAATCTTGGTGAGCTTTGTTCTGATCTGCTGGTTCTCTTTGATGATGGATGTTATCTTTGTTTTGGCTGCATCTATGGAGTTCGGCAGGTTGGTGATTTTATCCTTATAAGACTGGATTTTTTCATTTAGTTGAGCCAATTGAGATTCCAGCTTGGCCTTTTCCTCCTCCATGACTTCCAGTTCAGGCTCCAAAGTTGTCAAGGATTGTTTAGCAGCCTGAATCTGGAAATACAGTTCTTTGGCTTGTTGTTTTTTCATCAGATTGTCATTCTGCAAAGCAGCTCTGGAGGCTATGTTCTTGTTTGCCCTCCTGACCTTACCAAGATGGTCATCAAGATGAGTTGCAGATTCTAGAAGAACCCTAAGAGTTGGGGGCATTTCTTGGTCAATGAGTTCAACAAGGTCCCTTATCTGATCTGCGTCGGGACCAGGATATTTATGTCCTTGGCCAGCAGGAGAGCTATTTCCTTTAGCCGAGCTTGATTTTCTGTTGATAATCTCTGCTGAGATGTAGCTTCTTCACCTCTCTCATTGATATACTCCTCAACAGTGAAGTAGTAGCTGACGGTCGGCTTGATATCATCCTTAAGGAAAGAAAAATTGTTAGCCGATTGATCAAGTTTACTAAAGAATTCAGTGGGGCAAAGCATTACCTTTTGAACAGAATCTTCCTCAGTTTGAATTCTGCCCTGGCTTGGTTGAGAGCTTAGCTGGATGCCCAAAGATGATGAACTTGAAACATGATGAGGAGAGGGCTCTTCTGCCATCCTGTCCAAGAGTTGATCTGTTTCTAAAAATACAAAGCAGCAGGGTGTGAGTACTATTGAATGCATCTAGTACAAGAAAAAGAAGTGATCAACTGAGAGAATAGTACCAATATGGCTAGTGGCTTCCTGGATTTCTGCATCTCCGACAGAAGCCTGAGGAGAAATCTCAATGGTTGTTGGAGCATTGGCTGATCTTGAAAGTTTAACCTGTGGCTGCAAGCAGAGGGAATAAGTACAAAATTATTACCAAAAAATAAGGACTGACAAGGGTATACCTTAGGAGACAGTTTGGCTTTCTTAGATCTTGTTTTCCTGGGCACAATGACATCCTTGCTTGGTTCAGCAGTAGCTTTTCTTTTGTGTTCTCCCCTTAAAGATGCTGTACCCAAGGCTGCAGGGATTTTCATGAAGGCTACCAAAGTTGGAGCATTAAACCCCAAAGCAGGATTGGGTCCAGCCTGGTAATATTGGGCCACTTGGGAAGGAGGAATAGGCTCAACATCCTGTGAATGACAAAGAATTAAAATCAGGATTAAACCTAATAGCAAGGAGAATTATGGGTACAAGAAAATTACCTCACTGTCAGAAGTAAACTGAGCTTGCAGGTCTTGGCATAGAGGATGCACTGGTATGTTGAAAATATTGGCACGCCACTCTTGCCACCAGGAAACAAACAGAGGATGGGCAACATCTATTAGTCCAAGAGGAGAAGGCTCATATGCTGGTAGCTCCCATCCAAGCTCAAAAACCTTCTTGGCCTCTATGTCATCTTCTATCTTCTCCCTGGGCCTTATAGTTTTGGAGAAGAACAACCTTGGGGGCAACTGGCCACATCCGAATTGTCTGGCTACAATGTTTGGGTTATAAAATTCATAAGTGGGGTGCAGCATTCTCCCATGATGAAATTCAGCTGGCAAGGTGCAAGGTTTGATGAAGGAATTGAAAATTTCTATAGACACTTGGTCTGAACAGCCAGTTTCATAACTAAATTTGCAGGGGAGAGTTAGATTTTTATTTTCTCTGTAGGGGGGAGCATTACATTGTCAAAGCCTTTGAAGAACAGCTTGAATAGATGGCCAATGTCTATATCAATTGTTGACATTTCTAACGTCGCTACTAGAAATAGAGGTAAATCCCTATCCCGAAGAACGGCGCCAAAAATGCTTGTTGGTATTTCTTATGCACAACTAAAATTTAAAGGATTCCGCAAACGCACGAAAAAAACCATTGTAGCATTTTACCGGAGTATTCCAGGTATCGTTATTTATATTTTACCACTGGGAAACAATGGATGGAGACATTGATAGTTCACCATCATGTATCTACTAACTTAATACACCAACTAGACTAAAGTAGTGGGTAAATGATAGTTGATAGGAATTATGTATATATGACACACACAGGAGAATTCTATGATAAGTAAATAGATAGCTAAAGTGAGAGGACAACAGGAGAGTTCAAGGTTTCTAAATACTTCTCTATTACTAAGGTTCTATAATAACTGATTTATGGTAGATAAAGTAATCACACAATAACACTTTGGAGCAACAGTACCTATCCAACTCTCGAATAAGACTAGGAAGAAGGTAGCTGGGTAAGGCTGCCAAAAGCTCTACGAAACACCAACTGTGACGTGGTGGAATACGAAGACCAACAAAGCGCTCACCTCTGATGGCTACCACAACTAACCGTAAGAATTGGGCGCAAACTCAGGTAAACACTAGCCTAGACACCACGTCTACGCTAACGATTACTACTCTAGTCACGTACGCTAACTAGAGCACCTAATACAGGCGGAGATCCCATGCTAAAATATAACAACTATACTAAACATAATATAAAGGCATAAAGTAAATAAAGAAGATAAATATATTAAAGCATAAGTCTTACAAGAATAGATACAAAGATATACCAGAACTCTGATGACTCCTGCGAAGACTCCTCCGGAACCCGGGCGTAGCGTCGCTCTCCCTAACTCTCACCTAGAACTACATTGGAAAGTCTAGCCCTAATTCTCTAGAGATAAGAGGTCATCCATTCGAGGGACGCCTCTATATCTCCATAATGTGGTGCCCTCAGGGAGGGGGGTCTACCTCTTTATTTATAGTCTAGAAAAGCCTCCACCTCTTCTAGACAGGCGATGCGGGACTAATTCGACTTCGGCAATAGTGGAGATCCAAACCCTAAGGCGGTAGCAGGCCGTCCGTCGAAGCGGGCCACGAACGGGCTCCGGAGGGCGCCGGCCGGTAGGATTTTGGTAAAGAGGATGACAGGTAGGCCAGTACATGACGGGCTCACGAAAGACAAGTATTCAGAAGCATTCGGCAAGCATCCATGCGGGTGGCTATTCCTGGCAATTCGGCAAGTGTCCATGCGGTCGGCTAACTCTGAACGATTCGGCAAGCAATCGTGTGGTCGGCTATCTTTGAAGGCGGTGGCTCCAATCGGGAAACAAAAGGTGGCAAGTTAAAGCCGGTTAGAAGGAAAGAATCGTGATAATCAAGGACTCCGAGAAGGATTAGGGCAAGAACCGTCATATTTTCCTTAGTATTGTGTGATCGTAATCTTCTAGGAATCATGTTATGTCCAGGGTATAAATATAAGCCCTCAACCATTGTAAAAGATGTTCACAACCAAATCAATACAATCGGCCCCCTCAGTAGCATCCGTATTTTTGCCGCATTTTAAAAATCACTAAAAATTTAAACTTTTTATAATTTACAACCAATTAAAACTTGATTAGTTTATTTTCCATCAAAACCGTATTTAAAAAATGTTTTCCAAAACCCTTGCATTAAAATTCACCATATGCATTTTAATCATGTGCTTGATTGTTTGATTGATCGCCTTGAATGATTGGATGAATGCTTGCTTGCGTGTTTGATTTCTCTCTAGAATTTATTTTGGCACCAGAATATTTCCCCCTCGATCTCTTTCCAAAATTCCCTCCAATTATTTCCTCCTTGATCGCTTCCCAAATCCCTTGGCATTAAATTCCTTGAACCATCCTTGATATTCCTAAACCACTCACCTTCTAAATTCCTTCCAAATTCAATCCCAAATGTGCCTAGTTATTTTCTGGACAAAAATAGTAAAGGAATTCGTAAATGGAAAAATGATCTCGGGCTCAATCTCTCCTTTCCCTCCCTTTTTGGCCTGGTCACCAGCAGTCCATCCTCTTTTCTCCTCCCTCTACCACTCGGGCCGGAGCCCACGCGCACTGCAGAGCACAGCCCGGCCCAGCCGGCGCCCTTCCTCCCTCCTCTCCCTGGCTTGGGCCGGAACAGCCGCTTGGCCCAACCCAGCGCACAGCAGCGGCCCAGCAAGCAAGCCCGTCTCCCATCTCCTCTTCTCTCCCTCTCACTTACACGCGGGACCCACCTGTCATCATCATCTTCTACCTCCTGCCATCAACGTGAATACCGCGTCGCTGTACGTGTAGCTCGAGCACGTGAGCCATGGCCGGGACCGCCCTACTGTTCACAACCGCCTTCCTGAGCAGCACCTCCTCACGGAAGGAGATATTTCCTCCGCCACCACACCTCCTCGTGCGCCCGTCCTTATCCTCTCCCCGCCATTCCCGTCGTCCAGCTTGAGCTCGCCCTCATCCGCATTGTCGGCACCCACCAACGGTCGACGGAGATTTTTCCTTCACGAACCGCCTTCCTGTAGCCGTGGCTCGGCTATAAATAGCCGGCCATGGCCGACGACGAGCCTTGCACCAAGCTGAAGCACGACGAGATGGACGCCGCTCCTCCATTTCCTCTCCACCACATCCTCTCTCCCTTGCTCTGAACGCCGGAGCTAAGCACAGCCGCCGCGCTCTTCCCCGCTCGTGGGAGCGCAGCGCGGAGTTAGGAAACGCCGCTGGCAACCATGCTCGCCCGGCCGCCCGGAGCAGCGCTTCGCCTTCGCCGGAGTGGAACGCCGTCGCCGCGCTGCTCCCACCGTTTACGCAGCCCTCCACTTCATCTCCCTCCTCCCACACTCGCAGTCCGGTGCGCCCGCCCGCCACCTCGGCTGGAGACGAGGACACCGCCGGCCGAGCCCCCTCCTTCCCTCCGGTTTTCCCTCTCCCTCCTCCGTTTCTTCGCTTTTCTTTCCTCTGGTGCACGAACAGAGACTGAGACAGGAACAGACTCACGGACGGAAGGTGCTGGTGACGACATTCACGTTCTCCACTCACGCCACTAGCACCAATAGGAGCACACCACCTCATCATGGACCCCATGCGTCATTGGCACACCTCTTCCCTCTCACTTTTGTAGACCCGGTTCACGTGAAATAAAGAGAGGGCAGGAGCTAGTCCACCGATCGGCGCACAGGGACCACCGGCACAGTACCAGCAGGCAGCGCCCACAAGCTGTGGACCCCCCTGCGTCAGCCAATAGGAAATTGCTACGGCCACCCGAGAAGTGTACATGGGGGAGTAAATATCTATTTTCCCTTGTCCAGAAAATTCCTAGAAAATTCCTAAATAAACTAGGTACACCCCAGACTCCACCCAATATTTTCCCACTCATTTCCATCACTCCATTTTCCAGAAATACTTTCCAAAGATAAATTCAATTATGTTTATCGTATTATAACTTTGGAAATTCATATCTCCTCCATTCCAATCCCGACTCTAGAAATTCCACCACCAAAATTCTTCTAAAATCATACCCTATTTATCCACATTATTCATTCTACTTTTGGTGCCCATTTAAATTCTAGTAATATTTGTTCGCTTCTCTTTCTTATATAATTAGTGCTAACCGCTATACTTAATTAATATAAATGCTAATCATAGTAAGAAACGTCTGTAGTGCTAGCTAACCACATACCGATAAGGGTAAATAGGTTTTGGTGACATGTCATATGCCCCGACATGTCCGTACCCAATCACCAAAAATAGGTACACCTATATATACACACGCACGGACCTGTCCGATGACCGGACACGACCCCGTGTGACTAACCCCGCACCGCCATAGTTAATCATGGTTATAACCCTCGCCGTAGAAGTAATTAACCCCGTATATATGTACACACATACATGGTAAGTCCTGTATATACAATTACATATATACCAGGGCATATACCTATGTGTGGCTAACTCTACCCTCCACCCTTTTACCCTAACCTAACCCTAGGCGCATACATATGCTTGTGCGTGTGCGTCACTAACCAAACCCTAGACATATATGTATACGCATACATGCCACTAACCTCAGCCACCACCTATCCATATATAGCTAGCCCAAACCCTACGTGCAGTATATAAAAAGCACGTATGCCGGTACCTAACCACCTAGACCCTATCTCCACGTAAACCCGCTTAGCTAACCCCGCCAAACCCCAGTGGATCTATAAAAGTAGGCCAAGCTGTCTATGATGACTTGGTCAAGCTTTCTCTTTTTAGGTTCACATAATAGTGAAAGATAATAATATGGTCTAGTTTTCCATAGATAACCACACCACGCTAACCCAGCCCGTAGGAGCCATCTTGTTGGATAGATAATCTTTATCTACCTCTTACTTCAAGTTTACATAGTAATGATAGAATTAGAATAAACCCTTCCATCACCTACAACCAACCCCGTTAGGATCCCTCTTCTTGTTTTGGTTTAATTATGCTTGTTGTGCATGCATTGTTTGGTTTTGCTTTCTTGTTTGTCAAGCAATAGATCGCGTAGACTAGAAGACATACAAGGACCCGATGGATCCCTGAAGCATGGTGATGTCAAGACTCTGAAGGATTACTACTACACCAAGACGAAGTACCGCTACATCAAGACACTGGAGACAGAAGCGAAGGAATCAAGACCCTTGGATATACTCATCAGCAAGCGGAGGCAAGTCCTAATTTCCACCTTCCTACCATCCTTCTAACATAACGACCCTTTTATCATATGAATATTCATGATGAGATAATGCGATAAGTAATAATGAGCTAACGTGATAATGTGATAATAAAATGATCTGATAAAGTGACTCAATAAGCTATGACTTGAACGGGTAAGGGGTAATCTAGGTGTAGATTACTTGGCGGATATTACTGCGAAGGATATCCTGTCGGATACCTGTGTTTTAGTCACCCCTAAGGACCGGTTCATAGTATCTTATTCATCCCCGTGTGACATTTCGCATGCGACCACATGCCTATATGGGTAGGTTTGGATCTCACACCCGTTAGGTTGAAGTATGTTTCCACTTAGGGGGCCGGTGTAGGCAAACGGTAGAAGCGGGAGAAGGCATGGATGCTTTGTGTGATCTTCCATGGCCTGGTTGGACGTGGTTGCTATGTGATCCTCCACGTTAAGCCCTCGAGATTTTTGGCCGTGTTCGAGCCCTTATATATTTTGAGAAATGAAACATGGTGTCTCCCTTGTGATATGTGATGTGTGTTTTCAACCCCGAGAGCGCCGTAGTGGATTCATATGGATATCTAAGGTCGCATACTATCGGGTACGAGTTCTCGTTAGGCCTGTCTAAGCCATGACGATGGTGTCGGACTACGTCTATCATGTGGGGAAATTTGTACGACCTCTGCAGAGTTTTACTTGAATCTATTCGAATAGCCACGTCCTTGGAATGGGCGGATGCCGGGATGAGACGCTATGATTAGACTACAACAACAATGGATAATCTGGGTAAGATGTATTAATAATTTGGTAACCATAACTTAATTCGGAAACTGGTGAGGATGGTGAATACCCTACCAGGGCCCAACCTATAATTATAACTACTACACATTTAACTTCCATCCACCCAAAGTTAGGGCTTGCTGAGTACGTATGTACTCAACCCCCTTCTCCCTATGTTTTTAGGTAGGAAGCTGCAGGAGTATATCCGAGGATGAAGCTGTTCGAGAGTATGCACCAAGATGGACTACTGGAGCTACGCGAGGATAGGATACCCAGAAGATACCCGAAGATGGAGCCGCACGACTACACGAAGGAGCTACGCTAGGACTACGCTTAGACTATGATGTTCGCAATATAGGAATACGCTAGGGTTTTGTCCGCACTCCGAGTTGCACATAGGAATGGAGCCATAATAGTATAGGACCGCTGTCTTAGAACTCTGATATTCAATATAAGGCCAGTGGCCCAAGCTATATAAACCCGAACCATGTATCAGTTTTCCCATTAGCAATGAAAGTATGCTTTTTGATATCAATCTTGTGTACTTGTGCGTGTCGGCCTACTGATCCGTGGGGCCCGACATATGATGCACGCGATGGACCCTAAAAATTAGGGGCCGACAGCCCCGTGCCAAGTTTTCGAGTCCTTTGTCGTGTCGTCGAGTTCTTTGAGGGGAGCCATCGATCCTCGACCTCTGTAAGTTCCGACAACCTTGCTATCAGGTCTAGTACCATGCGGTGGATTTAGATGTTGATGCAAGTAGTCTTGTTTGTCTCGACTGGATGGCCGTGCGGCAGGCGTCTGCTTGATAATCAAGAGGTCTTTGCTTATGCTTTGTTTATCTCGACTGGATGGCCGTGTGGCAGGCGTTTGCTTAATAGCTTAGCGAAGCAAGATTGTTATCGGCTCTATTAGATTTGACAAGGTCCGATAGATCCATTAAGTTATCATGTGTTGCATGTTTTTAATTACTTGTAACACTCTTTTGCCCAATCTAGATTGATTAGGCTCGGCTTCTTATTTTTATAGATCTATTTGTTCTCTAACGTTTTATTCTTATATTATCATGATAGATAGATCATATGTTTACATAGCCGAGTTAGATCAATCTAGATTGTTACATGTTGCGGGTGCTTACATGTTAGAAACGTTTAAATCTTGATAGGATTGAGTGTCGTGCGGCAGATACAAGTTCTTGATGGGTTTGCTCGTGATAGCTTGTTTGTTCCTTCTTCATGGACGCCGAGTCGGCTGACTTGCCGAGCTTGGTTATGCTTCAACTCATGATCGACTTTCACTTGTTCAAACATGTCTTCTCATGCAAGCGTGTTCGGCAATCAATGCTTTACGTGTCTTTTATCTTTATATTAGCCGAATGAATCATAAGCATGATTGGCAGACAGCTTCTATAGCTGTATATCGTCATAAGTGGCTTCAGGGCCGTATATACGGAACTGTCTGGTCTCACCCGGTATATTCCGATTTTGTATTTAACAATCTTTTGTCCCTTGTCAGTTTTCAGGTCAAACTGACTGGCACGCTTCCGGATCTTCAAACCGCCCGGCCGCCCGATTGAAGCCACGCTTTCCGGCTTGCTGTGTGTGAGGCACAGTGCGTCACGTTTTATGTCAACATAACCTTAGGCAAGTATGGCAAGCCACAAAAAGCATGGTTAGCAACTTCAAAGCCACGCTTTGTCATGTCTAAGAGAATTTTACCACAATTTTTTACTGTATGACATGTAGTATAGAAGAATTTTGTTTTGTCTAATCTTAATCACCAACCAAACACTAGCCAATTTGGCAAAACTTGCCTAAAGTGAAGTATGGCAAAGTATGGCTACCAACTAAATAACTCCATCTGCTATCAAGCACCTATCCCGTAGTGCAAGCCAAAAGAAATGCTTCACTCTCGGTGAAGCGCTCACCTTCCACAATTACTTGGCATAGATCCAAAAGAACATAGCTCCATGCACCGACAAAATAGAATAATAGTGATCATGCTCCATTCACCAAATTTGTAGAATTAAACGCTTTTTAAGGTAGCGTTTGTTTGGAAGATAAGGTGGAGTGGAATGATCTTGTTTCTGTTTTGAGGGATAAGATGGCTCCATTTCTTTGATTGACCAGTGATATGATGGGCTTATTTTCTATTTTAGTCTATAGACATCAAAAATAGGATCAACTACCTAACAGGTGAAGTCCATGCGCTATTCTCTTATCATGCTTCTTACTCCTTTCCCATTGACACATGGGACCAACTTATCTATTTATTTTTCTTTCTCTTCCTCTTCCTTATCCCAACCGTACGCATCTCGCGAAGCCCCATATGCTTCTTCCTCTCCCGGGGCTTGGCTATGCGCCAGGGCCAAGGGGTGGAGCCAGCCACATGTGCACCGGGGTCGAGCGGAGCCCCAAGCCCCAGTTGCTTGTTGCCCCGAGCCTCCATCACTAACAAGCCCATCGACGACACCCAATGACTCCACCGATGGTAGCACTGGTTGCCAGATCTCGCCCGCGCGCCGACGGGCCGTGGCTCATCCGCTCCGCGCAGTGGCCGGAGCTCGCCCGCGACTCCTCTTTTTCCTCGCTAGTGTGCGCATTCATCCCACCTGGGGTCCTATCTATAAAATTTTAGGGATGGTGTATCCCGTATCTCACGGGAATATTCCCAAGTGGGCGTCCTCACTTCTGCTAGTGTCCCAATCAAACACCACTCGTCTCGAGACGATCCACCAACCAAACACTACCTAAGAGTAGCCATGGCCCACTTTAATCTAAGGAGGTATGTTTATTTGTGGATACATAGTTTTTATAGGATACAGTAAAAAATATAAACATATTCTCAAAAAAAAAAAGTAAAAATATAAACATAATTATTATTTTTCATTTTTCTTTGGATGTGTTATATATAGCTTCATCCTTATGTGTTGGTAGATTTTGAGATTGATGAAGTCACTAACAGTTTTATTGTTGTTGACCGTCACGTCATCTATCAATAAAAAAATAGTGCAGAATATAGATTTAGAAAAAAAATGCGTGATTAGATGGGCGGTTCACCTTGGCTATAGCTAAACCTAGTTCGCATATAATAGCGAGTTTGATCGAGTTGTACACGAACTATGCACACCTACGATGTGCAAACATATTTTTTGAACAAAAGCCTTCTGCATCTACCGAGCATGGATTAATTACGTAGAAACCATGGCTAAGCATAATCCTCAGTTGCAATTTTTAATTTATTAATCCTAAATTACGATTTGGTATCATCAAATCCATACATGGATGAGCAGTCTGGATCGGTCCAGGCTGCTGATGATTAATTGTTCTGAATTCCACTCTAAGAATCCAGGCCATGGGCGGACTGACCCAATCCAATCTGTTGGGCCAATAAACACCTGTTCAAGCCCATCCACAAGATTCCATGGGCTTCATGGGCAGGCTAACATCAGGTGAGGCCTGTTTTTTTTATACGTATGTCCAGACTCTAGACTAGTACTCCCTCCGTCCGGTAAAAAACGTCATCGTAGGACTTTCAAAAATGATATTTGACTATTCATCTTATTCAAAAATTTTATATAAATGTTATGTATCTTATTATGACTTATTTCATTATTTGAGATACTTTAATAATGATTTATCTATTGTATAATATCTATAAACTTTTTGAATAAGATGAATGGTCAAACGTGGATTTTAAAAGTCCTACGATGGCGTTTTTTACCAGACGGAGGGAGTAATATATAAAAAAAATATAGGGGAAAATATCATTTTTTTTCTTTTGCTAGAAAATATGTACGTGCAGCAGCACACGTGTCTACCAAGAAAACATCTATACAAATATTATGGTGGCCACCTTGACAGGGCCCCTTGCCAGGCGATTCTTTTATAATGTGGTGTGATAGGGCGGCTGATCTTTTAAACATGAAATCATTTTGCGGCCTCCAAACATGATCATCGCCGTATCTCCTGTATGTGACACAAAATTTTTTTTTATTTCATTTCTCCTACGCGGTCATGTGACATGATAACGTGGTACACTTGGACACTGGATCTCACAAATGACTTTTTGATGACGAGATCACGCAAGCAGGATGTTTGGATCGGTTACAGCCGGAGGCGTGCATGTTGGGGTGTCATCGGGTTGAGTCAATGCTTATCATCATCACATCACATTATAAAAGAGTACCCTTTTTAAAGAAAATTCTCCCTTTATAATATCCATTTGATCTGATGTAGTCTAATTTAAGTTTCTGTTTTATTGATTCATTGTTATAAATAAGCATTGAGCCATTGACTAAAAATGAATCAATAAAACGGAAACTTGAATTAGACCCTATCAGGATTGAATGGATATTATAAAGGAAGAATCTTTTTTAAAAAAAGGGTCACTCTTTTATAATGTGATAAAAATTATCGTCATAGTTTAACTTTTCTACTCGAACTCTAAAATTGTGCATATGATCCCTTCAACTCGTAAAACTACTTCACATGCATGTTAGAAGCACGGTTTATCTATGGGTGTGTTTGGAGCTATTTCACAAACTCCATCAAGAAGCAGATCTAAAAAATTTTAGAGTTTATGGAACACCCCTCTAAGTGCTCTTACAACTCTATGTTCTTTCCTCGATTACAGTTCATGGAGATGAACCTATTTAGCTAAAAGAAACATAGAGTAGAGTTTAAAAAACATGGAACAAAGCATTACCAATGCAAACACCCCCTATACCATGTAAACGCTACACACGTCGTGCCTGCAATCATCCACTATCCTCTTTAATCACCATTCCATTTAAAAGTTTAGGCTACCACGGGTTAGAAGTGGTTTTCAATATAATCTAGTAAACATTTGATAAGATTTTTAAATTAAGAAATGACTCTAAAGTTTTAAAAAAAAATCAGGGAAAAATCAGATTTTAGATTGGGACATGTTAAATCCAAATAAAATATTTAATGCTCACAGAAGCAACTCTAGAATCTTTTAAATATTACATTTAGTTCTAGAAAAAACATAAAAAATCTAGAAAAACTCTGAAACATTGTCTCATGTGGAGCCAGATTGTATATCTTGATATAGATGTGCATATATAGATTTGCGTTTTGGAAATGATTTCATAACAAATACATCGATACAACTACTATGAATACATTCACCATTAATGCAGGCTACATTCATATTGGTCGCATCTTATATTTATCTGATGTTGTTTACTTGTCTTCACACGGAGCCAAAATGTATATATCTTGATATAGACGCACCAGTGGTAGAACCAGAACTTTTGATTAAGGGGGACCAGATAATATGATGACACCTCATAATATGATAAATATATGTATCGAATGTATATCTCAATAGTTTTTCATTGCTTTCACATATATATTTAGTGATTCATCACGAAAAGTTATAATTTTATCATAAAAATGGATGAAATGATATTTTTTGAGCTATATAGTTAAAATATCCATAGGTATTAACCAACTTCTACTGTGTTAGGGGTGGTGGCAGGACTCTGCTGGTCCCCCTGCTTCCGCCAGTGGATGCACTCGTGATTTGCAGGATCATTAAGCTCATCAATATGTTTCTAGGATTTTTCACAGAATATTCAGAAACTTAAAGTCATCCTTAATCTTATAAGGTCTTAATGGAATGTTTAAAACTGACAAAAGAGGATGAAACGGTCTTGAAAAGCATTTTTAACCGGATCGGAGGAGGGTAATTCAAAGGGTTTTGAAAGTTGTCACGGTAAAAGATATCAGGAAAAATCAAATCACACGACGTTAAAAGGACTTCTTGTCGCATGTACATGTACTCGTTGTGGTTGGTGCCATGCCCATGCATGTCTTCGACAAGCTAATTTTATCCAATGCGTTCCATTGGCTCACCAATTCAATTCAATCCCAATGTGACGTTTCGTTCTCTAGATTTGATTGCAGGCGCGCAGCAACACTTGCCGGCCGGCGAGCCTCCGGCGCGCACTTTCAACCCCAGTCAGGCCCACGAGCGGCCCCAGGAGAAGACCATCCCCACCACACGAGTAAAGTGCCAACCGCAGGCAGACAGAAAACGCCGTCCGGCGCGGCGGCGGTCCGGCCGCGGCCGCGGCCGCCCTGCTTAGTTTTGTGGCTCCAAACGGCAGCCGAATAGGTATCCCTTGACCCGGGTGCTTCAACCTGAATCTAGCTACTCCAAACGTCGCCATCCATGGGGTAGCTACGAGCTTGCAGGAGAATCGAGCAGTTTGTTCGTGAGGGAATGAGCGTGCTCACCTAACCTGAAGACTGCTCACGCTGAGTCCGTACTCGTCACCAGTTGTATAAATACCTCAGTACACTTGGCCACTAACGCATCGCATCGCCTAGCTACCTGAGTAGCTAGCTAGCTACTGTAGTAGGTAAAGCCACCTGCGCTCTCTCGCTCTCGAGCATGGCCGGGGGCGGGTTCGTCGTGGCCGATGGCCCGTCGGCGGACTACGGCGGGCGGGTGACGTTCTCCGTCGTAGTGACCTGCCTCATGGCGGCGTCCGGCGGCCTCATCTTCGGCTACGACATCGGCATCTCGGGCGGCGTCACGGCGATGGACTCGTTCCTGTCGTCTTTCTTCCCGGGGGTGCTGCGCAGGATGGCCTCCGCGCGGCGGGACCAGTACTGCGTCTACGACAGCCACACCCTCACGTTGTTCACCTCGTCGCTGTACCTCGCCGGGCTGGCCGCCTCGTTCGTCGCCAGCCGCGTCACCAGGGCCATCGGCAGGCAGGCCGTCATGCTCGCGGGCGGGGCGCTCTTCTTCGCCGGCGCAGCCGTCAACGCCGCCGCGGTGAACGTCGCCATGCTCATCATCGGACGCATGCTGCTGGGCTTCGGCATCGGCTTTACCAACCAGGTGTTGCATGCCGGCACTCCATTCTTTTCTTTGTTAATAGTAACTCACAAACACAAGTGCTATTACACTAAATGACAGTTCGGCTTGTGCAGTCACTATCTGGGGCTGATCAACAAAACTAACTTCGGTGGTAGGAGTACTAGTATATATGAAAATGAAATGCATTTTTTAGGTGAAGTCCTCAAAAGTCGATTTTGTCTACTAATTTCTCCTACATACACTATATTATCAATTATTACAAAATCAGCATCGCCTCGAAATTAAATTCATTTGAATTTCAAATCTATATCAACCAACTTTTGAAGTTTAAATATGTACATGATTTGACTCTTTCCAGATAAATAAAACGAAATTTAAGTTTTACAGATAAAATTATGTCTTCAACAAATAAATTTCAGTACTGTGAAATAGTCTTGCAGCAGCTGTTTTGCCCTTAAACTACAACATTTAGTTTTAAAAATGGCAGTTGCTTGTACATATATAGGTTGAACCCCAGTAATAATTAATCTAGTGCAGATTTTTTTTTAGGAGAAAATATAGTGTAGAATTTATTACTTTTAAGCAAACTTTAGATGATAGGTGACTTAGCTTTTTGGCAGAACATGTGTAGATGATGACACATAACAACCTAATGAAGGGGACTTTGTATGTTATCTTGATGTGTATTGTTACGTTGTTGTCGACTTATAAAGTCACTCTCTCTCTCTATCTCTAAAAGCCTTAATTTCTAGAATCCGTGTCAGTCAAATTTTTTTAAGTTGACCAATTTTATTGAAAAGAGCATCAATATATATGATATAAAATAAGTATCTTATGAAAATATATTATACGATAAATCTAATTTTACTAATTTGATACTATAAATCTTAGTGTTTTTTTCTAAAAGTTTGATCAAAATTTGACTTAAGACAAATCTAAAAGTTTAAACTTTCAGAAATAGAGAGTACAAACCTACAAACTCTGTAGTCTGAAGCCAGCCCTGCTTTTCAAGTATCCCCAAATCAAACGGCACCAGTTATTATGGTTATGTAATTATGTACTACTCTACAGATGTCCATGTAGTTAGGGCTCTTCTTGACAGGAATTCAAATACTTCCTCTGTTCCACAAAACATGCAATTCTAGTGCAATAGCATGTTTTAGTGTATCAAGTGACTAATTATAGATAAAAAAACTATAAACTTTTGTAATATCAAATAAACACTATTAGATTAATTGCAAAATGCATTTTTTGTAATAAATTAATTTGAATTTATAAATAAGAATACTGTTCACTAGAAACTTAGTCAAATGAGAACTATTTTATCTCGGCACGCAACCCATAGTTGTATGTTGTCTGGAACGGAGGGAGTAGAAAAGTAACATGTTGTCGTAGAAAAATGGTAAAAAAAAAAAAACTGGTTTTGACTTTCACATGTCATTTCTTTTTAGAACTGAAGTGGTGTGAATATATTATGTATGTTTTACAAAATAATACTCTCTCCCGTTCTATAGACTTTATCGTTAAAAAACCGTGCTCTCCTCATAAATACAGTTTTGTGACAAATTTCATAGAACGGAGGGAGTAAAGCCTAGCGGATAATCTGGGGTAAAATCCATGTTTTAAATAGCGAGCTAAGGCTAAAGTGCTTAGCGTTTTATAAACCGTAATTAGCGGACTTTAGCGGCAAAATTGTGCATAAACGCAAATAGCGGCACAATTTTTTTTCAAGCTATTTCGGCTATAGCGGCAAAAATAGCGGGCTATTTTTTTTCCTTGGGTAAAATGAATTCCTGCAGAAGACATGAAGTGATAGGTGCTGCAGTCCACCTCCACCAAAGGCGAGTAGATGGCCCATCGGCCCGCCATAAGAAGCAATCAACACTAGCACGAGAAGATGGATGGGAAAGGTTGTTGCGACGTGCCGTGACTACCATCCTGCTTCGTTTGCTCATCACTCTCCCTCGAGGTAGCTAGGTTTAGTGGTTGGTTTTGAGCCAGCAAGTCGCTCTCCAACCCCGCCCTGATGGCCTGGTGGAATAGTGATGCCTCCATTCGATCGGTAGCTGCGTTACGTAGGAGTACATTGCACACTCATGCAGGCATCCACCCGGCTTTCTTGGAGTAGTTGGCCGTCCATTCTACTGACTTCGGGGACGAATGATATGATGTACCATGATGACACGTCTACGTGACAACTCGGATGTATGCACGTATGGTGTGTGACACGCTAATGTTCCATGTGACCAATGGCAGGCGGCGCCGGTGTACCTGGCGGAGACGGCGCCGCCCAAGTGGCGTGGCGCCTTCACGACGGGGTTCCAGCTCTTCCTCAGCATCGGCAACCTGGCGGCGAACCTGGTGAACTACGGCACGTCGCGCATCCCGACGTGGGGGTGGCGCCTCTCGCTGGGCCTGGCCGCGGCGCCCGCCGCCGTCATCCTGGCCGGGGCGCTGCTCATCCCGGACACGCCCAGCAGCCTGCTGGTGCGCGGGCGCGTGGACGAGGCCCGCGCCGCGCTCCGCCGCATCAGGGGCGCCAAGGCGGACGTGGACGCCGAGCTGGAGGACGTGGCGCGCGCCGTCGACGCCGCGCGCGCCCACGAGGACGGCGCGTTCCGGCGGATCCTCCGGCGGGAGCACCGGCACCACCTGGTGATGGCCGTGGCCGTCCCGCTGTTCCAGCAGCTCACGGGCGTCATCGTCATCGCCTTCTTCTCGCCCGTGCTGTTCCAGACGGCCGGGTTCGGCAACGCCGCCGCGTTCATGGGCGCCGTCATCCTCGGCGCCGTCAACCTGGGCTCCACGCTCCTCTGTCCACCGTCACGATCGACCGGTACGGCCGCCGGCCGCTGTTCCTCACCGGCGGGCTCGTCATGATCGTCTGCCAGGTCGCGGTCGCGTGGATCATGGGGTCCCAAATCGGCGCCGACGGCGCGTCGGTGATGGCCAGGCCCTACTCCCTGGCCGTGCTGGCGCTCACGTGCGTCTTCTCGGCGGCGTTCGGCTGGTCCTGGGGCCCGCTCACCTGGGTGATCCCCGGCGAGATTTTCCCCGTGGAGATCCGGTCGGCGGGGCAGGGCATCAGCGTCGCCGTCAACCTGGGCGCCACGTTCTTGCTCACGCAGACGTTCCTCTCCATGCTCTGCGCGCTCAAGTACGCCACCTTCATCTACTACGCCGCCTGGGTGGCCGTCATGACCGCCTTCGTCGTCGCGTTCCTGCCGGAGACCAAGGGGGTGCCGCTCGAGGCCATGGGCAACATCTGGGAGCGCCACTGGTACTGGAGACGCTTCGTGCAGCCGCCGGCGGCCAAGACGAGACCCGAGGAACCCTGATCGATGAGAGCTATACTCACAAATGTGGCGCTTCGGTTGTGGACGTGACACACTTCCTCGGACGTTTTGTGAGTCAACAGTGCGTTTGGCCGTTTGGCGTCCGAGGAAGAGTTGTGTGTGCACAAAACTAAAAAATTGAGTGTGTATTCTTGTCCTTGTTTCTTGTGATACGTCATGCAAAACTGAAGGAACGCTACTATTCCCTCAGACTCACAGTAATTTTGTTATATTATATCTAAACAATGTAATCGTAACAACCAAAGACTTTGTGGTCCAATTTTGTAGGCCAATGGAGTTGATTATGTTATATTTTTTTTTTATATTTTCTTACCCAATGATACCAAAAAAGAAAAATCTACTCCACACTTTGTAATATCTGGATATTTAACATCTACTATATTTTATCCCCAGCGGAGTCGATTTTGTTATATGTTTTATACTTTCTTACCAAATGATACAACCCTAAACCCTAAACCCTAAAGTCTACACCGCACTTTGCAAATAAAGTCTGGATATTTAACATCTACTATTATATTTTTTTAATACTTTGTTACCAAATAATACCAAAAAACTCGGCCTTAAGCATCTCAAACAACTCCTCAAATGAGGTTGCTATTCTTATTAATATTTGGCAAAAATACGAAAATCCCTCTCCAACAATTTCTTAAACCAACTTGTTATTTATCCCAAGTTGCTATTCACGGGCCTCGCGCACATATATCTCCACGGACTTGCTATCACTGTTGTGACGAGAGAAGTTAGCGGGGCTCTTCGTTCGCTTAGCAGGCCTCTTCGTTCGTTAGTGGACTTTTTCGTTTTGGCAAGTGAGTTTTAAAGAGTTGTTGGAGAGAAGTCTTTTTTCACTTGCTAAACAAATTAGCAACTTTCTAAAACTCAAGATTTGGCAAGTCAGTTTTAAGGCGTTGTTGGAGATGCTCTAAGGCTAATCTCAATGGGAGTTTCATAGAGTTTCATGGGCATTAAATACGCTGACATGTCACATTATTTATTAAGAGAGAGACTGTGAAAGTTTCATAGGAGTAGAGATAGTTTCATGGGGATGAAACTCTTCTGCACTGTTTCCAAAATCTGGGTGCATATGAAACTGTGCCATAAAACTCCCATTGAGACTAACCTAATAAATAGCAAGAACAGGGGTTCGAAGAATCAACAGAATATTCAAAGAAGAAAATGTTCATGGAACAGTTATCCCTTCATTTCATGGTTTAGTCGAGCATCTCCAAGTGTTTGCCAAATTTCACTTGATAAATCTTGTGTTTTGTTAAGTTGCTAAAAAAATATACCAAGTTAAAATAAAGTCTCTCTGTAATAGTTCCCTATTTTTAACTTGGCAAAACTTAAAAAAAAAAGGCCCATCAAAATTGGTTGTTGACCGGTACTTGTGGAGGTGGAGCATGGGCCTTTTCCCTGATCGCGCTAGGGACGCCGCTGCTGCCTGATCAAGGGACACCGCTGCCTCGAGGTTGCGATACTCTGCGACGCGCAGCAGCAGGTCGATCAAGGACACCTGACGAGCACGGCGACAAGTGACGTGCAAGTCGATTTCAGAATCTGCCGTGCGCTGCGTCATATCATCAATAGTACCATGCACATCGATTTCAGAAAGGAATGAATCAAACAAACAGGGAGCAACAGGTCAGGCATCATCAGGTCTGCCGGCCACCATCGCCATGATCTTCTATTTCCCATCCATGAAACAGAAGCATGCACGTTCAACTTGTAAACTCAAATGAATGAAAGTACTGATGCATACAATAAACAATTAAGAGAGTGCATCAGGGAACATTACCGATCAGACATAAACACTAGAAAAAAGGCAAAAGCATACTACAGTAGCGACCATGCATGGCGGCGCATTGCTTGACGACGCTGCAGCCGCACTTCCGGCTCCGGGTCTCACACATGACGCAACGCCCACAGCGTTTGCGGGCCTCAGTTGATCGCGACGGCACTAGTTGATCGCGACGGCAGCGACAGGCTTGGAACCCTAGCTAGACTATCGGTACCTACAGGAAGGACGGCGAGGGGACAGGAGCCTGATCGCGAATCCGATGCGAATCTGATCGAGGGAACACGAACCTGATCGTCGCGACGAAGGAAGGACGGCGAAGGAGTCGCGCGGGTCTGATCTATGCATGCCAGGGGGATAGCCGCGGGCAGGAAGAAGTCGTGGAAGTTTCCACGAGCACGCGGGAAGGAAGTCCGCAAAGTTTGTCGTGTCTCGGGGCGGAGATGTGCCCCCGATATCGACCGTTAGGTTATGCGTTGAGATTCGTGCAAAAGGTGTTCGCTTCGCAGTAGTATTATATTTTAATTGGTTGTATAGAGTCTGATTACGGGTATGTGAAGGAAGTTACGGGAGACAGATGGACCCCAGCATCTGTCACAACTGCGAGACCGCACATGTCGTAATAAATGCCAGTACTGTGCATATGTGAAATGAATGGACGTATTCATATCTATTCTTTTCAAAATGGAGGTTGGAGCTTTCTCGACAAGATTCTAGGCGATTGCGAAACTGCCTTACTTTATTGGTAAGGGGATATTTTGTTTAGTGGTTGATATTTCATACATTGATCTGATTTTTTCGCTCAGATCTGCACGAGGGAAAGATTATGAGGGTTCGTCGTAAGAAGGCGGGGAGTCCTTGTCAAGCGGATGCGGATATGCCCAGCGCATCGGTATGTGATGTTACGGATTTGAAACGGCGGAAGTCGAAGCGGAAATTTTTGGAAGGTGGAGAGGTTAGTAAGAAATTTCGATTCTCATGATTGCTATCTTCTGTTTGTGGTTGTTGAAGAAATCGTTGGAATAATGTAGAAGTTCTAGGGGGTAGCAAAAAATGTAGTAGATTTGGGATTTTGTTGTACGCTACTGTGTAACAGATAGTCATTAGGTTGTGGTATTTTTGCGTAGGGAAATCTGCTGGCTCAAGGCGACAACTCAGTGTATGAGAGCGGTTCGTTTGCGTCAAGATGTTCTGTAAGGTTGATTTATGACGTTGTGTCTAAATTCGACTCAGAGAAGGTTCAAGTGGTGAAATCTATTGGATTCGAGGGAATACTGCATTTCCCTTCTATCAAGAATATAAAGAGGAAGTTTGCTATGTGGATAATGAGTTGTGTTGATGTTGAAGCTGGTGCTATTGTTGTTGGTAGTCACATTAAGCTGAAGTTTCAGAAATCTGATGTAGGGTATGTTCTGGGTATTCCATCAGTTGGCAAGAAAATATTAGATGGTAGTACGTCTATACGGGCTGCGAAGGCTCGAGTTTTGAAGGACTATCTTGGTTTTGAATTTAAAGAGCAGAGGAGTATCAAGTTTGTACAAGATATTGTTCAACGCGAATATGGTTGTCCAATGAGCAAGGGTGAAAAAGATTTATTTGCTGTTGCCTTTGTGGTGTTTGTGGTATCAAATCTGTTATCACCTTCAGCAAAATATGACTATGCATCAATTGATTATTGGAATGCTATTGAGCACCCGAAATTTATAGGCAAATTTGATTGGTCTGAATATGTGATCGAGAAATTGATTGAAGCTGTTGTGAAATTTAAGAATGATGTATCCGGTAGTATCAAATTTCCAAACATCACAGGGTGCTGCATTTTTTTGCAGGTATGGCCAATAAGTTAATTGGATTAGGCTATATTTATTTTTTACTAGGGATATTTGCGACTTTCCTTTCATTTTTGGATATATTTTTTTATTTCAGGTCTTGTATTTGGATAGTTTGGACTTAGGAGAATTAAATATGAAGCACAACTCACTTCCCAGGATCAGGGACTTTGCACACATGAAGATCAGGGATATGATCAGTGCTGATACAAATTTTTGTAGATATGTTAATGTGGAAAATGAAGTCGAACCATGCAAAGTATGCTAACATAGTGCTAGTTATGTCTATATTGGTGTATGTTTGGTAGATGGTACAATCTGATGTTAATTCTTATGTTGACAGGTTAGAAAGCCCCAAGAGTGTATATATACGTGGACTGTGCAGTCCTTGCCTCGTTATGCAGAGACCCGGGGTGGTAGCTTTTTAGCAATCTGGGAGGTTACTGTTGCTATGGTGCATCTGCTAAACATACCGATAGAGGTAATGGTGTGGCAGAGATGTTTTAATAATTTGGCTATGCTGAATATATTGTTAGGGTTATACAGAGTTGAAGTATGCCAGCATTTAGAGTAGTGTAAAATTGATGGGAAACTGTTTTTTTGGGTGCATTGTTATTGGTTCGCAGGCAGCGGGACCTGTTTTGTCGCGGCTGCAGACTTTCAAGAGCAAGTAAATTCTGGGTTAGAAATTAATGGAACTGAAGCTCTGAAATTTATGACGGTGCTGATTAGAATCATGACCCCGTACAACAGAGGGTTTAGGTATCACATGGTAGGAACGGATATTTGCAGGGTCCCAGGTGATGTTTTGTTGCCTATGGTGTATTTTTGCCAATTAATTTTTGGATATGGGAAGAATGTGCTGTCGGTTTTTTCAATTAATAAACTTTTTGTTATCAGGGGATGAATCGGCCGACGATTTGTTACAGAATGCAATACAGCTTATGTCTATGCCAATAAGGAGGAAGGATAGGAAGCAAACTTATAATGGGAAATACACGACGCGTAGCGGCGAGAACTTAGGGTGTCAGAGTCATAGCAGGTGCTGTGATCATGTATGTCAGAAAGGTGATAGGGAGGGTAATGAAGTTATATTAGAGGAGGCTACTTTAGGTGATGATGTGCAACGTTCTTACAGCTCAGTTATGACGGCAATTGATGGTTTGCCACGTTTTCTAGATGTTGATCTACGTGTGGCATCAGTTATATCTCAGTTTTTCGATTTGGTAAGGAAGTGGAAAAGTCCTAGATGTATTGATCTCAACGTAACAGTGTCAGAACCATGCAGTTCGTCAAAAGGTTTAATAGAAGGTGGCGCGTGTGATGCTGTAGAAGTACCATCCCCGTGGCAGCTGGGTTATTCATGGTGCACTGATGAAGTTAACGTAGATGTAGCATTTCAAAAGTTGAAGAGGTTACGTCGTGAAGAACGGTATGGATAAGTAGCCAGCATGTTTCATTTATTACCGAGATAGTGGGTAATCACTTATTTTTTTGTCTTGATGAAAATGGTCTATGTTATTTTTTTATAATAATTTCATACGATGCTCCTATATATTATCATACTACAATAGTGGATACAGAACCATGCTTATTCTGGGATACTGCTTTGTTTTTTCTTTCAGGCTTCTTGTGCGGCATCGTCTGCCGAAATATATTGAAATGACAGCAGCTTCAGTTGCGACTCAGTTATTAGGGGAATGTGAGATGGGACACGATCTATTTGATGTTCTACTTCGTTGTGTCAGCGGTGTTGACGCGGATATATATAGTGGTTGTGGGAACAAGAGGTGGCGGATTTTTGTGGAGTCTGATTTTATGGTAATAAAGGAATATCTAATATATACATAAATGCGTGTGTAGTTATATTTTTTTGGGTAATTAGACATTTAGCTGGTACATGAAACTATCTGAATGTTAAAATATTGGTTATGTATATGTAGGATTCTATTATATCAGGGAGATGCGACTGGACTGCAATGAAATTAGGTGAACAAGCAATAGAGGCTCACACAAAGCATGATGCTTTGAGCTGTTAAAATTGTAAGTTTATGTAATAAGTTTATGAATATGCTATATGGACCTTTTTATGGTGGGGAGAGTGAAGACTGAAAGATTTTTTCATTCGAAGAATTGTGGAAAGAATTTAATTTTATTTACTTCTATTGCAGATTTTCTTCCCAGCTCTGCTACACTGCCGCTGGGTATGTTTTGCGTGGTGTGTTGAGCGTAATGTGATTTCAGTGTTTGATCCGTGCGAAGAGGACATGGTTCAATGTAATCGTTTGGAAGCAATTGAGCGGACATGCTCTGTTCTTATGGTGGTGTTGAGTTCTGTGGGAAGGCAGTTTTGTAATGGCTTCAAAGGCAACATAGAGGATGCGAAATTGAGGTTGTTAAGACTACGCAGGAGAAGCAATGGATGGTAAATATATTTATAGTCTTTGTTGCCAGCACACTGAAGGTTTCGTTGCATTATATACATTAATAATGTTTGACATAATCTGTGCTAATTGCAGCTACAATAGGTCTGGAGTTATGTGTTCGATGTTCTGTCGATATTTTGATGGGCATAGTCCGACTCTGAAATTGGCGAGTGTAAGTTCCCGGATAATTGCGTATAATTGATGCTCGATTACTTTAATGTTTTCATAAAACAATGATTTTGAAAATGATTTCAAGTTATATTAAGTGAAGGGTTTTGGTTATATATATTTGCTACAGGGGGATCCAGATGCTGTTGCTGTCAAGTTACTAGATGAAGTTGTGAACATGAAGGGCAATGTGGCGTGCCTTGCTGGTGACTTACTGTAAACTGAAATGTATTACAAGTTTAATATTAGGTTTTGGAGATGACTGGAAGTTTTCATGGCATGTGTGAGTTATGTTTGATGTATTTTTTATTTGTTATTTTGATTGTTCCGGTTTTTGGTGTGTCTATATTTTTGTTTGATGTTGAAAGGTTGATAATTCTTTGTTGGATAATACGTGTATTGATTGTTTTTGACTGGTGCATAGTGAAATATAATAGCTTTTTTGCGATGTAGTCCATTCTATGATATTTGTTTGTGTGGCTTGTTTGGAGAATAGTACTGGGTTAGATAGATGTTTGTTGAAGCATAATTTCTACAAAAATTGGATATAGCTCGAATTTGGTTTTTTTATGATGAACTAATATGAGCCCAATTGCTTGGGTGTCCGTTGTCTTAAGCATAAGGTTCTGTAATATGGGATACAAATTAGGCAGCACGGAAATGTCTAATTACAATATTGATCAGGAATGTGTCCAAGTAGTTGCGAGGACAGTTGGGATGGAGTCATATAGCTAGTTATCATCAGCCAACTTGAAGTGGTTGTAGTCCACTATATTGTAAATGCTTCCTTCTTCGAGCATTGACTCAAGAACATTCCTGCAGGGACAAATTGTAGTCGTCCATGATTTGAAATATTACAACGTATTAGTAAATTATCTGTAGTAGGGGCGGAAGGTACCTCCCACTATCGTAATCAAGATGGGTTGCGCCAAGTATATAAGACGTCGCCGCACCAGCCAGGCTGTTTCTGCAGAGAGTTATAGTAACAATAATGTACGGAACGTAATGTTAGTTGTTTACATCTGATTAGATGTACGATGCAAGTTCGGTTTGATAGGTGTAAATAATATGTTTTAATGAACTAAGTACTTGTGTTTAGTTTTTTTACCTTATATAATTTGAAGATAGTATACCCACAACTGCTTCTTTTTCTAATTGCAAAGACAGGGTTGTGTTTGAAGTTGTAGCAGCGTCTATCTTTGCCGTTTCCCATCTGTGTACGTGGGATTTTGATAATTTGTGCAGAGTGCAGTCCTCTTGAATAGCCTGTAGCATGTGCATTGTAATGTAGTTGTGGTCTAAAACTTGGCTGCAAAAAGTTGTGATAGTGTCCCAGTTGGTCACATATTAGATGAAAGGTTTATGCAAAACGAATGAGGATGGGTGTATACTTGTCTAAATGTGTAATTGATGTGTAAGTACTAACAGTAGCTCACCTGGCCTTCAGTGTTTGTAGAAGAAGTGTCCCATTATCGTCTGCCATGTGGCCAACAATTGTGTAGTACGCATCCAACCTGTCCTTTTTCTGGTTGTTATTAGTGTTTGAAGTTTGTGAAATATGAAAAATGTTGCGATTAACGTGTTCAGGGTTAAATAAAAGCACAGATTGATAAATTATATAAATTAACAATTATGTTCTCTTGTAATAAAAAAACACGTCAGAATTTAGGGGGTGATATCGGGGGCTTACATTGCGCCGGAGAGGTCTGTATTGCCTTCGATGTTACTTGACATTATGGAGAGTTTTGTATAGATTAGATTTTTAAGGCAGGGTATAGACATGGCTAGAATATCCAGTGGCACTATGTTTGTTCTGATTGCAGTGCAAATATGATATGTTAGAAGGAGCGGGGGGAATCAGGGTATAGAGATGATTTACCAAATTCTACAGTGCAACTTGCACTACAAGAAATCTGGGCTTCTATGACGACTGTCAGATGACAAAGCACCTATTTGTCACAAACAAAGTCTGTTTATGACGATCGTTCATAGGATGACAACCGTTTGTGACCAAACTTTATTTCTGTCATAAACATCATCACAATATAGTTTGCAAGGGCTCTGGATGACAGATCGATAACAACAGTTTGATCATCACAAAATTTAGAACTAAAAAATATATTCATATATCATATTATCCTACATGACTATGAAATATAGAAGTATTATAATTTTTTAAAAACATCATGTTATCATAGGTGGCTACTCTCCTAGTACACATGCCATCTCTAGGCGTACATGGTAGCCCTCATCTTTCGTAGAGAGGTTGGGTAAAATACTGAAAAAATGTGGTAAACTGAAAAAAATATGGCTGAGGTTGATCGAAGCTAGCACATCTGGAATCTCTAGATCAAGAATGAAGCCAAACATGCAAACCACCGGAAAAAGTGCCATATTATTTTTATTAGAGTACCGTAAAACATTGAAATTGAAATAATGTAAAGCGAAGCTTATAAGAATCGAACCCGGCGCTCTCGAACTGAATGAAGGGAGACCACTAGGACATGCTCCACGCTTTGTCTATATAAAATTTTACACAGAACAACTGAAAACAAACTAACAAAGTAGTGGTAAGCCCCAAAAACATTGATTTGCAGGTCCCGTGTTCGAACCCGTGCAGGACCAGTTTTTTATACCCTTTACCCAAAAAAAAAAAATAAAATGGTAAATGATGTTTGGATTTTTGCAATATAGCCATAAAAGTCGAGTAGCACATTGGAGTGTTTCAAACTCGGCTTGCTAAGCCTTCAGTTCAGATCTAGTTTTATTTATATATATATAATATGTTAATCAATATTTTTACATGTTTTTAATATAATCAATGTATAATATATGTATTTTATCCTATTGTTTTTTTTTAAAATAATTCTATTATCTATTTATTTGTATAATAATTTAGCTAAAACATGAAATTATGTTTAATGGTCTTGCAAGGACACCATCTTGTATCCGGTAAGCTTATTTTAATAGGCCGATCTATGTGATATTAAGTTAATCAAGTACTTATTCCGTTCTAAATTATAGTTTGTTTGACTTTTTAACCCTAAGTTTGACCTTCGTTTTATTAAAAAAAATTATACAAATACAGTCAAATTTAAGTTATTCTTAAATAACTTTTATTAATAAATTAAGCTACAATAAAAGATATGATATTTAACACAGTTTTCTGAATAAGACAAGTGGTCGAACTTAGGGTAAAAAATCAAATGAACTATAATTTGAAACAGAGTTAGTACATGATATTAACTTGGTATTTCATCTGACCAATGCCCAATGACCATGTCATCCCGTTGTTATCCCCGGTGACCACGCTAATGCCTCCATGATCTGGTGTCACCATGGAAGTACTGTCTACATTCACCTTGCACCATTTTCTCCCTACGACATGGTTGACGCTCCTTCCTTTTTTAAGATCTGCATATAGATAGTCATAAACTAGTTTCTTACCATGTGAATAATCTTTGCCTGATGCTTGATGGAACAAGATTTGGATGAAGAAGTGATCGAAATAAAAGTTATAGATCTCAAAAATTTATGTAGCATCGTAGTTGACAACTTTTTCATTTGAAATCGTTTATCCAACAAAAATTATGTTTGAATTCTCACATTTGAAAGTCAATTTTTTCGATGACCTCATATGGAGAAACAACAAAAATATAAGTTGTAGATCTCGAAAAATTATGCAACTTTATAGTTAATAACTTTTTCATTTAAAATCATTTGTTTAGAGAAAATTATGGTCCAATTTCCCCGAATTTGAAATACATTTTTTTTTCAAACGACCTAGGACGGAGAAATGATTTAAATCAAAGTTATAGATCTTGCAAAGTTATAAAACTTTATAGTTTACAGCTTTTCAGTTTGAATTTATTTAGAGTCTCAAATAACTAGATAAAGATTTTCCTAAATAATGTTGTGAAGAAAAAGCCACAAGAAAGCTACAAAGAAGAACTACGGCTGAAGCTTTTTGCTCCTCACATTTTATTGTAGCATATAATCACCGCTGCAGCAAAGCAGCCCAAAAATACCTCCCGCGTGCGGCAAAATTTGGAATCCCGCGTGCGCCTCCAGTTAGCGCGAAACCAAATTGCTTGCCGCGCCACTATTTCAATGCGAAAAGTCATGTCTGTCCAGATGGCCCGTGCAATTGCCATCCCATGTGAGGCCAATTTCGAACTTTTACTTACCCGACTACAACACATACATAAAGCGAAGCTAACCCTAAAATCATTCCCCCACTCCCGCATCTTCACGGCCCGGCAAGAACACGCCTTCCTTCCCCCACTCGCCCTCCAGAGCCCACGACCACCCTTTGCCTCCCTCCCACGACCAAGAGATGGCGCCAGGGAAGAAGACGCTTGACGGCAAGAACACGCCTCCGTCAATCCTTCCGCATTCCGCGGCAATTCCTGTGTACTTCTTAGCTCATCAGCCTTAGGGTTAGGTCCGTCGGGGTCCTTAGGGTCATGTGTGGTCGATCCGTCGGGTCCTTATGGTCATGTCTGTCATACCTTGCGCTGGCCACAAATCCACGGACCAGAAACTCTTTATCGCAAATTGCCGGCCGGCCGGCTTTCAGTCGAAGATAATCCAATTCGGCTGTCTGTGGTTTCATTTTTTTTGAGACAAAGAAGTTGACACACTTTTTTGTGTTGCTTGTCTGCTTGTTTCTTAGATGTTCAAAAACTGTTCTATAGGGGATTAACCTGAAAAATGTTGTACACAAGTCTGTATAGTTCAGAAAATTAAGTTCCTTCACTTATGCTTGGGTGTTAGGAAAGCATTATGTTCTATGTATACACAGACTTAAAGATTGATTTGCTCGTTGACCGGGTCTCACTAGACTAGCGGAAATTTTCCGAGTTCACATGCAACGAAGAAAATTGCTTTGGAAGGAGTATTGGCAAAAAAAAAAATCTAAGGTACCAACTCTTGTACAAATCAATCTCTAGTTGGCTGCGGTATGCTCATGTAGTTGATCCTAGTTGACTTGTCGTTGTTTGCTTTGTGAGGCTTTGTTACTAGGGGAAGATGTGGGCAACAAAGATATGTTACCACCTGGTGATTGTGTCAAAGCTAGAGCAGCAAGAACATCCAAGAGAGTCCTCGCACCTTGAAAATCTTGAAGAGACCGAGGTGCACTAGGTGAATGATCTGCGAGACAACAAGTGTCCACCACTGGCCTGATTGAAGCCACGGAGGTAGGACTTGAACCAGATTTGTCTCGCAAACCCGAATAAATTACTGAACTCGAATCTGTATAGATAGGGAATAGTTTATGGCCGATAACTGAACTGAACAGGCTTCATGTGTCAATTATAAATTCATGGACTGCTAACTGAACTGTATAGGTAGGGGAATAGTTTATGGCCGATTCTTGAATTGATTTGTGTACATTCAGAAATAGGCTTTCTGGTTTGTGCACTTTGGTTAAATATTAGTAGCTCTTGCAAATTGCATTTATCTCCCAACTAGCTTCTTCTAATAGGTGGTTATCTGACTGTCTTGCGGGTGGATTTCATTCTGGTGATGATTTACTTCGGGCAGGTCCTCTCTTGCATATCCCTCGTTATCCGAAGAATAATTGTTCTGTGAATTATTTCAGCTTGGCGCATCCCCGTCCATTGTGCACCGACATTTTTTTGATTTGGTGTTCTCTTTTTTGCTTTCAAGGTGTTATAATTAGTGCTCAGTAGTTACCATGTTGAACTAATGACTTACATTAGTATTTTTATATTGTGCTCATAAACTGGATTTTGTTTCGAATGTCGATGTGTCCACATAGCATCTTTGTCTGATCACCTCCATCTTCATAGCGCCTTGGTGAGCCTACTTGAGCCATCTTACTAATGGTCCATGTCCAGGTGGTCAATCTATATTCTGTGCACCGCACGCCTCATGTTTCCTTGCTTGCTTGAAGGGCTGAGTCTCCTTTCCCCTACTTCCTGATTGTGGCATGAGGAATAATTGCATCCCACTTCCTTTGCATTGATTTGCTAGGCCTAACTGCATTAGCGCTTGTGACTGAATGTTTGCTTAGGTTGGCATAGAACTTATAGAATCTATATTCTGCTTCTAGTTAGTTACCGCTTGTGTTCTCGGTTGGTTATTTGGAATGTTTGAAGCATGCATTTCTATGTTTGTCTTGATTTTAATACTATAGTTAATTTACTTGTTTAGTAATGCTTTGGACCTTTTGTCGGTTTTAATACTATAGGCTTTGTGTAACAATTAGGTTATATTCTGCTGCAACATGCAATTTATAGACCCGATACGCTTAGCAAGTAATGTGCTTTATTATTAGTAGCTTCAGCCTCTGTACCTTATAATATGTAATGCAATAACTAGACGAGAAACAATATGAAATGAGATCACGTTGGGTATTTTATTGACTTCTTGGCTTGCCACTTGTGTGATTCTATTGTTACTTGGATTTGCTTAATATCATTTTATCCTGATGGAAAACTAAACCGACAGAGTTAATATTTGCTTGCAGGTTTTTTTTTTGAAAGCAATATTTGCTGCAGGTTACTAGTGCTGCATCTCATCATGGTTTGAGTGCAACTAGCAGGCTGCTGGTACAGGCTGAAATACATGTGAATTCAGACGCAAACTTCACTCATGCAGCAGCGAGTAGCGATATTTCTCTTTGCTATGCGTTCACAGGAAATTGGGTGCACTTCTCTGTCAAGAACGTATAAACAATTGTTAGGTGATTCTCTTTTTCGGATCCTTCTAGGTCACTTCTATGTAGTGGAGAGCAGGTAACTAGTGTAATAAGGGCTGCGATTGCAGTAATAGGTTGTGATTGGTGTATGTCCAGGCCGTGATTAATATATATATGTATATAGGATATAATTGACAAATTCTGGTATCATATATGGGCTGTAATTGTTTTACTGTGATAAAATGGATCCTATTTTTGTGACCAAATATGTTGTCCCAACAAATAACTAACGCATGTGCCCAACAAATGAATGCCATGTGCACAAAACAAATAGGACACGTGGACCAATCAAACACGTGGACAAATGAGGACCAAGTTTTGCCATGTCATTTGCCACATCACATGCCATGTGGCGCTATTGTGTTCAATATATTGTGACGAGTCTAGTCTGTCACTACATCAATGACAGGGAGAACTATTGTCACTATATCAATGACGATGTCTGTAGTGGTCACGTAGGCTGGTTAGTGACCCACCTTCGTGACGACGATCGTTAGTTCATCACCGTAGGTAGACGGTGGATGAGAAACAAAGCTCGATCGTCATATTCTGATTGTCACAGAAGCCCAGACTTCTTGTAGTGTTGCCAGTGCCATCAGCTAGAGTGAAGTTAGTATGGTTTTCATTCTGTTCTATCTCAACTACCTTGCCGCATAATGTGACCTACAAGGAATTCGGTAAGAAAGCAAGTTGTCTATATGTTGTGAGTAAGTAAGATATAACAATAGGGCACGCAGCATAGATTAAATTGGAAAAGAAAGAAAGAAAGGGCTAGAAGTGAGCTTACAGTGTACACTAAGCTGTTGCTCAAGATGTATCTCCCTGCATATTTAGGTTGATTGTAAGCATCAGAAAGTTGCTTGATGGTCACATGTCTTAGGTTACAGGTCGTGTTGGGATGATGGGTTCCCAGGAATCTAGATCTGTATGCAGTAGTGCTAGGTTTGTTTAGAAGGCTGCTAGTGCTCATATCTAGGAAGAGCTGTCCGGTTGGTTTTGATTGATGAGCAAATCTTGGGTGTGTAGGGATCAGAAATACTTGGATATAGGGGGTTTCTGGATGTGTGCTTACTTAAGATTTTTATTGGTCTGCGATTGGGAGTGGTTTGGGGTTGGGGGAAGGTTGGAGAAGGGATGGATGTTTATCCAGCAATAGTACTGCAGTATCCAGTTGCTACTCCAGTTGCTGACGCGGTCCTGAGATATAGTTGGCTTGTACAGGGTGGCTTGTACAAGAAGCCAAAGTTATGTCAGCCAGAGTATGGGTTGGTCTCTATTTTTAATTAGTTTGGCATTTACTCGTGGTGGTTGGGTATTTATACTCTAGCTATAGGATGAATTGGCATTCGGTTTGTAAGTGGGTATCTACAGAGTGCAGAATAAATAGGGAAAAATAGAGATGTCGTTTAGGGAGATAATCTTATTGTAGGGAGAAGTTAATGTACATAGAATTAGAATAGAAAGGAGGAGTAGTAGGTAATGTCAATGATCCCAGCAGTTCAAGATCCAGCAGCCATAATACACTTGAATATAATGAACATTGTATCGTAGCCACACGGAGAACGGTGTTTATCTCTTTCGTGGAGTTGAGTGATGTAATTATTTTAAAAAAACTATATATAGCAAATTGTGATTTTAGCAAATAAGCTGGTCAATTTTCAGCTCGTGCTGGAGATTAGTAATTAAATGCTGATAGGATATGGTGCTTATGAATAATATTAGGTACAATTTATGTGGCGAGTACTGGAGTTCAGAATATATAAGCTATTAATGCTTGGATAGACAGCAACTAAAGGAAATGTAACGCCCTTGTTAGCAATGGCGGCGCTGAAGCCTCTGGTTGCGCATGGGGTTGGCTATTGGTGTTGTAGATGATGATAACCATGCGCAGAAGTTATGATGTTGAAATAGCTATTTGGAGTTCAAATCTGCAAAACCAAAAAGTGAAAGTAATGATGATGTTAGAGTTAATTTGGTATAGACATTTGGGAGCGTGTTTGTTGGTTAGGCCCAAACCTGGGATTGCTGGGGTGTCTGAGTCCAACTCGTTGGCTTCGTTGTCGGGAGTTTTGTCAAATTTTGGCCCTGAAGTCCTGGGACTGTTGACATCTATTCGGGCTTTTGGTTTTGGAGTTTCTACTATATTGAATGGGATAGGTTCTGACCAGTACTTGCCAATGTTTGCATTCCTAGCTCTGGCTGATCTCTGCCCCTTGCCAATGGGATAGTCGATAGGTAGTTGAGGATCTACATAAGAAGTGGATGAGAGACAATTTATTAATAATAATGGTAGTTAAGTAGGTGTCTGTGAGGTCACATGTACAAGGTTGAGATGTTATATGTTCAACCGGATTACTTATTACAATAATTAGGGGCTTATTAGTTTTTTGCCATATGAATACATGGAAATTTTTGCGATCAGCTGATAGTTTTTTCATTATAAGCAGTGCTATTTTATGATGTAGTAGTATATGCAAATATAATTCAAAATCTGATAGTACTACCTGAATTTTGCAAAATGAGTAGGCCATCTGCTGCTTCTTGCTCGACTTCAGGGAAATGTTGTTGGACCGGTGATACAATTTTTGTGACAGTCAGAAATGATAATGAAAATATGCATTATCGTTTGATAAGTACACTGAACTTTGCAGGAGCTTAAAATTGGCGATAAAGCAAAAGTTAGGATGTTGCACAAAGAGACTTACATGCTTCATAGATCAGGCTTGGGGGGATAATAGGTGGTTGGGTGCTGTACCAGGTGAAAGTGCATTGTGTAAGCTGATCGAGGGCAACTCTCTGAATCCAATTAAGCCATGTTTCATTCACTTCTTGCTGCATGTACTGGGATATGTTAGCTTTTAAGAGAAATTATCCTGATATTGCAAGAATTCATCTAGTACTTTATTTCAACTGTTATCATGTGTAATCGACTGTGAAATCAAGTTGCGTATAAAATATTTATATGCTAATAATAATAGGAGGTTTTGGTTTTATATACTACATACAGAATTGAATAAAGTAGTAGGTGTGGCATACTTGATGCTCAAAATATAAGCACGCTGGTCCATGGTTGCATATTTGTTATAATTAATTGGATGAGACTGTACCTTGTGTAGCTGACACGATGGGTACCCTTGGATGGATTTCATGATGTTTGAAAGGAATTCGTTGAAGTTCTTCTTAACATGATGTAGGACAATGTCCTTAGTTATTGAAATTGTGCTCTGCAGTTTTTAGTAAAGTTAATATATACTGCCAGAAAGCTGTGTTAAGGGTTTTGTTTATATGAAAGTGTGTCCATGTACTGTAAGAATTGTAAAATGGAGTCTCAGATTTGTGGATTTCCGTTACCTCATCAATTCTAGGCACTTGAATGGGTAATCTGGTTTGTAGGGTTTCAACATCAGTCTTGGCCTTTTTGTATACCTTCACTTCATCAGCGAGGATCTTGCAAAAAGGAAAAAAAGAAAGATTTGTTTGTTAGTGCCGTTTTGGTAATTTGGAAAGTATAGCAGACATTCTCATATGCAGCAGGTTGTCATTTTATTGATTCTTGCTAGCCTTAGTTATGTGCATCAACTTTGTCCCTAAGGGTTTAGGGTTTAGCTACCTGGTCTCTAGTTGAGTGCATACTATAGGATGGTATCCCAATTCTTCTATGTTCATCAGCGCTCACAGCCGTCCTGATCTTGTTGGCGTTGAAATGCCTTAGCAGTGGAAGTTTTGATTCGTAGTAGTTCACGCCGGTATTGGTGTACTTCAGTAAGTAGTATGTCTGCAAAAACAGGCTGTAATATTAAAACGAAAGAATCTAGCAACCAGTAGTTTATCAAGAATGAAACTCATGAGGTTAGAAATGGCAATTACCAGCATGAATATAGTGCAGCCGCCAATGTATATAGATCCAATAGGAATGTTGCTTTTTAGCTGGACCTTGAAGAGGGTTGTTGCTTCTTTGATGCATGACAGAGTGTAATCGGCCCAGTCGTAAATGAATGGGCCCTTGGGGTCCTCTATTGCTTGAGCTACTTGGGCTTCTATTTCTTTGTGACTTTTGGTTGGAGCAAGAAGGTGGGTAACAGCAACTAGGACGATGGCCTTAAGGAATACTGTCTCATCTTCAGGAGTCATGTATTTGGCACCTTTTACTTGGTACAGGAAAGACATGGCAGCATCCAGGTTGATGGATCTGGTGAGGGAATCGATGTTCTTCTTTGTGCAGTGGGGGAAGATGGTGGCAAGGCTTCTTATTGTGTCTGTGTCTAAAGACTCGATATCTCTTCCTGGCATTGGCTTTCCTCTTGGCAAGCCACAATCTCTAGCCACGTCGTTAGCATCTACTTTCTCTACCCGGCCATCATCAAATCTAAGTTCAGATCTAATCTCATCATAGTGAAGCATAGTCCATGAACAAACTCTAACAGGGGGACGGTATCGTGGTACGTAAAGCACAAATCCGAAGCCTTTCTGCTCGATTAGGCGCTTCTGGTACTTGCTAAAGTCCTGTACAACATGGGTTAAGAAATGCGTACTGAACTTGGTGTTCCTGGTGGGATTCTTGGCAATGTGCAGCCCCGGTGCTTGCTCCAACGGCGTGGATGAAGGTATGGCGAGGCGGCGCTTCCCAGTGGCTAGCCTCTTCCCTCTCTCGTCTATGCGAGGTTTGGTTCTGCTCCCCTCGGCCGCCTCTTCCCCGGTCGCCATGGAGAGCTGTTCTTTGGTTTGGCAATGGCCCGTGTGCGTATGTGTGTGGGTCTGCGGTGGAGGATGGGTGATGTTGAGAGTAATGGTGTGGCAGTAGAGTAGTACTTGGCAGCTGGACTGAGCAGGGTGGCTGGTGCGGTGAGGGGGCGATGTACTCGTTAGCTTGTAGTACACTGCCAGTATGGTGCGGTATTGTTCAGCGTTAGTTTTTTTGCGGTGTTATACTGATGGATCTTTGATGGCAATAGTGTATGAAGTGCTCCGTTTCTATTGTTTTTTATGTTGTAACATGGATGAATCAGATTTAATGGTTAATATATTTTTTTTTACGCTGGCCAAGAGAACGACGTTGTATGCTGGTTTAAATATATATAATGTTGCAAGAAAGGCAACGTGTGTTTTAGTAACGTTATTTCCGTTTCTAAGAATTCTGAAAATGTCTGGGAAAATATATCGCATGAAGTAGTTATTTTTGGATTAAGTTCCAGGCGCTTTCACAATATATTGGGCGGATCCTGGACTTGAGTTAGGGTATACTGTAGTCATTAAATGCAGAGATGCAAAATGCAGTGTGCTTGTAAATTAAATCTAAATGCGAATTAGTGTTAGGTTAAAAAAATAATACGGTGAAGGCTAAATCGCCAAGTTGAAAATACTTTGACGTCCAGATTATACTGTATCACTGCTGAATCGTTGCAGTTTATTAAATTTAACCATTTTTTTGTAAAGCTGTAGCCGTAGTTTCGTTTAAATACGGGGAATGAAATCTCATGGTGTTTGTTATTCTATGTGAGAATAATGTTTGGACGACTGTACAAGGGCATTGAGGGAATGCTTTACGTAAAAGAAGTCATCATTTAACTGTGAAAGGAATGCTGAACAATTCTTTACCAACCCAGGCGTCTCGAGTGCTGAAAGCGTCGACGTATATTGGGTCGTTTTGTTGCAATCCATGGATGAGTTCAGTTCTCTGGCTTTTGTCCGCAACCGTGGAGCATTGGAACTCAAAACTGGTGGATGGTGGTGTGCAGTTGTGCGGGGCCCGTGGGATTTGCATGCAACTTTATTGCTGGGGCCACACGCTTGCCTGCTCGGGGCAGAGCGTTTAGTACTCAAGCAGCGTGTGGAGTGAGTCATCGCATTCAAAGCGAGGGACAGGGTGAGCTGGCTTTTGATTTGTCGTCGCGGGGACCAGATGTACGAAGTCTCGACGACAAGGACCAAGTCGCTGCCTTGGAACATGACGTATCTGGTCCTTTGTTTTCTCTCATCTCCGTGGGTTGGGAAAGTCAGTGGTTGTGCTCCGTGAGCAGTAAGCAATGGTCCCACATTCTTAATTGGCTAACTGCATAGTTACGTGTAATAAATCGAATTCGTTGTAATTTTAAAATGTATATTTGTACTAGTTAAGTAGGCTGCTCAGAAATAACTGTAGCGCCTGACCGACAGAACGAAAATGCCTGCAAGTTTAGAAAATAGTCATTATATTTGATTAGTACTCTGGCCCAAATTAAATGTTTGTTTTTGGTGTCTGGGTTGCAACTTCGAATCGATGATGTAGAAAATACGTGCAATATTTATATCTCCAAATAATTCTATGGAAAAACAAGTTGCAGAGGTCTCGCTGATGATTGTATTTTATGAATTTATTTTGTTTCTTGTCAAGCGGAAGTGACTCTTATTTTGTTTCGGAGGGAGTACGTCCTTTTAGGTTCTAAATAACTGTTGCTTAGGGTCAAGAGATTGAAACGTTGTTGGTTTTAGTGAAAAAAAATTGCGACTAGATTTGTATGGTTGTATATTCCTTATTAAAGCTAACCTTACTATTTAGTTTCAATTAATTTGATTCGTTACAAATTTAAACTGTGTACCATGTGGCCATTTCAATTTGCGATTTGGAGCTGTTGTGTTATTTTTAATTAGTATTTACCGAAAGATTTTTTGAACGAAGATTTTTTATAGTTGCGGATATTAGTGTTATTTTTTTTTATGAGGCATATCTATGTTATCATTTTGTTGACTGACGATTAGTGTTACGGTAAAAACCAGAGACATTACTGCACTTTAATATTTAGAGCTTGATAATAGTAACCATTTGCATTAACGTAGCAAGATATTTTTTAAATTTCATATAAATGCAACAAATAATGAGGAACTGTATTATAGTCTAGAAATTAGTGACACAGAGGATAAGAAATTTAAAATTATTATTGTGTAAAACTCAGGGGCAAGTGATGTTGTAACAAGATTTGGAAGGGAAGGTGTGGCATTGATGGTGTAACAGTAGGTGGAGATAGTATGCCATGGAGTGGTCCATTTTATATTAAATTATGTTGCAGTGGAGCCAGCGAGCGGTGCTTTTGAAGCGAGTCCACCTTCCCAGGAGGCCAGGACGGCCGAGCCATGTGCATATGCCTGACAAAACTACAGTTGCCGCTTTGTATTGGTTCTGTGAATGCGGGGACTCGAAAGATCGGAAGATCAGTTAACTATATCTCGATTCATACGGATGAGTTCCGGTTTTGCGAACTGGAACTTATCATCAGGTAGTTAGAACATGTGACACTAGTTTATTATCCAGTCTGTATAGTAGTGTTTAGGGTTGGCCAGACGCACACCAGGTGGTACTATTAGGGAGTCTTAATATTTTTATTGGTCACAGCTCATTTTCGTTTTGCTTAGTGGTTTTATTTAATCAGTTGGTCGGACGTACACTTTTTCTAATACTAGTATAATCGTGCTTGTCTGGGCATAGTGGAATTATAATGGTACGGGATTACATAGAAGGTGCTGCCGTTTAAAGTAAAATATTTTAAAAAAGTGCCGCCCAATTTTTTTTTTGGATAAGTGCGCGGATTGGCGCCCAAGGGGAGAGTTCAGACATCGTAGTAGTACCTGTCAGTGCATTTGTAGTATGGCAGCTGTAGTAATCAATAGGACGGTCTGTGCGACAGCATAGGGGCAGGATCGCAAGTGGCTTGCTTAGGAAGATTTGTTTGCGGAAGGCGAGCGTGGGCGTCTTCATTTCTTTAGTACAGTATATAATAGGTTTAGTTCATTACACGGACACCCATACTAGAGAGCTGCAGCTCTGTTTACGCCTCTCTACCAGACAGTTTCCTTGGCTATCTAGTCGAGTAGGGAAGTCGCCTGTGCACGAGGAGATGGTTGGATCCAAGACTCCCTACCGCTCTTCTCGGAAGAGGCGTAGGTCTCCATCCCCAAGTTCATCTGGTTCTGTGAGTTCGGATCCAGATGGTCATCCTGCACTGCTTCGTGAGATTTTGGCTAAGAATCCAGATCTCATAGCTTCCATTGAGGTATGTACTATAGAAGTTCTATTGGATCTATAGTTTTATTGGGGGTCAAACACCAGCTTGGTGTGGGTAGTATTTTTGTTTTTATGAGGTTCTTGGTTTCGTCTTAGTATTGTTTTGTTGTGTTTTCCAATTAACGCAGACGATGATGGTAGCTGGACGGTCGGGCAGAAAGAACCACGCCACCGTAGCGGCAGCAGCGAGCACGAATGTCCCTGCATTCTCAGCAGATGATGTTGTGCATTCCAAGGGGAAGGGAAAAGAAGAGACTGGCCTAGCTGGAGGTTGCGGGCAGGCTAGATTGCTGTCTGCGAAGATGAACTCCTCTGTGCCGAAGGATGTAGATGGGAGGATTCCAGCATACATGAAGGGGAAGGCACGCTTGGATGAGCAACCTGGACACGTGGATATATCAGCCCATTTTCAAGCTAGAAAGGACATTGGTCGCTCAGTTTTTTCAAAGAAGGTACTACTATGGATTAGTTGTTACCGGCTTTCTGGCAAATGTTATCTGCTATGGTCCATCAACATCACATTATTTTTTTTTCTTTTTTGCGTTTTGCTAGGTGTGCCCTGATGTTGGTGGTATGATGATGCGTCCTCCTATGGAGCCTTTGAAGTTGCATCGTGGAAGGGCGTTTACGAAGCTTTTTGGTGGACAGTTCAGGACCACAACGGTATGGAGTTTTTATTTTAGGTATTGAATTATACAAGTTTAAAAATACTTTAGGAAATGGGGGCGCGGGTGGCCGCGTTAGGGGGATACATTGTTTTTGACGTTGGGTCCCTAATATATTTTATGCACGGTCGTGGATGGGCTCTGATAATTATTGTTTCTGGTTTAACACTGTCTGCTGGTGGCACATGTCTGTTATGTTGCTTTGTTACGTTTTTTTTATGTTTTTTTTGTTTGGGTTGTAGGAAATCCCGGTCGAATTCTAGAAGAATGTTGCAAAATCCAGCACTGAAAATGTTATTATTTTTGGAGATGTTGTGATGGGGTTTGAAGTCCGGGTTGAGTTTATGCATAATAGGTGCTTATTTACTCAAGGATGGATTGACTTTGTGAATGCGGAGAGGATTTCTCAGCTTGACATTGGAGTATTTTCTTGGCTAGGGGCAAATGTACTAGGAATGCGTTTGTTTGGGCCTGATGGTGCTGAGAAGCCACTAGCCCTGTGCCCTGCTTATGGTGATCTGCGCTTGCAAGATATACCTTATCCAGTTGGGCAGCATGGCGCAAATGTGCAAAGTAAGTGTTTATTTTGTAGTTAATCTTTGATATTCAAAGTTTAGTGGGCATATATAATTTAGTGGCATGTGTTGTTTGTTTTTTTTGAATCTTTAATATAGCCTAATCTCAGTAACTTATTTGTTTCATTGTTTGGATGGTGGCTTCTGATTATTTGTTGTTGTTGGTCTCTGTTGACTTTTGTAGTACCACCAAATATTCTAGGGATGGTCTTTGAGTTGGGAGCTGGTATTGTCATGAACGGTGCTATAATGCAGACACTGGCTAATGTTTGGCACAACCGTGACTCAAATTTTCTATTATATGTGTGCAAGATTACAGCAAGCCAAGTTGGAGGCAATGCTCAATTTGTAAGTCACTTTGTAATAGTAATGCCATGAAAACGAGCATCTCGCTGCTGATAATGCATGAATGTTTGTTAACTCTGTAGTTTTAGTGGTCGTATAGTGTATTTCACTGAGCTAGGTGAACTTGAGATGGAACCGTAGTAGACTATTTTTGGAATCACCGGATTGCTAAATTCTTATTACTAATAGAATCTTTTTTGTTTACTAGTACTTTGCAAGCAGCTACACCCGGTACTTGAAGTATCACGCTAGCAGCCAGCTGTTGCTTGGGGACAACAACCTGACGCACTTAGGCTACCTTATTCGTCCTTTGAGCAATCCTACGATTGCCAGGATTAGCTCTGGTTGGGCAGACTTCGCTGGATGGGCTCGGTTGGAGGTTGGTCAAATCTATGTTGTCAGGATACTCGAGAATGGAGGAGGCATTTACCGCATAAGGTTCTTTGATGTGAATGGAGGTGCATGAGAAGATGGGATCTCATCCATGGCATTACGCAGCTGCGTGGGAGTTAATCTGTTCCTAGTCTATGTCGTCAAGTAGTTGTTGTAGTCTTTTTAGTTCAAACTTAATTAATGGGTTGTGTCTTTGTTTACCTGAGGTTGGTGAGTTCTATGTATAATTATGCAATGGATTTGTCTACATTCATATGATGGTCGGTTGGTTTCTATTAAATAATATATGCAACCGATTCGTTTTCTTTTTAATTGGAGACAGGGAGACTGCACCCGGACCACGTCTTGCTAGTATTTTTGTCAGGCGAGGGGAGAGCCGGAGCCCATCCTTGTACCCTTGGCTGGGCTCCGCGTCGTGCTACTGCAAGTCAACGTTTTCATCAGGAACCATTAGTTCAAAAAAAATCAAAGTTAGTAAAGATATTACATCGTTCCAATAATACAAACGCGTGATAAATGAGCAGTGAAGAAGAGGATTCCGCCCGCATGGTAGTTAAATTTCTCGAACTGGCTGCTGTAAGCAACTTTCCAACGTGTCTATGAGTATAGTCCTCGTCAGTTACCGTTTCATAGGAAATATTTTACATGTCACTATCAATGTCAAAAGTTACACTTTATTTATAAAATTATGTAATTTTATATATTTCAATGTTTTTGTGCATCGTGTCTTTGAGTTTAGTCCTTGTCAGTTACCTTTTCATATCAAATATTTTATATGTCACTATCAATGTGAAAAGTTACACTTTATTTACAAAATTCTGTAAATATATATGTTCAAATGTTTTTTTTGTAGTAAGGTTATTTATAAAAATAATTAAAATTGTAGCGTACTTTTACAATTGGATCTAATTGTTTTTTCAGTTAATCCTCATGTCGCAAGGATAGTTGACGTTTCATTTCTATTTGTGCTGTTGCCAATTTTTAGATTTGATAAAATTTGCATAGCTTGCCTATAGAGGAAATGAAGGAATGGGTATTTAGAAATGTTGTTTTAGTGCAAACTCTCATCTAACTTGGTTTTCACTGTTTATTTGGTTGCTCGGAGGGACCTCGAAAGTGAACTTCTATTTACCGTATCTGGTTGCTTGGTGGGACCTGTAAATTGCAGTCCGTTGGGCGGTAGTGTCAGTGGCTGGGGGCGCGAGGGCGGCGTGCTGGGGCCCTGGGGGTACTGTGGAGGAGTTGGCTTCTCCTCGAAGCTGCGACCGCTCCCACCTATTTCATCTGACGCCTCTTAAATAGTCAGGCAGAGGTCGGCAAGGACAAAAGCACACTCGCTGGTTACTTCGCTTGCAGTCTTGGAGGGGAAGAAGTGACGACGATTTCAGCATCCATCATCTTGGTTCTTGTGCTTTAGATCTGCCGTGAAGGTACCTACATTTTGGATCTCCTTTTCCAAATATTGCGCTTGCTCCTTATCAAGCAAAAAGGTCTCGGATTTGTATTATACGTGCCACTTTTTTTCCGCCTCGCTGTTAGAGTTTGTTCACGGAGTACATTTTGGATCTCCTTTCCCTAATAGCGCACTTGGTGCTGGAGTATCTTTTGGAACATATGTTGTCTTTGCATTGATGGTTGATGTTTTCTTAGGTTCGTTTTTGTTGGGTTACAAATAAGTTCGGGGACGGAACTGCTAGATTCTTGTGAAGTAGTCGTTTCTTGCACGTTGTTTAGTGATTTTAGGTTCTGTGCTTGTGTAGTGTATTAGGTGTGCGGCAATTTTTGATGTTATTTTTTTTCTCGTAGCTGTGCCTAATTACTGTGAGATTTTTATTACTATGTCTGTATTTATGGATACATCTAGTGGATTTCTAAACAATATCTTTAGATTGTGGATTCAGGCATTTATGCATTTTTTCTGTAGGGTTTAGGGTTCATATATTCTTATGTTGTTTAACTAGTATTAATTATATAGATAGTCTGTTAGTAAGGGTTTAGCTACTCTTAGCACATATGCATGATTCTCGTAGTGGAGCCCAGTCGTGTAAATTGATTCTAGTATGTAGGTTTGAGTAAAATTTGTATTTAGGGTTTGTCAAAATAGGCGCGTGGGTTCACTGTAATATGGGTACTAGCAAGGCTTTGTTTTGTGGCTGTTTAGTTTTGAATGTCTTGACGATTGAAATCGATTACGATTAGCGGGCGTATTACTAGATACACCAGCGGATAGTCCCGTAGCGGATAGTTCAGTAGTTAGTTCAAAGCTTATTCTCTATTTCTTCATATTTTTGTTTTGTTGTCATAGTGTTTAGAGGGGTCACAAGGTTACTGGAAGTAATTATGTTAGCTTAATGACACACTTTATTCAATTCCGTAAGTGCCAATAGTCGAGTACTGTTTTAAACATGTCAAGTAACATGATTATAGTTTGCCCCTATGACAGTTGCAATTAATTTATTAGGGGGATGAATATGTGACTTCCATTTGTTATTAAAAAATATATAAACCTGCAATGTTTGTTCATAACGAGACAGTATTCATTTACATAGACTTGGTTTTATGGCAAGATTGGTCACGACTTCAGAAATTTTCTATATTATATTTGAATTCTAAAGTTGCAATCTTGGTTCATGATGAGGGAGGAGTATTCATTAAATGGGGTTATGGCCATAGGAAGACAAAGTTTACATTCCTGGCATTGTTTCAAATGCTTCTTGTGTAATAGATTTTTAATTAATGAAGTTTGTATCTAAATTGCGCTTGTATGCAGGATGTCTTCAGCTGTGTATCTCTGGCCTATGCACATGGTGGGGGGTATGTTTGTGGACCTGCACGGTGGACGTCGTGTGAATCGGGCCTTTGAGATGATGTATACTGATATTCAGCAAAATGGAGCTCGAGCTACTCAGTTGACAATCTTGTTTGATATTGAGAGTCCATTGGCTAGGTCTGGAAGGATAAATCTCGCTGCTACGGGTGGGCGATTTCCTGGTGCTGCTGAAGCTGATAGGTCTGCTGCCATGGCTGTGATTGAAAGCTTGAGGGCAGATCATGGTGTGTATCCTGCTGACTATAGCTACATTATCCTGAGGGAGAAGAGGGTCCTGTACAATGCTATGAGGAGTGCCTTGAACAATTTTCGTGGTATCTACAGAGAGCTGGATGCCAGCTCCAAAATCTATCTGAATGGTCTTAGGGCATTGTGCAACGAGCACTCTGCTTGGCTGATGAGATCGCATCCATCCACTCAAGCTGAAGAAGTTATTGCTGTTTCGGAGTTGCATGCTTGTATGACTGATCTTGTTGGTGACCTTGCCCAGCACATAGCTCATGCACATGCATTAGTGGAAATGGTGATGCTCCGCGATTCACCGCCCGAAGCTCAAAGGCGTTTTGATGCGTCTGTTCCTGACACGATGGTAAGCCAACGGTGTGTTTTTATTTACTTTAGTCAGTACATATATGCATCACGTGTTAACTACTTTTGATATCATATAATATTTATGATGATGTAAATTGACATGTATCGTTCTCATCTTCTGTCTAGAACTATGACTGGGAAGGGTCGTACTATCTTCTCCGCACTGTATACAATGAAGCTGTTAAGAAGATTGACTGCACGGATGCAAAATTACTGATATATCAGCTGGTGGATGGACAGTTCCAGGGCAGGTTTGTGGCAAACGGGGGACCAGGTAACTTGGTTGGTGATCCTGCTCCAACACGGATTGCTGCAAAGGCAAAGCTGGTGTTTGCAGTTACGAAATATGTGAACCAGGAGTTGGGATATGCAATCATGGACATGCATTATGATGTTCTGAAGCATCAGATGGGCTTCATCAAGCGGTTTGATCACAAGATGAGTGGGATTTGGAGATGTGCAGAGCGTCTGAAGCAGAAGATGCAGAAAATGCAGGGTCTGGTTGCTCGTAATGGTGCATACATCAAGCAGGTGTTAGCTGCATCTGCTTGTGCAGGTAGTGTGTTTGTGCAGCTCCAAGAATTTGAAGACATACTGCAAGCTCAGAGTGCCCTGTTTGAGAATGCGTGGGCTCATTTAACTGATGCCAAGGTTTGAATCACTGCCAAGATTTACCATTGCCTTAATTGTTCTATATAGATTTTTGTTGGAAGCAATTTGAAGTATGTTTGATATTTTTTTTTAGGTTGACAGCAACATGGTCAGGGCTGGCGTTGAAGGCAATGCTTGAGGTTCGTGGTTGTCTGGGCAGCAGTTAGATGCATTTATAGTTATATCCATGTAAGGGAATCTAATTTCATGAACTTTAATTTTATGCGAGTATTCAGTATACGATGGTGATAATTACACGGAATTTTTTTTTGCTACTTTGTTGCTTTATTTCCGAAAACTAGTCAAACGGTTTGATTCTACTGGAATCTGTCAGGTTATGATGAAACTAATTTGGCTGCTGTGTATGAAGCAGGTTGCAGGTTCATATAGGAACTTGCAGTAGCTCCTCCAAGTACCGAGTTGCAGTTTGCACCGCAGCAGTCATCAACTCTGCATCTGGAATTGCCATGTTTCTCATGAAGTGAAGGTGGTTTACCAGGATGTTTGCGACGGCAAAAACTCCTTTGTGCCGTGTGTACTACTTTGTTTTGTATGAGCTAATGAGGTCATGGCATGAGGATGTAATTTTAAGTGCAAGAACTGCTCCTGATATATAGCTGTGTGTTGCACATTAGAGATTGGTAGGTCAGTTCGTTGTTGCGCATGGATTTAGCCTCAAGTATGTATTGAACCCACGTTGTTTGCTTATGTGCACTCATCAGTATCTTAGTATTATATAGTTTGTTAAAGCTATTTCGAGGTTGTGTTTGCTTTAGATAATATTAAATCACGCAATGGATGCTGCTGGTTTTGACAGTTCAGAGCTTAATAGGTAGATTTTAGATAATAGTAAGTAATTGGAATCTTCATCCTCTGCATTAACGGCGTGGCAGCAATATATTATTTATCTTGTGGGGTGTTCTGACGATGTTATATTTTGGGCATACGTAGTATTTTAATTTTCTAATGCAATAGAGAACTGATGTGGTCCCAAAAAGGTCGACATATATTTCTAACTGGTTCTAGAAGCAGTGTAAATATCATATATTTATTTTTCTAAGGCTCTGGTTGTGTCTTGGCAAGTTATTTTAACACCTGACATTTCAAATATATAATTTGTGGCACTAGGTCCTTTTAGAGGGTTTGGATGACACCGCGAAATTAAGAGAATATTATGTGTGTGATAAATGAGAAAATAATGATTCATTCATACAAGTATATCAGCGACAGATATTGGGGTACATGTATTTCGTATCAGTTTCAGTGATCATGCCATTAGGTGCGGTATGTACATATGAATCTTTAATTTTTTGACGAATCAGTTGTGTTTTAAAGTATTAACGTGACGTTTTCATCCGCGAGACGGCCAATTTGAAGATGGCAGAATCTGAAAATGGTCCACATTGTCTTTGACGAAGTCCCGTCGATGGGGTGCTCGTTTAGTGGCTGTGCGGGCTATTATCGTTGGTCGCCGGTGCCCGGAGACTTGTCGTCTCGCCGGGTCTTGCCGGAGCATTAGGGATATCAGTTTGCTACAACATTGAACCTCGTTCCCCGCCCACCCCAACACGACCCCGCGCCCCCCCACGGCCCCGCACCTCATCCCCTTCCCGGCGTCGCATTCTGGTGGTCCATTTTTCGGCTGGTCCTACAGTCGTATACTTCAGGCGGTCGCCGCCGCAAATTAGGTATATAAGTTCAGAACGCCTGTCAGCCGGTCGACACATTCCGGTCGCGTCGGCGAAAGAGTCGGGATTATGCCCTGGTCCCTGAGGATATTGGAGGGAAGACCCATTGTCGCGGTGATTGGCCGCCGACCGGTGCTGTCAAGGTGCTTTGTTACTGTATCCCTTCTTTTTTTATGTTCCTAATTTTTCCGAAGTATGAATGTAGGGACGTAGTAAAACCCATGAAATCGGATATTTCCTACTCATTTGTAATTTAGCCGGTAATTACTAAGAAGTTTATTATGCAACGGATGCTAGTACTTTAGGATTTACTCTTGTGAGCCCAACAGGAGCGTCGGTGGATTCGACAAATTAGGTATAGAGGATTATAACGCTAAAATTGTTAACATGTGCGTAACAGGAACACAAATAAAGGAGTACGAGTCTAATATGCAAAGATTTTAATACACATGCTTTGGCGAATCGTAATCATGTTACTTGCATCAAATCAGCCACCTTCCGTGTTTTGCCCAGTTTCTGCTGCATATCGGCATCTGCTTTCGGCTGAGGTTCGGTGCCTGACTGTCGCCGCAAATCTTTCTCTAGTTTTGATCTTGCCTTCCAGGATTTGAGGGAATTGCTGTCTGGGCGTCCTATTCGGTGGGGTCTTGGAGGGCATGAAAGTTTAAGGTTATGATCTGGTATGCAAATTGACCCATTGTTTGCTGACTGATCAGTTATTGTTGCTGTTTGTTCAGTATCTGACTTAGGTATAATTGATTCTATTGATCTTATAGCTTCCATGAACGCTTCATCATCGATGTGACCAGTGGTCTTAGATAATTCCATAGCCCTCATAACAAGCATTCTTCTCTTCATGTTGTCGACATGTGAATTTAGATGGTAAAGTGCTTCTTTGTTGCTGGGCAAATGGATGCTAGGTGCTGCTTGCTTTGTCCAACGATCCTTGATGTTTCCTTTAGGGATTCGCGTAATGTCCTGGTGGACTAGTACCTATTACAAATAATATGTGAAGTGTCACGCCAATAAATCTTTATGACTAATAGAGACTGCGAAAGTGCATGATTATATAGTAGGTTAGTTGACTAGTTAAAAAATAAAAAAGCTTGCCTTTAGGCTATGTCTGCAGAGTAAGCCGGAATGCTCATATAGTCCGCAACTGCAACTTATGAAATCGTGGCTTGGAAGTAGAACGATGAATTGTCTGGCATCAGGGTTGCCTATCTCCTTGTTGTGCACAAGTGTGAAACGAGTTTCTGAAGTAGACTTATCCGATATGGTGAATGCCCCAGATTCATAGAGCTCATTGTAGAATCTGTTGTGGATTGCCCTTGTGTAGACATTTTCTGCAGTAATTTCAATGGGAACTCCAATTCTCTTCTGACGTGACATCTATATGGTTAAATATACGAGGGGTTTAGTTTATACAAAGAACAAAGTGTTATCTTTTGTGAATGATGTAGATAAGTAATGTTGCCGATACTCGAGGTTCGATGCGTTGGGAAGTTAGTACAGAGTATGTATGTGTTTTAAGTTTGTTGGCATATATATGTAAGCACATACAAGAAACAATTTGGATGTTATAATTGTACAACCATGAACTTTCAAAAACCGTCAATTTTGCCCCTAGGCGGTTTTCAAACAGCGGTTTTGCTACAGTAACAAGGGTTTTTGCTAAACTAACCATAGGTTTACTACAGTGCTAGTGGTTTTGTCTTTCCTTTTTTAATTTATTTTTTCTGAATATTTAAAAATCATAATAAATCAAGAAAAATCATAAAATGGAAAATCCAATTTTGTTCAACTCCACATGAGTAGATCTACATGGTGAACATATGATTTTCTATTTTTTTTTTTTTTCCGTGATTTACTATAATTTTTCAAATATTCAACGGAAATAAATATAAAATAAAAAGGACTAGCAAAACTTTGTAGTAAAGCATACCGAAATAAACCGCGCCGCGCACCAGCAGCAGGCTACTGGGTGTGTCCGGGATGAGCAGCGCCCGGCCAGGATGACGGCAGCGGGCGCCGTGGCCAGGCCCAGCGAGAGGCGCCAGCACCACGTCGAGATGCGCGAGGTGCCGTAGTTCACCAGGTTTGCCGCCAGGTTGCCGAGGCTGAGGAAGAGCTTGAACCCTGTCGTGAAGGCGTCCCGCCACTTGGGCGGCGCCGTCTCCGTCTGGTACACCGGCGCCGCCTGCCGTGCATTTGACATGCAACATTAGCACGTCACACACCTTACATGTGGTGTCATCATGATGTATCATCTCAATTCACACACAACTACATGCAAAAGATTTTTTTTCTTAAATGCGCAAAAGACTTGTGTATCTTGGGATAATAACATGGACCTTGCGTGTGAGTGAAAGTGAAGTCATCAGTAATTGAGTCCAGGATGTTAGATAGTCAACTACTCCAACAAAGCGGGATGCCTGCATGAGTTGCAATTGTAATGCAGCTACAGATCAAATGAATGACACGACTGAGACATCACTATTGCATCAGGCCAGGGCTTGAGACTTGAGAGCAGTGGTAGATGCAGGATGGGGAAGGGGGGCTAAGTAATAGAGATTTAGGGCTAAAGGTAAATATTAATGGTAATTTAAAGCTAAGTAACCATGTTTAATAAACAAATTAGGATCATTAGGGGGGCTGTAGCCCCGGCAGCCCCCCTTTGAATCCTCCGCTGCTTGAGAGCGATGTGTTGTCTCAAAACCATCTTTGACTAACAACGAACCTAATTATATTAGAAGTTTATATTATAAAGTAGTTACATTAGATTTGTATCGAGAATACTCTTTAATGATCAAAATTTGTTTTTATAAATTATATTATAAGAGAAATTATAGGTTAAAATATGTTTTGAAGACTACATCAAGTAAAATCACGCCTTATATTTGTGGATGGTCTATCTCCTCATGCTACAACTCGATTGCTTCTTTAATTTGGCCATGGCCAGTTGACAGTTGCAACAGTGTTTTCTTCTAAAAAAAATAAGGTTATTAATCGGCTTATCAGTTGTTGTATCCATGTTTTTTCTAAAAAAAAACAGTTGTTTCAGTTTATCGAGTCGGCTTATAATACTAGCCGAACACTTTCCGTGCAGAAATTCATTTTACCCGAGAGTATCCGACCGAACACTTTAGCTAGGCTTTAATATTTCGTGAAAACACAATATATTCGCATCACTTCAGTTCTAAAAAGAAACGTCATGTCAAAAGTCAGCACCACAATCGGACAACTTTTTACCATTTTTCTGCAACATGTTTACTTTTCTATTTAAATTCCTGTCAAGAAGAACCCTAACTACTTGTACGTACTAATATCTTGGACATCTGTGGAGTACATATGTAATTACATAACCACAATAACTAGAGCCGTTTGATTGGGGAGTAGGGTCAACTTCAGTTGGGTAGGTTGTTGTACCTTTACCTATCCATCTATAAGTCGACAACAACGTAACAACACACATCATGATAGTATACATGATAAATATACTAATAAGTCCACTTCATTAGGCAAGAGTTGGTTTCATGGTTTGACAATGCACACTAATTAAGGCCAAGAGCAAGGTATGGGTTTTATTTGGCTATGCTATATTTCAGTAGTGTATCAACATGCAAATGGTATGGCTCTACTTTCATATACTCCAGTAGCCTTTTTCTGTTGCAATGGTTATGTGTCATCGTCTACACATGTTCTGCCAAAAGGCACTATCATCCAAAGTCTGCTGAGTTCAGCCTATATGTATGTACAAGCAGCTACCAATTTTTTTAACTAAATGTTGTAGTTTAACGGCAAAACAGCTCCTGCTAGACAATTTCACAGTACTGAAATTTATTTTTTTTTGAAGACAACTTTATTTGTAAAACTTAAATTTTTTTTTATTTTTATTCAAAACGAGTCAAATTATATATACATATTTAAACTACAAAAGTTGCTCGATAAATTTTAAATTCAAACGAATTTAGTTTTGAGGCAATGCTGATTTTGTAGAAATTGATAATATAGTGTAGGGGAAATTAGTAGACAAAATTTGATTTTAAAGACTTCACCTAAAAAATGCATTTCATATCAATGGATGGTGGGAGTATATATACTACTCCCTCCGTTTTTATTAATTAACACATTGTATCAGGTTTATTCTAAGTTAAACATTTGTATATATCTTGACATAGGATTTATGCTTTTAGATTCACATTAGAAAACATTCTTATAATATATAATCCATGTGTTGTAGAACTATAAGGAATTTTTTGAAATGAATAATGAAATATAGTAATGTTTAATTTAGGACCAACTTAACGTGTAGTTTTATCGAAGTACATGTAGTTTTGTTAACCAGCTCCAGATGATAGTGACTGCACAAGCTAAACCAGCCCCAAATGATATTTACTTTCGAAGGATTCACCTAAAAAAAATGCATTTCATATCGATGAATGGAGGGAGTATATATATTACTCTCTCTGTTTTTATTAACACATTGTATTAGATTTATCCTAAATTAAACATTTGTATCTTTAACCCCAAATAGATAGTGACTACACAATGTTGAGTTAAAAAAAATATTTATGATACCAACTAAGTATTATTAATTTCTTTATTAATTATATATTAATTATATATTTATTTATTAATTATATATTTATTAATTAATTATATATTCATTTGATGTTATAAATGCTTAATTTTTTAAAAAATTTGATCAAATTTAAAAAAAATAACTCTCTTCAAGATTTTTAGAATGACTTATAATTTGGAATGAAGAGAGTAGTGTGTAATAGTAATAGTACTAGCGTGTTATATTAACAATGAAAAGAATGGAGTGAGCCGGCATGCATGCAACACCTGGTTGGTAAAGCCGATGCCGAAGCCCAGCAGCATGCGTCCGATGATGAGCATAGCGACGTTCACTGCGGCGGCATTGACGGCGGCGCCGGCGAAGAAGAAGCCCCCGCCGGCGAGCATGACGGCCTGCCTGCCGATGGCCCTGGTGACGCGGCTGGCGACGAGCGAGGCAGCCAGCCCGGCGAGGTACAGCGACGAGGTGAACGGCCGTGAGGACGTCCAGGCACCTCCTATGAACAATGAACTGCCTGTGTCACTGCGCAACCACAGTACATAGCTCCGAGCTATCTATGGTTCAATGTGCCAGTTTCTTCTGCATGAAACTTGCTCGGCGGTTTTGTAGCAAACTCATGACTGTCTAGAAAACCCAAAGACTGCATATCCCGTGCTAACCAAAACGTCGCCCCCATCCAGTTGCTCGTGCACACAGCAGCATATTGCCGCCCATTTGCCCTGCCCGTCCGCAGCAAACCATCTGCATGCCGCCCGCCGCCGCCCCGTGCCAGGCGAGCTCACCAGATAACGCCAACTCGCATCTCAGCTCCGGAGGCGGATTCCCTCCATTCCCCAGATTCGATCGGTGAGGTCACTGTCTCACTAAACCACCGACGCGCTCCGCATCTTTAACCCTCCACGCTAACCTACGCCTCACCCCCACCTCCTCCCTCCGCGCCACCGCCGCCGCCGCCGCCGCTATGTCGTCCTCCTCCCGCGGTCGTCGCCGCCCCGATCGAGCACTTCGTGCTCTTCAAGGCCCGCCCGGAGGCGGTGACCTCGGGCGCCACGGCGGCGATGGTCTCCACGCTGCAGGCTCTCGCCACGGACGTCCCGGGCCTGGCCTACACCCACGCGGGGCCGGTGCTCCGCCTCCGGTCCCCGGCCGCGGAGGCGCTGGGCTCCACGCACCTCTTCCACAGCCGCTACGCCACCAAGGAGGACCTGGCGTCCTACGCGGTGCACCCGGCGCACGTGGCCGTACAGGGCCACGTCCTCCCCAACATGCTCGACATCACCGTCGTCGACTGGGTCAACGCCGCGCCGCTCCCGTCCCCCCGTGTACCCCGGCAGCGCCGTGCGCCTGACGCTGGCGAAGGTGAAGGAAGGGGTGGAGGTCGACCAGCTCGTGGAAAAGGTGGCCGCCGCCGCCGCGACCCAGGCCGCCGGCGACGCCAAGGTGAGCTTCGGGGAGAACTTCTCCCCCGCGCGGGCCAAGGGGTACCAGTTCGGGATGGCCGTGTTCGACAGCGTGGAGGAGCTAGACGCCGTGGAGGGGAAGGTCGAGGAGGCCAAGGCCGCAGTCAGGCCGCTGCTGGACGAGGTGATGGTCCTGGACTTCGTCGTTGGAGATGCTCCGACGACGCCTGCGAGCCTCTGATTACAGGTTTCAGGTTCTCAGTTTCGGGATTCTGAGTGTGTTGTTGATTTCGGAATAATGGATGGATGGTTCATGGATGAATACACTCAACTTGTATCTAAACAATGTAATCGTAACAACCAAAGACTTTGTGGCCCAATGGAGTTGACTATGTTATATTTTTTTATATTTTCTTACCAAATAATACCCAAAAAAAAAAATCTACTCCACACTTTGTAATATATGGATATTTATCATCTACTATATTTTATCCCCAGCGGAGTCGATTTTATTATATTTTTTATACTTTCTTACCAAGTGATACAAAAACCTACTCCATACTTTTGCAAAGTCTAGATATTTAACATCTACTATATATTTGTTGAAACTTTGCTACCAAATGATACCAAAAAACTCTGCCTCACACTTTGCAAAATCTATAAATTTTAACATCTACTGTGATGTTTTAATTTTCTTATTAGACGCTATATAAAAAAATCTGCTCCACACCTCGCAAAAATCTAGATATTTAACATCTACTGTATGTTTTTTATACTTTGTTACCAAATGATACAAAAAAAATTACTCCACACTATGCAAAATCTAGATATGTAACATCTACTGTGATGTTTTAAATTTTTTAGATGAGGTTTATAAACCATAAAAATGTTTGTAAACTTCTAATTTTGATAAAAAAAAATCTAGAGATAGATTAGTACATGAAAAACCCAAATAAAATATTATTAGACATCCTAAACCTATCTTTAGAAGCTTTAGAAAATAGGATTTAGCTCTAGGGAAACAGAAAAAAAACCTAAAAAAGTCTAGAAAATTCTCACAAAATTCCTTTTGATGTCTAAATGTATTTGAAATCTTGAACAACAAAAATATGAAATACAGCAAGCAAGAATGCAACATATATTTAAGGCTTAATGTATTCATCGTATATTATGCAGTAGTGCTAAAAGTATTGAAAACATGTATAAACATCAATTAGATTGTGTCAGTAATTTTCTAGATACTTTTCCCAATTTTAAAGCTAAATCTTTTTTTAAGCCTTTAGAGATCCTTTCATGAGTTCTTTAATATTTTGTTTGGACTTTTCGTGTCCTAACATATTTCTATGATTTTCATGAAATTTTTAGAAACTTAGAGAGACATTTTCTGTGGTTTAAAAATCTTATTAGGTATTAATGGATTTTTAAACTAAAAGAAGATAAAATGATAGTAAAAATCACGTCTAACCGGAATAAGAGGGTAATTTGAACCGTTTTGAAACATCTGGGTTTCGAGCTTGATAAGAAAAATTAAATCACATGACAATAAAGAACTACTTTTTGCATGTACTTGTTTCACCAAAAGGAAAGCGCTCCCAACTAGGGAGATAGGTCCTAAAGCATAGGTAAATAAATAATATGCGCGGATGTTTCAGTATACACAAGTATACAAATAAGTAAAAGAGACAACAAAATTCAGAGAACTCAGATATTTATTAATTCTTTGGAGAATTACAAAGTATATGTTCCCACAAGATTTACATCATATTGTGCCTAATACATCGACTATCAGGTCGACATGTAATCCTTGGTTCCCGTGGCCTCGTGAAGCCGCCGGTTAATTACATCCATAGTGTTGGACCGTGAAAAACCTCCGATTAAGCTGTGCAAATGGTCGTCGTCTTGAATTCTGCATAAATATTCTCCAAGTATAATTTTGGCAACAAGAATAGCCATATGAATATACCTAAAGCCTCGTCAGTCTTTAGTGACAAATATCCGTCCTCGTTGGTCACGGAATTCACAATGAAGTCTCAAGTGTATGTTCAGCCTCGTCGATCACGAACAAAAATAGGGTCTAGCCTCGTCGGTCTAGACTGGATATTTCTGGCCTTATCGGTCGCAGGAACATGATGATCTCGCTCGTCGGTCAAGGAGATAAATATGTCCAGCCTCGTCGGTCAGGACATATGTGTGCTCGGCCTCGTCGGCCGCGAGATGAGGTTGATTATTTAAGAGACTATAATGATGAGGCTCCAGTCATATTGGACACTGATCATGTCAATAGCCAACAATGCAAGGAATTGACCATATGTTGCACTGCCACAATAGCGATTCACAGGGGGGGGGGCGCATAGAGTAACGCCAAGCAAACAGCTGCTTGACGCCAACGTTGGCTTGTTGATTTTGATTTGGATTACACGTGCTCTTACATACACATGCATGTCTATTAGTGTCATGGTTGCCCGTGTACACATTCTTGCATGATATGGACTCAAGCTACAGTGAGTCATAATTGTCATTATTTACTGCCTAATCAACAGGACTTGGGGCTTTTTTTACTACCAAACCGAGCCACCGGAGAGTCACAAACTTCACAATGCAATTTCTTGATAGACTGCCGGGCCGCTGTGCTTGATTTGCCTATTACAGGGCCTCTGCATATTTACAACTAAAACACTTACAAAAGAACATGGGAGCTAGCCATCGTTGAAGCTCAACTGTGTTTAAATTAAACATGTCAAATCTTCACACAATACATGGGGTGACACATTTCACAGGACTTTAGACTACAAATAGGAGAGTATGCCTCTCAACACACATCTCGTCATTATACTGCATGTGTACAAATGGAATACTTGTTGCCGGAAGCAAAATGCAGGCTTGCTGAATATTTATAATTGCAACTTTGATTTACACGTACATATAGATTGAGAGGGCTCAACTCAGATAAATGATTCAGAATGTCTGGGCAACTCTACATTGCCGCAGAAAAAATACTAAATATACATTTCTAATCTTGATCAAATAACAACCATCTAGCTAGCCAGTCACATGTCGTTGCCTGATTTCTGAACACTCACGTGCATGCCAAGCTCCCAGCCTCACCTCATCATGCAGGAAGCCTATGCACATTGTACTGATCAGCATGCCCTCTATATATACTAATGCATGTACTAATCTTCTTTGGCCAAGCAACCAAAAGCTCTACAGCTAAATTCTTGAAGATGACGTGATCAGAGTGCCCATGTTGGGTACTGAAAATCTGTTACTGGATTGGCACTTTCAGTTGCTGTTGTGTGCAAACACTAGGATGTCAGGGATGCTACAATTGCTTTCTAGCTTACTATCTCTGAATCACAATTCCTCTGCTGTCACCTAAACAACATATATGCAGGGAACTGATCTGCACCTGTCTGTTCCTTACAAGTTAAATGGCTGGCATGCTGATGTGAACATCAGTGTGATCAGGCTGAGCCTCCGTGCTACTGCCTGGTGGCAAATCTCATCAATAGCATGGTCATGACTACTTCGACTCTGCATCACACACTGCATGTTATTTCTTTTCTTGCATTTGAAAATGAAGTTTATTCATTGCTCATGGACAAGGGCTGCATCACTGTCGTTTCTACTCTGTTTCCATTGACTGGGCACCGCTTGCAATCTCAGCGAGCATGAGCAACCCACAAGGGCAGCATGATGTCAATCTGCTCCTCTAATTCTCTTCCACTGTACTACTGTTAGTATGGCTCTATGGCCTGCCGGACTACAGACCCAGGCGGCCGAAATCAACTTTGAGTGTGTTGCACATGTCTGCCACATCTCGCCTTTGTGAGCTGCTACATCTTCTCAATCAAAATCTTGGCAGGGCTTTCTCTCTAGGACCTTCAACTGCTATTGAAGAGCGGTCTCATGACGACAACGGCCTTGCACGCAAGGGCAATGCTTTGCCGCATACTGAGGCCTTGATCTTGTGGCGACCGATCTTACGATGGCAATCTTTAAGTGTGGCTAACTTGTCCTCATAATCCTGCAGCATTCCCCTTGGACTTCTTAGGTTCCGAAGAACGCAGATGGTCTACTGATGGTGATGGCCTATGATACCCTTTCTACACACACCCAATTGATCTCCCCCTTCGATAGTTATTCATACTGGAGAAGGG